>CM076570.1:650980114-651379836 GCA_034641835.2 Pinus albicaulis
TGTGGAGCCACTGTTAGCCCCCCCCCTATAAATTTCTGACAAGCAAATAGTGGGGCTTAAATGTTTTTGAGCCTTCAAGGAATGCATTTTCTCTAAAAACACATCATCCTTGAAGCCTCCTCTGGTCCTTTGTCCTTTGATGAAATCCCCTCTGCTGATTTCCATCATAAAGCCTCTGTGTTTGTGAACAAATGCCCAAAGGCCTCCTTTCCCCCTTGTCTCACCCTCACTTAGCCTATTTTTTATTCCCCCTTGTCTCCCCTTCTATTTCCCTTTTTACCCTCTTAACCCTCCTAAAATCCCCTTAAAATTCTACCCTTACCTTTTGTTTAGCCATTTTCCCCTTTCCCTCTCTATCGTTCCCTTCATTGGCCTTCAAATTCCATTTAAATGGGCCAAAACCCACTTTCCGACCTTATTATAGGCCTAGCCCCTCCCCGCTAGCCCCCTTCTAACCACTTCCCCCACATGCCCATGCCTTGAGACCGAGCGTGCAAGTCTTGAGCATTAATCGCATCGAAGGATCGCGTCGGAGCGTTAAAATCCTGTGTACACATCATAAAAGTTCCGACGCAATTGTTTATTAAGCAAGTCCTGCGATGTGATCAAAGTCGTTGATCTACCCTGAAGATCCAACGGCGGGCCGCTAATCACAAGATCTTCAATCACAACCCTTACATCTTCCCCTCCGATCGGTCTGTCGCAAAAACTTGCGATGCGATTGATCGCACCCTGTCTTCCGATCCCCCGATCTGGTTCTCCATCATCGATCTTCCCGCCAAATCGGACGGTCCAGCACCAATCGCACCCTCCGCCCGATCGCAATCGCAAGTCCTTCCCTCTGTCTCCCGATCCAATTCCATCCGTCCATTTCCCCGCTGATCCAACGGCCAACGCTCATTCGCAAGAACCCTTCCGATCGCAATCACAAACCTTCTCGTCCGACTCCCGATTGCGATCTCCCGATTCAATCCTGACCATCCATTTCCCTGCTGATCCTACAGCCCAGCGCTAATCGCTTCACACCCATCGCGCCCCCCATTTCCCCTCTGATTGAATGCAGGCCGTTGATCTGGTCTACGATCCAACGGTTGGCACTTGATCACAACATTGCTCTGATCGCAATCAGAACTTTTTAAATGTGTCACCCCTGCTCCCCCCAATTGCGATCCTCCGACTTGATCACGATCGTCTGCTCACAGAAGATCGATGGCTCATATTGCATCACCTCTTCCTCCATGTTTCTTCCATCAGACCTTCCCAAACAGTTCATCATTTGATCCCCGCCGTCTGTTGATCTCCTCCTGAGATCCAATGGTCCAATTTTAATCACATCTCTGCCTCCGCTGGGTCCCACCTCGTACGACCGGTCCCGTCCATTTCATTGCATTTCACGTCTTTCCTTTGTATTCCCCTCCAAGCGTTTAACCTTTGGGTTTTACACTATATCCATTTTTTCTACCATTTTCACTGTTCCGCCACCGTCCCTCTAGGCCTCCATCGCCTTCGTCCGCCACCATTACTGAGGATTGTAACAAGCTGTTTCATTCTGCAAGGAGCACAAAGAGGCCAATTCAGCAGCCAAATGAGACAGCAGAGACGGATTTGTGGGATTTGAGCCTGTAATTAGAAATTTAAAGTGCTAATCCCATGTTTGAAGGACAAAGGCTCAGCTTGAAGACTAGGGAACGCACCAGCAAGTCATAACTGCACTACCTAACAGCAGAACATGTCTTCTCCAGAGGTACGCCTTCCTACAGCACTTTCCATGCTGCCTCGAGCCCATAAGGAGTTAATTGCACTGATAGAGCTTCATTAAAGACTGTCTGAGCAGCAATTATGGAGGTATGGAGAAGCCCGCAGACTTTAAACTAGTTAACCTGATCCAGAAGGCAGCGCAGAGTTCCGGACAGTCGTAAGGAATTAAAGAATGTATCAGAGGTCAAAATCGACCTAGCAGAGATCTCCAAACCAATCTACAGAGTACACACAGAGTTGCAGAGCCATTAAGCAGCATGGGTAGGAACTCCTCCACCATTCTTTCTTAATGAAGCTCATTTAATTGTTCACCTACTTCTGTTTCTTCCTCTTCTCCTATAAGAATTCCCAAGAGCGAATTGTAAAGGTTGTTGTTGGCTGCTGCCGTTGCTGTTAGAGGGATTCATTCGACTATTAGAACAATCTTGGGAGGGAATATCAGAGTAGTTTTATGTAATAGGCTGGGAGGAGAAGCCTGGACTGTAACAACCATTGAGCTCAATGTACATGACTAGTTTTTATCAATTAATCAAAGCACATTTCACAGGATCATGGTCTATTACTATTGGTGATGTTTTTCCTAACTTTGTTTATTGAATTTTCATATTGTTTCGTGTTATTTTGGTAGGCAACAGAAGTATAGCATAGGATTCACCCTTGTTAGGTGCCCTATGTTCCTGCTCTCTCTACCTTTAATGTTTTCTGCTTCATGTGTATCTAAGAGAATTCATGTGGTTTAACCAGCGCAGTGGATGTTATTTCCTGCTGGCTGATGTATGAACTTGGGGGTTCACTGCTTGGATGTTTCTTTGTCAAATTTATCTTTGTTTTTCCCTTGGAGTTGCTAAAGCAAACCTGGAGTTAAATGACCTCTGGTCCGATCTATAAGCAGCCCCTTCGTCCCTCTTTGAGAGCTGCCTTTGAGTATGTCCAAGCAGGTCTGGAGTTAAATGACCGCTGGCATGATCTATAGACAGAAAATTGGTTGTTTTTCTTCTTTCCCTTCAGTCCTTAATGTCCCATTCCACCATCTGCCTAAAAATATCCTTTAGTGTAGATGACTTGCCCTTTGAAAGCCTTGGCTAGTTGCTGCATGTAATTCCCCTTTCATGACTCCATAGCCCAATGGATGGCACTTTCTTAACCCATCCTCCCTGCTGAAACATCCTGCTGCTTTGTCTCCTTTTCTCCCATTACTTTCTCGGTCTGTGGTCTCCTGGCCAACCCATCAACCAACCAACCAAATCATTTAAAACCTCCTTTGTGCCTCATAACTAGCCTAATACCTCATTTTGTGCTCCAAAGATATATATCATTCTTTGTTTTATTGGAGAGATCCCTCTCCGGGTCCAGGAGGGCTAGATCCTAGGGCCCCAAAGTGGTTCTGATGTTGTCTCATCTTTTGGTATTGCCAAATCTGCCAAAACATGGGAACCCCAACACCCACAACCATAAAGCAGTTGCATGAATTTCTCAGGTTAACAAGGTATTATCACATGTTTGTTAAGAATTATGGGAGAATAGCAGCACCTATAACAACATTATTGAAGAAAGATGCATTTTCATGGACTCCTGAAGAAACTAAGGCCTTTGAACATATTAAAGAGGCAATGTGCCTAGCACTAGTCTTAGCTACTCCAGACTTCACAAAAACCTTTATTGTGGAACGTGATGCCTCGGGAAATGGAATTAGTGTTGTTTTAATGCAAGAAGGAATACCCATTTCTTTTAAAAGTCGTTCAATCAAAGGAAAGTATTTACAAAAGGCTATTTATGAGAAGGAAATGTTGGCAATACTACATGCGCTAAAGAAATGGAGACCTTACCTAATGGGAAGACACTTCAAGGTAAAACTGATCATGATAGTCTTAAACACTTTTTGGAACAAAGACTCTCTTCAGAAGAGCAGCAAAAATGGGTCAAAAAGATGTTGGGTTATGACTTTGAAATCATCTACAAAAAAGGGAAGCTAAATATTGTTGCAGATGCACTCTCAAGAAAGGATGAAGAGGTGGAAGTATTGCTTTATGCCATTTCAATTATCCAACTGGATTGGATAATCGAAGAAAGGGATGAATGGAAGAAGTATGAAGAAGTGTGGAATCTCATTCAAAAGTTGAAGCAATATCCTAGTACATCTAAATCATTTAGTTGGAAAAATGATTCCTTATGGTACAAATATCGCTTATATATTTGCAATAATTCCCAACTAAAACAAAAGATTCTTTTGGAATTGCATACTTCTCCTTTAGGAGGACACTTGGGATTTTTAAAAACTTACCACAGGGTGAAGAAAGAATTTTTTTGGGATGGCCTTAAATCTGATATTCAAAATTTTGTGGCGGAATTTTTGGTTTGGCAGTAAAATAAAGTGGATACAATTAAGACCTCGAGTCTTCTACAACCTTTATCCATTCCAAGTCAACGTTGGGAGGAGATTTCAAAGGATTTTATCACAGGTTTACCTAAGTCTGAAGGAAGGAGTGTCATCATGGTGGTAGTTGATAGACTTACCAAGTATGCACACTTTTGTGCAATATCTCATCCATTTAAAGCAAGTATAGTTGCTACTGCACTTATGGAAACAATTCAAAAGCTACATGGAAACCCGAAGATTATTGTAAGTGACAAAGATCCCATTTTTATAGGAAAATTTTGGACAAAATTATTTTCTTGTTTGGGTACTCAACTAGCTCATAGCTCATCTTATCATCCTCAATCTGATGGTCAAACAGAGATAGTGAATAAATTTTTGGAAGTATATATTCATTGTTTGTATCTGATAAGCAAGCACAATGGGTCAAGTGGTTACCTCTAGCTGATAGTGGTATAACACTTCCTTCCATATGGCAGCAAAAATGACCCCATTTATGGCACTTTATGGATATCATCCACCATCCGTCACATATTCTTTAAGGGAAAATGCTAGGGTTCAAGCAGTGGAGGATCAGATCGAGCATCAACAAGAAGTTCTCCAACTCTTAAAGGATAACCTAAATTTGGCACAAAATCGAATGAAACAACAGGGAGATCAACATCGCAGTGAGAGAATTTTTGATGTGGGAGACTGGGTATTTTTACGGCTACAACCATACAAACAAATGTCCCTCAAGCAAGCTAAGAAGGATAGTAAATTATCACCAAAATACTATGGACCTTACAAGGTTTTGCAAAATATTGGTACTATGGCATACAAATTGGAGCTTCCTGCTTCTTCGCGAGTGCATCCATTTTTCCATGTTTCATGCTTAAAAAAGGTTATAGGGGACAAACTTCCAATTCAAACAATATTGCCAGAACTTGATGAGGAAGGAAAAACCATATTGGAACCTGAAGAAGACATGGAAACAAGAACTCGACAACTACGAAATCGATCAATTTCAGAGTATCTCATCAAATGGAAGAACTTACCCACGAAATATTCTTCATGGGAGGATGATAATTTTATACAAAAGCACCCAGAGCTACTCAAGCATTGAGGACAACACCTTTTTGAAGAGGAGCATGTTAGGTCCTTATATTACTAGTAAAGTCCCTTATTGTTGTTAGTGTAACCCCCTTATTGTTATTGTTGTACCCTTGTAACCCCCATATTGTTATTATTTTGCCCTTAAATTATTATTGTTAGGTTGGCTAGGATTATATTGCGGCCCCACTAGGATTACATTGTAGCCCCATGGACTCCTATATATGGAAAGGAGGTTTTGTCATTTGTATCATCCAAGAATTGTTCATTCATGTAATGTATTGGAGGTTGCCCCCTCAAAGTGGTTTATTTCTAAGGCGTTGATATCTCTTTTCTTCTCTTTTTGGAGCTAGTTTCACAACAACACTCATGCAAGCCAAACGAAAAAAAGCGTTAGAAAAAGTGACTAAAGGAGATAAATGAAAAACTCACCTGGAAAAGCGATGAAAATCATATCAAAGGTTATTGATCTCCTAAGGAATGATAGAGATCTAATATTGAGTGTGAGAATGAGATATAGGGGCATCAATTAAATAGATTTGAGAAACTAGGGATAATGATGTGCATGCCACAAATCAAGGGAAAAGTGTCACATGGAAACAGTTTCAAAAAATAGCAAGTGCACTTACTTTGGGTTACTAAAAATATATCCCTAGGTTCTAGGGATGATTTTTTTCCTTTTTAGATTTTCTTCCTTTTCCCAGAAAATTTCCATGCACATCAATAGGAAGGATTGTGCAATTCTAGGGAACTGGAAGGTCTCGGCTGAGTGCATTGCGCAGTTCCTGATCTCAGTGAGGGATTGTGCAGTTTCTAGGTTGAATCTTGGGCTTATTTTCATGACTACATAGTTTCTGAGCTCAATCCTAATTTCCAATCATGAATGCACAATTCTAAACATCAAGGTCAAGTCTGGTTCCATGAATTGTGAATTTTCTTGAGGTAAGCATAGAACTGTTGCACAATGCTTAAACATGAGGTTAGCTTGTGACTTAGAAAATATTTTCTAAGTGAAGAGCAAGTGAACACAAGAATAACTAAAATATATTCATCATTCAAAGCATGAATACCTAATAGAAGTGAAAAGTAATCTCTTATGAAAAAAAGTTAGGCTTCAAAATCTAAGCAACAGAAAAAATTTGGAGGGTGGTTGTAGCAGCTACAATAGAGCCATAGCTAGAACATATCATAGAACCATGCTTGTATCCAGCATATAACCAGAATATTAACCATGAAAAATATTCCATATAATCAACAAAATAAAAAGTGCATATGCTGATTAATCACACTATCAAAATAATTCTTAAATACATTTGCAAAATCCAGCCAAGTCAGGGACTTCCACGTACCATCGAACCATATATTGGGTTGAACCAAATATTTCTTCAGCCAATCAACCCCATGCCATATTCCAAGCATGTGTTTGTGCTCAACTTAGTGTTCCTAAATTGAGTTCATTAATTGTCAACCAGGGCTAGTAAACTGCTGAAGTGTGGTGCACTATATGTGCCTAGGTACTTGTTTCTCACTACGTTGTGTTTAGTGTTTTATGATGTTTTTGGTTTTATGGTTTTATGTTTGAAAAGGGAAAGAACTAAGTGCTGGTGAAAAGAAGCTATTGGTTATATTAAAACAGAACAAAGCCTAAACTATGGATGGAAAACAACAAATGCAAAGCTTGATAATGATTTCATTGCAAGGAAATAAATCACAACATGAGCTTGAAATTATCCAATTCATTCATTAAAGATGTGTTGGAAGAGCTTGAGAAATGGACAAGTTAAGTGTAAATGAAGTTCTCCTAAATAAACAATCAACTCACAATATTACAAAAAAAAAATGATTATTTGTAACACAGTAAGGTTTCTATTCTAGATTAACCTATGATGCTGAGGTTACCCTATTCTGCAACTTGACTTATCACTACTAGGCCTTATTCAAAATTTTAGAGATTTTCTAGAACAATGTTTGGGAAAAAGGCTATAGGTGAATTTGTAAAATATTTGCAGAATAATCAAAGCCTTAAACTGATATTACTGACCCCTGTTCATGTGATGATGTATCAATATAAATTCAGAACAAAAGTAAGTTGTAAATAATGAAGGACGAGAGACTAATTTTGACAACTAGTACTAATTGAAATACAATGAATAACACTAGGCTAGAACGCGGTCTATCAATCTTAAAATGCAGTGACTACAACTAAACTAGAATGCCATTAATCTTTTCTTGAAACAAAATGAACTGAGACTAAACTAGAGTGATACTAATCTACTTGAAGTACAGTGAACAGAGTTAAACTAGAATGCCATTATCAAACTTGAAATGTAGTGACAGAGCTGAACTAAATGCAATCAACCTTCGGAGTGTTATAACTAAATTAACATGCAGCTAGTCTATGGAATTCTACAACCCATCTCATTCAATATGAATGATATTTTGGAAGAGTTTGTAAAAACAAGTCTGGATGTACTATTCAATGCAATTGAACATAAACATAAGATTTGAAAGAAAATACAACTAGGATCGAAGATACCACAGCTGTTTCTTATTCATTGTTAATCATGTTTTGGAAGAGTTTGTAGGAGTAAGACCGGCTATGACACTTAGTGTAAACAAGCATAAATCATAAAATTCGAAAAGAAATGCAACTAAAATCTACAACACCACAACTATGCCTTATTCATTGTGATGATATTTTGGAAGAGTTTATAAGAGTAAGTCTAGCTGTGATGATTACTGTAAACAAGTATGAAACATAAACTTCAAAAACTTGCTTAAGCTAGAAATGAAAAAAGAGACTAAAATACTTATCTAAACTGTATGAACAAGGCTGCTCAGGTAGCAGGGACCCTCTACCACCAAAGTAGCACGCAAAATCTACTTCAATATTTACTCAGCGCTTTCAGTAAAATGATGCTTCTTTCATTAAAAGAGAAATTACTTCAAAACAGAGTGTTTTCAGACTTCTGAAATCTAGCAATCCAATCAAAAAATCTAACCTTGTCCCTCGATTTCTCGAGCCATATTTATAAAAAAATTACATAACTATCTTGAGATAACCTAGGGATAATTTTCTTTCCAAATAAAAATCAAACTAGAACTCTGATGGTGGTCTCGTAATATGATTAAGGACATCTGGACTGTCCCTGTCCTATTAGGAGTCTATCTCCTAGTTTGAGTTCCCACGTGCATAACCACCTACAGAATTCCGTTCAAACTTCGTTGAGAGCAAAAAATGATGAGGGAATGATGTGGAATACGACCATATGTGTTTTTCTCTGAGATGACACCTGGAACCTGCGTAGACATGAAGACAGCTGCAGAATCGGCAACTAGCTACAGAATGTCTGCATTCTGTAGCTAGATCTAGTTCAAAAAGTACTACAATGACAAAATCATAAAAACATAGCAAGTTAGTCATGATATACATTCTTAAAGCAATTTTAATTAATTCTATTGATCATTTGAGCCTGTAATTAATAATGGACAAAGGAGATGGAGTGGAATGTGGTGGAAGAAAGAACATCTTTGGAGCTCAACATACCCCCACTGCTAGGTTCTTGCATGTCCTCATGCAACTATTCCATGAACTCTGAGACCTCTGCAAGGACATCCAACCCTCTTCTTCTGCTTTTCCTGGCAGTCAAAGGCCTTCTGGGCTTCCTTATGACTAACTTGAATCTAAAATTTGTGAGTTCCCTGGTTAAATTTTTATTTTTCTTCTTCAATTTTTTCACTAGCCTTGTACAACTTTTGCATTTGTAGAGACAGAGTTGAATTCATATCAGTTTTCAGTTTAACCTGCTCTCTCAGAATTTCATTCTCATTCTTGATATGCCTGTTGAGTATTTCTAACTCATATTTATCTCTCCTTAGGATATCAACTGCAGATTTTGGTGGACTAGGAGTTCTGTCTCTTCCTTCTGAAGCTCTTTTCTCTAATGTCTCAACATAGTTGTAAATTTCTTGCTGTGCTGGGTCTATTTCAGGAGCTCCTTCATCAAAATCCTCCTCAGTAGGTGTTTCTTCATCCTCTATGTTTATGACTCCAGTTTTTTTAACCTTTGTTTTCTTTAGTATCCCTCTAAGTCTGTGGCTCCGTCTTGGTTGAGATGGTCCTTCTCCTTTCTATTTGGCAAATTTTCTTATTATCCTCTCTTTCTTAAGCTGCTTCCTAATCTGAGCCAATTTCTCAAAAATCATTTCTTCACTGCCTTCTTGTATTGTTTTATCAGTTTCAGTTTTGGAGGTTTTCCATCTTCTGCTTCTTTTTGTAGGTTTGTCTTCAGGTGGAGATTCCTTGGGTTCTTCAAAGTGATTTCTCACTAAGAACTCTTCCCAATTATCTCCCATTTTTTTCAAATGATGTTCAATCAAAATTTTGACTAAAATATGGTGGTATAAGGTTGTTTCTAGAAATTGAACTCTCTTTTGAACACTTGAGGCCATTTTCTTTAAACTATGAAGCAAGAAAAAGGGAAAATTGAGTTCTTCTTCTAAGAAATGCATTATCAACCGAGTATGATAAAC
The DNA here is from genome assembly GCA_034641835.2 of Pinus albicaulis. NCBI lineage: Eukaryota > Viridiplantae > Streptophyta > Pinopsida > Pinales > Pinaceae > Pinus > Pinus albicaulis. The sequence goes on from CM076570.1 coordinate 650,989,872, forward strand.
ATAGAAGGTACCATATCTTCCTTCACAAGTGATGAATTTTTGCAAGATAAGAAACATGTTCCTTCATTTGTTCTTTAGTGCGGAGCTAGGGATACCCTTTTTAAAAATGGAAACATCCATACCTGGTGACTTGAGTATCTGCTTCCATGCCTCGTTATGAAATTCTCTATTCTTGAACCATCTTTCTCCTTATCTGGGCAATTCTGTTGCTTCTGCAATAGAGGCTTTTGTAATGGTGAATTTAATATCTCCTATCTTGACCTCAACTCCATTGAAGGACCGTGCAAATGTTTTAGTCACCTCTTTGTGAAAACCACTAAATTTTTCAAAGAATTGCAACCACCCTGCTTGTTGTAACATTTCTCTGATTTGAGGATAACCTTCCAAGTACTTAGTTCCAACCGGTTCGGTCCTCACTATGAAACCCATAACTTATATTTCCAACCTTCAAATTGTTGCTCCTCTGTTCACGGTGACAATGGCTGTTACAGAGATGTTTTTGCCCCACAGATGTTTCCTCTGTTTTACAGACTAAAATGGTTAAGATTTGGCTACGAGAATGAATGATATGGAGTGATTACGGAATGAATATAATGAGGTGAGGATGATGTATACGAGTTGAAATATATCACAGAAGAAAAGACGGCGGAGATATTTTGTAACGAATTCAAAATCATCATTAAATGCTTTGGCCTAGTGACGTGACTAATCCAATCACTTCAGCACTTTAACCGTTTAGATTTTTAAATGATGATCAGATATGGGATTTGAAATGGTGGAATAGAAGGAGTTTTATCCAAAGTTTCTACGGAAAGTTTGTTAGGCATGATCAACAAAATTAATTAAAACAAATTTTTGAATTATTCATAACTTAACTATACTAAAATTTTTCATGATATGTCATTATAATCAGAACTTTTACCTTTGCCTTTCTTCTGATTTTTGTGATCTTTATATGCTTTGTTCTCCCCTGAAAATCATTACTTTTTGATTCTTCATAACTCCCTTGATTTTTCTTGTTGTCATGAATATGCAGGATCATTTTATTGCAGATCAGGTGATTACTGGACAGTGCTTTCAGGATCTCTGGCTGCAGAATGTCTGTCTGGCTGCAGAATATACCTGTAGAAGACTTGAAACATGAAATGGAATGGTTTGGAGTATGAATGGAATGTTGTATGGAATGAGTGAAGATGGATAATAAAATATGGTGTAATGGAATATGAATGAAGTGAAAAATGGAGTGGAATGGATCACAACTTATGGAATGGAGTGAAATATGAGAAGTGACCTACAATTCATGATATGTATTATTCAATTGCAGAAAAACATCAAACTTAAAAATCTGGGATGGAAATGAGGTGGACTATGGGGTGAAATGAATGAAGTGTGGATGAATGAATGAAATGGAGTATGGATGAATGAATGAAACGGAATATGGATGGATGAAATGAGATGGACCATAAGTGAAATGGATCTGCACTTATGATTTTGTAACAACTGCTTGCAGAAAAAGAACAAATTTGAAAAGTTAAAGTGTCAGAAAGATTCTGATTTTCACTCTACCTTTTCTGTATAAACATGCTAATCAGCGATTAGTTTTCATGTTTATACTTCATTTTTTTATTTTTTATTTTTTATTTTTTATTATTATTATTTTTTATTTTTTATTATTTTTTTTCAATAAAGTGACTTTATAAAATTCAATTAAGTTGATGAAGAAGAAATATTCTTCTTCATTAACATCACATCACTGTTTTCCTGGATCTTCTTGAAAAAATATTCTCTTGAAAGTGGCTTATGATACAGCTTCAATCTATGACCATTCACAAGAAAAGTGACCTCTTCTTCATCTATTGTCCTGATTTTTATTGCTCCATTGTCAAAAATTTAACCAATTTCATATGGCCCAAGCCAATGTTTTTGCTTGAAAATATTTGAACTTTGAATCAAACAAGAGAGCCCAGTCACCTTCTTTGAACTTCTTTTCCTTGATGTACTTATCATGCCATCTATTCCTTTGCTGTTGGACTATACTTGTTTTCTGAACTGCATCTTGTTTGATCTCATACAATTCATTAATCTGCTCCAATCTGTGCTTTTGTGCCTCTGTTAGATCAAGTCCTAGCTGAACTGCAATTTTGAAAGTTTGAATCTAGAACTCTATGGGAAACAAAAATTGCTTTCCATAAAAAAATTCATAAGGAGTATGACCTGTTGTGCTTCTCCATGTAGTTCTATAGGCCCACAAGGCTTCAGGAATCCTATCTGCCCAATCTCTTCTATGTAAATGAACAGTCTTTGTTAGAATCCCTTCAATGACCTTATTAGTAGATTCCACTTGACCATTTGCTTGTGGATGATAGGGAGTATATTTTATGTGTCTGATTCTGTACCTCTCCATCATTTGTTCCACTAGCCTTGATGTGAATTGAGCTCCTTGATCTGTAAAAATTTCCCTTGGGACACCAAAACGAGTAAAAATATCCTCAAAAAGAAAATTAAATACAGATGCTTCAGTAGCAAAAAGTAATGTCTTGGCCTCTACCCATTTGGTAACATAATCAGTGCAAACTAATATATATTTCTTTTGTCTTGATGGAGGACTAATAGGTCCTACAAAATCCAAAGCCCATTTTTCAAAAGGTTCAATATGTACCTGAGGTTGTAATGGCATCTCACATGAAGGAGAAGGTTTCCCTACCCTTTGGCAACTGTCACACCTTTTGACATACTCTTTAGCATCTTTAAACAAGGATGGCCAATAATATCCTAAATTAAGGATCTTATAGGCTGTCCTCTTATCAGCAAAGTGTCCGCCACAAGGTTCATCATGACATGCTTTGAGAATCTCGGGCATCTCATCTTCCCGAACACATCTCCTAATGATCAAATCTGGACCTGTCTTGTACAACTCATTAGCAACCCATGAATATTTTGCACTGTCATAAATGATTTTTCTTTTATCTCTTGCATTCATTATTGAAGGAATTTTTCCTGAAACTAAATAATTAGCAATGTCAGCAAACCAAGGAGTTTGAGTAGAAATTGCAAAAAGATATTCATCAGGAAATTGATCTTCAACTGGAGTGTCATATTTGATGTTTTGGAGTCTAGATAGGAAATCAGCTACTGTGTTTTGTTTTCCAGGCCTATCTAGAATGGTAATGTTGAATTCTTTTAAAAGCAATAACCATCTTATGACTCTGCCATTAGTGATTGATTTATTCATTAGATATCTAATTGCAGAATGATCTGTGTGAACAAAAGTTTCATAGCCTGTTATTATATAATGTCTGAATTTTTTATGGCATGAACAATAGCTAAAAACTCTTTTTCAGTTATAGTATAGTTTAACTCTGAAGGAGTCAAATTTTTACTGGTATAGTAGATGGCATAAGGAATCAGGTCTTTTTGTCCCAATACTGCTCCTAGAGCTGTATCTGAGGCATCTGTTGAAATATTAAAAGGTAACTTCCAGTTAGGTCCCCTTAAAATAGGTGCTTGTATTTTTGTTTTTCGGGTCTCAAGGCTAGCTGGAAATTAAATTCCATTTTGAATTCACGGTCTTTGGTAAGTAATTTGAAGAGTGGAGATGCTATCTTGGTGAAGTTTTCTATAAACCTTCGATAATATCCTCTAAATCCTAGAAAAATCCTAACATCTTTTTGACAGCTTGGAATAGATAAGTTAGAGATGACTTCAACTTTTGACTCATCAACTCTAATCCCATCCCCTGAAATGTGATGCCCCAAAACAATTCCTTCAGTAAACATCATAAAACACTTCTCATGACTTAGTGAAATATTTGCTTCTTTACATCTTTTTAAAACTTTTTCCAAGTTTTCTAAGGCTTCTTCAAATGTGTTTCCATAAACTGTGAAATCATCCATATATACCTCTACACAATCATGTATTAGATTCGAAAAGATTCCTAATACTGCCCTTTGAAATGTTGCAGGTGCATTGCATAATCCAAATGGCAATACTCGGTAAGCATAGGTACCCCAAGGATAGGTAAATGTGGTTTTGTCTTGATCCTCAAGTGCTACTTGAATTTGATTATAACCACTAAACCCATCTAGAAATGAGAAGTACTTTTTGCCAGCTAAGGTATCTAACACCTCATTTATGAAAGGTAGGGGAAAATGATCTTTAAGAGTAGCTTTGTTTAATTCTCGGTAGTCAATACATACCCTCCATTTACCATTTTTCTTTGGCACAATCTCCAAAGGAGAAACCCACTAACTATCTGAAATAGGATAGATAAAGTTGACATTCAACAATTTCTTCAATTCTTCTTTAACAATCTCCTAAGATTTGGATTCATTCGTCTTGGAGGTTGTCTGATTTACAATTTTCCTCTATGTAGATGTGATGAGTGCAAGTCTTGGGGCTTATCCCTTTCATATCAGTGTACTCCCATGCATATGCAGAAGAATGTCTCTGTAAAATTTTGACTAGCTCTTCTTGTTGAGAATTTTCTAGGTTCTTGTTTATGTTTAAAGTTTTGCCTGGAAATATCTCACTTGTAGAGCTGCCAAATTTATCCATAGAATGAAGAGACATTTGTCTTGATGATAAAAACTCAATGTTGGATTCTTCTTGAAATTGTTCATGTTTGTATTCCGAAGAGGATTCAAAGTTTTCTAAAGTATTCAGAATTTGACTATCTTCACTAATTTCTGAAATTGTGAAGAGAGGTTGTAAGTCTTCTTCTTCCTCTATCCATTGAGTATCATCTAAATAGAATACAAAGTGAATTTCTTAGTTGAACTACTATCAGATATATACATATCATCGGATCTACAACTAATGAAAGCATCAGTTGTACCTAACCAAGGTCTTCCTAATATAATAGGATGCCCTCCTAGATTATTCTTAGGAGTTAGGATCATGAAATCCACAGGGTACTCCCAAGAATCTAGGGACACTAGAATGTCTTCTATTACCCCATCAGGTTTGATCACAGATCTGTCTGCTAATTGTAATAATGTGGGAGTAAAGAGAATATTAGGAAGTTTTAGTTTATCCATGATTTGTCTACTCATGATATTGATTGCTGCTCCTAAATGAATGAGTGTGCTTTGGATCTCAATTCCATTGATGTGAATTTTAACAACTGGATTTCTTGGGTCTAGATACTTTGGAATAGCAATATTACCCATCATGATATCTGCTATTTTTCCTTCCAGTTGAATTTTCTTTGTCTCTCTTATTCTTTTTCTTATTTTCTTCATGCTCAACTCCTTTATTGTTTTTGCTAATATTGGAATTTCCTTGATAGCTTGCAATAATGGAATCTTAATACAAACATTTCTCAGCTCATCTAGGAAATCATAATTAGGCACCATAATTTGTTTTTCTACACCCCTATCAATTTGTAATCTTTCTGGAAAGGGAGGTGTAGAAGTGGATGTTGATGGTTGCTCTAATAAAGGAGTTGAAATTATTGGTTATTTTTGTGTTGATTTTTCAATATTTGGGTCCTGAAAAGATGTGTCTTCTTCAAGACTTTTATTTTCGCGTAGAGACTCTTCCTCGGAGTTGTCTTGTTCTTGTATGATCACAGAAGGTTTTCTCTTTTCAAGTATTCTTCCAGACCTAAGTTGAACATCACTAAGGTCTAGAGGAGTAATTAAATAAGTTGGAAATTGTTGGCCTTCTATCATGTATGTATTCTGAGGATTTCTATTGTTGGGGTTTGGTATGGGTTGAGCAGGCAACTGATTTGTTTTCTGAGGAAATGGTAATGGAAGTGGTTGATTTTGATGTTGTGGGTTTTGAGTATTTTGTTGAGGATTTTGAGGAGAAAAATGTGGGTATGGTGGATAGGATGGTGGATATTGATAGTACTGGGAGTATCTTCCATAGGGATTTTTTTCTCCTTGTGCCCAAGCTTGAGATTGATTTTGAAATTGGGGCCAAGGTTGATGCCAAGAATTTCAATTTAGTGGAGGTTGATTATACATTTGATCATGGAATCCTTGTGTTTAAGGTCCTTTCCAAGGCCTTCTAGAGACAAAATTGAGAGATTCTGTGGAATTTGTATGAGTTTCCTCTTGAAAGACAACTTTAAGACCAGGAAGTGAAGGACAACTCTTGGTTTCATGTTTTTCTGAACAAATTACACAAGTCTCTACAACTTTTGCATCCAAAGGACACTCTCTCAAGGAATGCTTCTTTCTACATTTGGGACAAAATATTGCTAAGGCATCAGATTCAGCTTTTTTCTTATTTTGTAATTTGAGGGTGTCTATTTGTTCACTAAGACTCCCTAAGATGTTGGATTTGAAATCATCAAGCATATGTCCTATCTCTGCCCTACTTACTATCCCAGAAGCAGACTTACTTGCCCTTGCAAGAGCAGGGTCTCTTGGTCCTTTTACAGTTTTCGATTTCCCTCTTGAAAGGTTGATACATAACTCAGATATTTCAGGTAATGTGAGCTGAGATACATCCCCTTTTCCCATCATGTTAAGGATATCCAACCATTCATCCCTAATTGTCTTCAACAAGAGAGATTTTAAGGTGTATTGATCTAAGTTCTCCATTTTTGCTCTTTTGATGTTGTAATGAAATCTCTCCAACAAATCTTCCATGTTTTCATCTTCTTTTTGTATCATCTTGAACACTTCCTCCTTATGATTGACTGGCATACAATAATCCAAATACCTCTCTAGAAATGCTTGTTTCATATCTTCTCATGTCCTAATAAAACTGTTGATCAAACTCATAAACCACTTCAATGCTGCTCCTTTCAATGTTGAAATAAATAGTTTAATTTTTTGAGCATCTTGTAAGTAGTCATAAGTTCTACATAGGACTTCAAATTCAAATAGGAAGGTTTCAGGATCTTCAGTTTTAAGTCCATAGAAGTTTGGAAGGATAGAGGGTGAAATGTTTTTCATAGTTGTATTGGTTTCTTCATCTACTATAGGAAACCCAAAAGAGCTTCCCATCTCTCTTCTACATCTTCCGTTGCCTCCTTCTCCTTCTACACCTCTACCTCCTTCTCCTCTACCTCTACCTCTACCCCCTACAAATAGTGAGTGTTCTCCATTAAAGACTCCTCCTCCCCCTTCTTATGCCATATTTGATTCTTCTGTGGAAGTGGAAAAGTTTGTGTCTCTAGCAGGGATCCTTGAATCTTCTTCTAAGACAGGTTCAGTGGATGAACTAGAAGGTCTTTCTAATGGAATATATGATCTTAAGTCTTCTGGAAGTCTAGGATCAGTAAAGGATGGAATGTGGGTCTGAGTTGGAGGTGCGCTGGCTCTTGGTCTAGGTGAAACAAGTGGTGTTCTAGAAATTGAGCCTCTACCTCTTCTTCTTATGAATCTACCCCTTGAGTCTCTCTCTCTACGCATATCATTGTTTTTGGGAGTTAATAAACAAGGCTACCTAGTTACACTTCCCTGGCAACGACGCCAAAATGTTTGTGCTCAAATTAGTGTTCCTAAATTGAGTTCATTAATTGTCAACCAGGGCTAGTAAACTGCTGAATGTGGTGCACTATATGTGCCTAGGTATTTGTTTCTCACTCAAAATGTTTAGTGTTTTATGATTTTTTTGGTTTTATGGTTTTATGTTTGAAAAGGGAAATAACTAAGTGTTGGTGAAAATAAGCTATTGGTTATATTAAAACAGAACAAAGCCTAAACTATGGATGGCAAACAACAAATACAAATCTTGATAATGACTTCATTGCAAGGGAATAAATCACAACATGAGCTTGAACTTATCCAATTCATTCATTAAACATGTGTTGGAAGAGCTTGAGAAATGGACAAGTTAAGTGTAAATGAAGTTCTCCTAAATGAACAATCAACTCACAATTTTACAAAGTAAGGTTTCTATTCTATATTAACCTATGATGCTGAAGTTACCCTATTCTGCAACTTGACTTATCACTACTAGGCCTTATTCAGAAGTTTAGAGATTTTCTAAAATAATGTTTGGGAAAAAGGCTATAGGTGAATTTGTAAAAGATTTGCAGAATAATCAAAGCCTTAAACTGATATTACTGACCCCTGTTCATGTGATGATGTATCAAAATAAATTCAGAACAAAAGTAAGTTGTAAATAATGAAGCTCGAGAGACTAATTTTGACAACTAGTACTACTTGAAATACAATGGATAACACTAGGCTAGAACACGGTCTATCAATCTTAAAATACAATGACTACAACTAAACTAGAATGCCATTAATCTTTTCTTGAAACAAAATGAACTGAGACTGAACTAGAGTGCTACTAATCTACTTGAAGTACAGTGAACAGAGTTAAACTAGAATGCCATTATCAAACTTGAAATGTAGTGACAGAGCTGAACTAAATGCAATCAACCTCCAGAGTGTTATAACTAAATTAACATGCAGCTAGTCTATGGAATTCTACAGCCCATCTCGTTCAATATGAATGATATTTTGGAAGAGTTTGTAAAAACAATTATGGCTGTATTATTCAATGCAATTGAACATAAACATAATATTTGAAAGCAAATAAAACTAGGATCTAAGATACCACAACTGTTTCTTATTCATTGTTAATGATTTTTTGGAAGAGTTTGTAGGAGTAAGACCGGCTATGACACTTAGTGTAAACAAGCATAAATCATAAAATTCGAAAAGAAATGCAACTAAAATCTACAACACCACAGCTATGCCTTATTCATCGTGATGATATTTTGGAAGATTTTATAAGATTAAGTCTAGCTATGATGATTAATGTAAACAAGTATGAAACATAAACTTCAGAAACTTGCTTAAGCTAGAAATGAAAAAAGAGACTAAAATACTTATCTAAACTGTATGAACAAGGTTGCTCAGGTAGCAGGGGCCCTCTACCACTAGAGTAGCACGCAAAATATAATTCAATATTGACTCAATGATTTCATTAAAATGATGATTCTTTCATTAAAAGAGAAATTACTTCAAAACACAGTGTTTTCGGACTTCTGAAATCTAGCAATCCAATCACAAAATCTAACCTTGTCCCTCGATTTCCCGAGCCATATTTATAACAAAATTACATAACTGTCTTGAGATAACCTAGGGATAATTGTCTTTCCAAATAAAAATCAAACTAGAACTTTGATGGTGGTCTCGTAATATGATTAAGGACATCTAGACTATCCCTGTCCTATTAAGAGTCTATCTCCTAGTTTGAGTTCCCACGTGCATAACCACCTACAAAATTCCATTCAAACTTCGTGGAGAGAAAAAAATGATGAGGGAATGATGTGGAATATGACCATATGTGTTTTTCTCTGAGATGACACCTAGAACCTGCGTAGACATGAAGACAGCTGTAGAATTGGAAACTAGCTACAGAATGTCTGCATTCTATAGCTAGATCTAGTTCAAAAAGTACTACAATGACAAAATCATAAAAACATAGCAAGTTAGTCATGATATACATTCTTAAAGAAATTTTAATCAATTCTATTTATCATTTGAGCCTGTAATTAATAATGGACAAAGGATATGGAGTGGAATGTGGTGGAAGAAAGAACATATTTGGAGCTCAACAGCATGAATGCGGGATATCATTGGATAAACCAAGACATAAACAACCAAGGTATCTAAAGGTTAAAAAACCTCCACCCTCGTACTATAGTGATCTCACCTAAATCAGTATCGAGATCACAAAACCAAACCAAGCTTGTATGTCTCATAAATTCTTCACCATCCCTTGAGGAATTTTCTTGTGTCCACCCAGATATTGAGGGCGTCCTAGAGAAAACTATATCCACCCTCAACCGTTAGTATTTTTATGAGACCACCACACCTGGATCAAAACAATTCCAACAGTCAAAATCTTAACCAATAATGAATCCCATCACACCATGGCTATCCAGGAAATGGCAAGGAAAAAATAGAATACCTATAAAACTGCGAAAAATCCATGTGTATGAAATCAAATTAACCAAATACACAAATTCATGTACCCTTCATTTTCAACTTAGCTAGGAAGTCACACATGCAACCTATTACCTACAAAATCCCCCTGCTGAATATACTAATCCAACCTTCATTTTCTTGGATTTTTATTTTCTTTCGTTGTCATTTTCCTTCCTTTCCTTAATTTTTTCCCTTTATCCAAACCCAAGCCAATGCCAATGTGCTCCAGGAATTCTCTATGTGTGAAAGAGTGTATGTAACACCCCCCTTCCACATCTACCCAAGTAACAAACCAACCAAGTAAACATGTGACGAAGAGTTACTATGATTTGATTCAACCTCCTAGGTCACCTTAAGGAAGTGGAACCAACACCACAAAACAACACAAACCTTATACACATGCTACATGACACTCAGGAGCCATCCCAACCTCCAGGAGGCAAACCCTTACAAAAAAATGAAATTTTCATGCATCAATCCCCTAGTCACTCCCTTGACATGGGCAAAAGTGCCACTGGGACCCTACAGTCGCACACACAGCATGGCATGCCTGCGACTGAGAACTTTTCTCAGTAGTTTTAAGCCTCTGACCATGATTTATATGCCACTTTTTCAGACCCATAGCCGATTTCATTTCCCAGAACATGATGGCACTTTCAGAAATGAAATATAACAGTGGAATAACAATGTAAATGAAAAAATTTGAACAAGTGCTTGATTGGACCCCTACTAGCCATGACAGGAATTTCACCAAACATGTAATCTACAAGTTTAAATAACATATATGAGCATAGGGTTTGGCATACTTATCTTAGAATCGATAAGAAGCATTGTTGCATCATCACATTAAATACATTACCATCTAGTTAGGCATACATTTTTCATTCATTTAAAATAAAAAATTATGAGAACCATATATCATCATTGTCCTAAAAAAAATTCATAACCAACATATAAAAAAAATGGAAATCATAGAACAACCATATCTACCACATAATAACAAGCATATTTACCCATCAATATAAGAGGAAAAGAGATCTTATTTCCAAAATAAAAATGCAACCAAGTCTGGGACTTCCACGTTGCGCCTGACCATAGACAAGGTTGAGCCAAATCTCTCTTAATCTAGTCACCCTTGTGCCATATTCCAAGCACGAATATTGTATCTCATGAAACTCATCAGTTAAAATCAAACCAAGGCTTCCAGACACCAAACCACCTCAACCCACAACCCGTGATTCCATCTCATAGTCAGAAATCACAACCATAACAAGATTAGTATCCACCCAATTTTTATAATGCTCCAGAGCGTTTGTTCTAACCAAGGATCTAGGACTAGTAACTCAACAAACAATTGTTGTCAGGCTCCAAAGAATTTGTCCAACCAAGGCTCTAGGACTAGTGACTCAACCCACCAAGGGCTCCAGAGTATTTTTCCAACAAAGGCTCTAGGACTAGTAACTTAACCTAAGTGGTTACAGGGCTCTAGAGCACTTGTTCAACCAAGACCCCAAAAAATATTAACTCATACCACAACTAAAGGAACATGAGAACCAACCAGAAAAATAAATGATGAAATGAATCCAAAACACCATGGTTATCCATGAAATGGAAAGGCTAGGTGTTACACAACAATTTTTCATTGTCCCTGCAATCCCTCACCCCGCATATTGGAGGGTATTTCCCATGACTTGTGAGTAGTGTCATCCTCTGCAAGCACCTTCCCTACATCCTTCTATACAAGAACATCATTTCTCTTGCAGAAGACTTTCTCAAAAAGCCCATAAAAACCTATGTTTTGGCATTGGCGCGGGTAGCCAATTCACCCCTCGCGCCAATGTGGAGAATGTACACTAGAGGCTGCACCAGCTGGCATTATGTCCCTTTTTTGTACCCGCGCCAGCCTTTTTGGGAATTTTTTTTAACAAACTAGAGGTAGAAGTTTCCTTCAACCACCTTTGGGATGAGTCACAAGAAGTGGTTAACTGGATGAACCACGGATCTCCCTCTTTAGGTAGTGTTTTCCTCCTCTTATGGGACACTCCTAGAAGATAGGTCTCCCTTCCATGATTATAGGGATCCTAGCCTCTCCCTATCCCCCTATATAAATGAGCTTTCTCACATCATGAAAGCTAGCTGAACAAAGAGGATTATGCAGCTGAAATGCTGAACTTGGAGAACTAAGCCATAGTTGAATAACTAAGAAGGTAGATCAAGAAGGAAGTCCATCAAGAAGTCCCTTATCCTGTCTGAATTCCATGATGAGCTTTGATATGTGCTTCGCCCAAGCCCTGCTAGAGGAGACCACAATGTCAGAGCGTGGTTGTATCTCTTCTTTCTACCTATTAAGATAAGTGACTATTGTCTAGTTCCCGTCTTGTATTTTGTCTGTAATAAATGCAATATGGTAGTCTTCTCTGAATAATTAGCAGATTTTGAATGGAATTAGTATATAGTATGTGGTTGCCATTTCCTGATCTTTGTGCAGGTGTCCAAACGCGATAGGCGGAAGGGTTGTGACTTGTCTTCGATCAGGAGCGAGCGACTCTCATCATCACTATAGGCATCGACGATAACTTTGGACCATAGGTAGGCCATCTTATCGCATCCTTTTCCATTCAAGTATCTAGTAACCTACAGTCTATCATGATTCCTTGTTTCTAGACCCACACTAGGGCTAGTAGGATCACCTCTGTCTGCAGAGGGGATTTACCTAAGTAACAAGTTGGTGACTCCACTGGGGATGATAGTGCGGGTTTATCTTTCATCTATTAGATATTCTTCTTGGTCTTTTCTTGCTTAGCTTGCATTCTTTCATTGTTTTGTTGTGTCTTAGACCCCTGTTCAGCCCCATAGGATTAGATCTGACCTCTGTTTTTCCAAAAGTTTCATCTTTCCAAGGTTGGCTTGATTGGTGGATTTCCAGCCTGATAGTCGCGCCCACTGGCAGTTTTTTCCATTTCATCACCTGTGCCATCCCTATCTGGCACGGATTACAGCCAGACAGTTGTGCCATTTCCTGTAGGTGCTAGATTTTTCCCTGTTTTGGAGTTTTTGGTCCATCTTGGTGTCTCTGGTTGTTTTCTTGACTTCATTGGAATGCTTTGGGCTTGTTTGTGATTGTGATCATCCTTCTTCCTTCGGTTGTTTGTCCATTTATTTTAGCATCATGGCTTTCAGGCTTTCTAGTGCTTTGGTATGCTGAGCCTCCTGTAGGAGTTTGGGTCTCTTGTTTCGCAGTCACCTTCGTTATTTGTTTGATTACATTCAGCTCCCTGGATCCATTTTGAGTGGTTGCTTTTGGTGAAATGAGTCTTGAGGGAATATTTCCTCTTTCATTCATTTTTGCTTCCTGTAAGTCCAAGCATAGCTCACGTTGCTTGTATGGGTCTATTTCGACATATTTCTTTGATTTGAGAGATTGTGACATTGGTTTGAGTCTTTGTTTTGTTTTCTTGTGAGTTGATTGAATTGTTTCGCCTCGACTCTTGCATTAGCATTCTCAAACTAGTGTGAAGATTTGTTTTTCATGTTATTTAGTGCATTTTTTGCTCTATTAAATTGAAAAAATAAAAAATACATTTTGTGCTTGCATTCTTGTTTGCATTGTGGAATTGAAAAATCTTTCGCATAACTAGCATTTGGCATTCTAGGAAAGATTTCTCGTTCTCATTAGTTTGCATCAGGTTTTGTAGTGAATGCTTCTGTGTGTTCTCATTATTTGTTATATCTTGAAAACTCCTAACCTTCTCGTAGATAGCTCTTCATTAAACAAAATGGTATTTTATGGCATGTAGCTTGCATTCAGGGATTTGTGAGATCCAACATTCGGTAGGACCTTGGAATTGAAACATAAATACAAGATCAACTTAAAATTTATTCAATTAACCTAAGGCAACATTGAAACTTAATGAGACATTTAGTGGTCTAAGTTAGAGATGTGTTCCGGCGTCTTAAAACCTAGCAGTTGTCGCTTGCCATCTGGCTTTAGACAGTGCTAGTACGGACTTGTGCTCCTCATACCTTCAAGTGTATAAAGGGAGACCCCTATAGGTTGCAATCCTTTTATCTGTAGGAAGCCGAATCTACCGCCTCGTAACCGTGATACACCGAACACAACATTTGGGGAGATTACCTACACGTATGTCAAGTCCTTGGTTGCTTCTTATTTCATCTTATAACCAAGGTGTATATGGCAGTTCACGGGAACTTGGTACACCCTTTTACCTAGACTACCTGAGCAGTCATTTTTGATATTTATTGACTCCATAAACTTGAAAATATCATCAAGCACTTCTCCTTTCGTGCTCGCTTAAAACTGAAAGAGACTAGAGTCATCTTTGACTATTTCTTGACTCTTAAAACATGAAACAACAAAATTTTGGTTTCAATGTGGTAAAATAAACTACCTACGATTACACGCCCATTAAATATTAATTACTTGGCCTGTCTTTGTTTGCCTTGGTTTTGATCCAAGAGTCTTCGTTTTTTATCTTTTTCCCTTTTCTGGTGTGCTACAGTCACAATGGTGGAACCATCAGTTTTGTCTAATAGCATTCCTTTTTTAGACGATTCATCTAAAACTTCTCAAATCTCTAGATCTGCTGAGCTTCACAGCCTGTCATCTCGTTGAAGTACCCCTTTGGAGAACCAGTTGAGTTCCATTACCCTCTTTCAAACGCTTGGTTTGGATTTGGGGTTGGGGAACATTTTCCCCCTCTTACATCGAGATCATTTTTTTTGGCTGCTATCATACCTCCTAGCCCCTGTACTCTTTTGCAAGATCTTACGGTGGATTCAAACATGGATTATTCTGGTCCTAATGGTAGTGAGGGTATTCTAGTTTCTAATGAACAATACCAAATTTTCCCGGAAGACATCCAACAAGAGCCTGCTCAATCTTCACCATCGGTGTCGCTTCCAGCCGGATATAGGTCTTTAGGTCAGATTATGGTCGATATTTCCTCCATGGCAACATCAACTCCGTCAAGGGGTCTGGTTCTCCCATCATTAGGTATGTTGCCGACGACACCTGTCTCATTGTCGACACCTTTTGTCACATCTGTTCCCACTAGGCCCACTGTCTGTGTGGCTGCTTCGGAACCAGTTGTCACTGCTTAGTCGTCAGGAGTTTCAACTTTGGTAGAAACCTTGATTTCCATGGTGATCCTTGAAGGCCTTTCTTTTGAGGAGTATCGGCTGGCTGTTTAGCAGCAGAGCTCCCAGACTTATCAGTCCCCTCAGGATCCTTATAGGTCTTATTTTTCTCATTATGGAGCGGACAGTACCCTGATTATTCACTTCCATTTTAGTATGACGAGAAAGGCAACCCTATCTACTTGCTTGCTCCTGAGGCTTATCAGTTTCTTTCTGATTTTATACCTACCTTGCCTATGCAACCCTCTAACGGGCAAGGACAACCCTTTTAGGGACAACCTTCGATTCAACAGGGGTATGCTCATGACCCACAAGGATAACCCTTTTAGGGACAACCTTCGGTGCAACAAGGGTATGCATATGACCCACAAGGGAAACCCTTACAGGGACAACCTTTGGTCTAGCAAGGATTGTTTTACAGCCCGCAAGGGTAGCCTTAAAATCCTCAAGTTAAACTTTACAAGCTCAGCCTGTGATCCAACCAGGGCAACCTCAAGGACTAGCTGGGCAGTCGGTATATCAACCCGGACCTTCATATGGTCCTGGGGGGCAGATTCATCCATCTCAACCTTTGGTGCAACCTCAACAGCCATATCTTCCTATTGGTCCAAATGTTGCACAGCCAGGACCATCTTATGGTCCTCCTCCAGGTCAACCTGGTTATCAGGCACAAGCTGGCCCACCGCAGCCATCAAGACAACTTGCTCCACCGGGGCAACCTGGTGGCCCTCATCAGTCAGGTCAACCTACTCAGCCAAGCCAACCTGCACAACCTATTTACCTTGCTCAGCCACCGCTCTACTCTATTCCACAGCCAAATCAACCGTTGCGCCTGACGTATCCAGCTCAACAGTGCCCAACTTATCAGTAGCCCGTTCGACCCCAAGGCGGTTATTTTCCTCAAGGTCAATATCAACTGGTTTACAACCCGTCTCAAGGTCCTGCTTATCACCCTCAACCGCTAGGCTATACTTATACTCCGTAGAAGAATCCTTATGCTGCTCAATCAGGACCCTCATACACTCAGAATCAGTATCCTCATTTTCAACCCCCATATCCTGGTCCTCAGCCACCATATCAAACAAATTATCCAGATTACATCCCTTATGGTCTAAATCCTCTGGGATAGAACCAATGGGGGCAGATTTATACTCAACCAGGATGGAGTATGGGTACAAGTCCTTATCGAGGACCTGCTATGCCTTTTAACCCTCAATTACCTTTTTTATCTACGTTGTAGTTACTGGATGTGTCCAAATTGATAAATGATCCCATTCTTCATAATCCCTTTTGGCCTTTGGTTCCAACGAAGGTTCCTGGTGATTGTCCCAAGTTTGAGGGCATGTCTGGAGAAGACCCCCAAGCTCACGTCATGACATACCATTTATGGTGTTCTTCTAATTCTTGGGTGGACAACTCTATTCGACTCCATCTCTTCCAGCGCACTCTTACCGAAGCTGCTGCTAAGTGGTGTATCGAACTGCTTCATGGCATCTTTCAAGATTTCAATACTCTTGCTATGGAATTCCTTACTCATTTCTAGTTGCAGATTAGTTATAAAGCCGGGACGCATCTCCTCACATCCTTGAAATAAGACCGAGCTACCCATATCTCGGACCACATTCATGAATGGAGACGGTGTCATCATCTGATCAAGTTCAAAATTCTTGATCAGCTTCTTACTCATTGGTTCACTACCTCTTTTTTCAATCAGATCTCAAAAGACATCGCCATGGGGGCATGTGTAACCGAGGAAAAAGCCATCGCTCATGCCCAATACCTTGATTTAGTGTACTCTCAATCGGGCATTTTGTATGACATCTTAACTGAGGCTCCACGTCTTGGGACCTCTAAAGCACTAGCTACCCCATCAGTCAATGGCGTTATTGTTTCCATGTCTCAGACTTCACGCAAGTCTTCTAATGGGAAGTAGAAATCAAATTCTTCCAATAATTCTACTCCTTAGGCTACCCCAGATTCTGGTAAAACCTCGGATTTCAATGTTGTTTAGGCAAATCTTGTGGACAAGACTTCCAAGGGGAAAAATAAGGGAAAAGGCAAGGTCAAATCCGATGCCCAAAACCAGAATCGTCTAAACCTCGTGCTGATGATGGTTCACAATGAAAGCCGAAGTATCCCAGTCTGCTTTGTGATGAGGACCACTACACTAAGGATTGTCCTAGACGATCCAAGGTTAGTCAACTACTCAAAGGCGCTAAGGGAACTCCGGATATCCTTAAAGAACCTTTCCCATCTCAGCAGACCCATATGGTCGAGAAACCTCCGCCATCTGTGTCATTTGGCAATCAAGTTTTCATGATGAATGGTTCTGCACCCATTTCCATCACTGCTCGGTCGAAGGATTATGCTAGATCATGCCAAGCAGCCGAGAAAGAGGTTGTTGATGGTCCTCCTCCCCCACCTACCTCTAGTCCCCTTGAAATTGAAAGGCCTGGTGTTGAACCCGTTATACGGCCACCTTCTAAAGGTGTTCTCTGGAAATCTTCTTATAATCCTAACACCTGTGCTGCTCAAAATTATAGTATTGTTGAGGATTTAGCACAAGTGCCTTATGCGATGTCTGCATTAGAAGTGCTCTAGAGTTGTCTATCTCAACATAAAGCATTATTATCTGCGATCGGCGAGATTGACCCTGTTGATTCTAGCATTCTCTCCTTTAACTTAGAGAATTTCGTCTCCCGACTTCCGCACCAGATTGCACTTATTATACAAGTCAGTATCAATGGTCTCAACATCCATAGGGCCATAGTGGACGAAGGTGCATCTACCTGTGTCATGTCATCTTCTTGCTGGAAGGCTATTGGCTCTCTAGCCCTGACTTCGTCACCCAATGCCCTTGAGGAATTTTATGGAAGGGAATCAAAACCCTTGGGTGTTCTCGCTAGCTTTCCAATCACGTTGCAAGGAAAGATGGCCAACGTTGAAGTAGAAGTCATTTATTCCAAACTCAACTGCAATCTTCTACTCGGTTGTAATTGGACTCATGCTATGTTTTGTGTTCCATCCACCCTCTTTCGACTTCTGAAGTTTCCACATGAGGGAAAAATTATTACTGCCAATCAGTTTTCATTATTTACCTCATCTTCCGAGAACAACATACCATATGTGGATCAGATTCCCAATCCCCCTGACAGTATAGGGCCAGGTCTTTTTAAATATCCCACTCTCATGGGTATTTTTCCCCTTTTGCCACCGAATACCATTCAAGTCAATATGATCTCTCGGTCAGATGACCCATGGATTGTCCCTTTACCTGAATCGGTTGATTCATTTGGAGATTCAATTCCGCTTAGTCCAATCGAAATAAATTATTGTGAGCTTACAACTACATCTGATTCTCCCCCTCCTGAAGCTACTCCTTTGAGCATGTCTCTCGACGTGTATTCTCAATCTGTCTGGCTCAGCGATGCAAATTTTCTAGATCCTTTGAAAGAAGTGGTTCCATCTGATGAGGGTATCATGGGAACCATGTCTCTCGAAGATCTACCATGGAGTGATGGGAAACATCATTCCTCGTTTATGCCTTGCCTCGGGGCAATGTCTAACTGTCTTGCGTCTCAATTTCCTTCTCCGCCACTTCAAATGCCTATTTTGACTCATGACGTCTTTGTGGATGGTAACCTAGGTAACATTACTCAAACGATGCCTATCTACATTTCCATGAAAATGGGGATTGTTGAGAACATCCATGTGGGAGTCAGTTTCTCTTCTGAGGAAGTCCAAGTGTACACTAGTCTCTTTCGCAAATTCTGTGATGTTTTCACCTGGTCTTACGAAGAGATGCTTGGAATCAACCCCAGTATTTTGGTGGATGAGATTCCCACCTACCCAGGTGTGAAGCCTATTCGCCAGCGTCTTCATCCCGTGCATCCTCGAAAATCCACCGCTATCAAAGTTGGAGTTGAAAAACTTCTTAAAGAGGGTTTCATTTATCCGATTCCCCTGACTGACTAGGTTTCTAATATTGTTCCTGTGGATAAGAAGTAGGACGCAATTCGTGTTTGTGTTGATTATCACGATATCAATCGGGCATGTCCTAA
The DNA here is from genome assembly GCA_034641835.2 of Pinus albicaulis. NCBI lineage: Eukaryota > Viridiplantae > Streptophyta > Pinopsida > Pinales > Pinaceae > Pinus > Pinus albicaulis. The sequence continues at coordinate 651,008,995 of CM076570.1, forward strand.
GGATAACTATCCCACCCCGTTTATCGATCAAATCATTGACGATTGTGTGGGGAGTGAAATCTTCTCCCTTATAGACGGTTTTTCTGGCTATAACCAGATTAACATTCTCCCATTGGATCAAAAAAAGACCTCTTTTATTTTTCCATGGGGAACGTTCACATATAAGAAACTCCCTTTCAGCTTGAAGAATGTTGGGGCTACATTCTAGCGCACGATGTCTTTTTCCTTTCAAGATATTCGGCATATTTTCCAACCATACCTGGATGACCTTCTGGCTCATTTAGCTGCGTAGAAAGACCACCTGGAACATCTCCGTCAAATCTTTCTTCGTTGTAGATGCTACAACATTAGGCCCAATCTGCATAAATGCATCTTCTACATCGACTCCAATAGACTTTTAGCGTTTATCGTATCTAAAGATGGAATTCGCCTTGACCCTCTTAAGGTTGAGGCTATTTTCAATCTCCCCTCCCTGTCCTCGTTACACCAGCTCCAGAGTCTCCAAGGGAAATCCAATTTCCTTCGTCGTTTCATCCCGAACTACGCCGAAGTAGCCAAAGTATTTAAACAAATTTTAAAGCAGGATGTCCCTTTCTGTTGGGATGAGATTGCTCAACAGTATTTTGATACACTTAAGACGTTGCTTGTCAACGCTCCTCTATTACGTCCTCCGAATTACCATGGTGATTTCACCCTCTACCTAGTTGCCACCTTCAATATGATCGCCATGGTCTTGGTTCAAGATGATGATGATGGTAATGAGCATGTTGTTTAATACTTGTCTCGAAACCTTATCCACCCTGAAACACGTTATGCACATGTCGAGAAGTTAGCACTAGCTGCGGTCCAAGTCGTCAAACGTTTTCGTCATTGAATTATTTTATGCATGGTGACCGTGATTTCTGATTGTAACCCCATGACTTATATTTTGTCTCAGCAGTTACTAGGGGAAAAATACTTGAATTGGATCGTTATCCTCCAAGAGTTTGATTTGGAGTTCACTATCGCCAAATCGAAGAAATCACTTGTTTTCGCAGATTTGATTTGTTCTCTCCCTGCCGACTCTACTCCTTCTTCCGAGGATCATATTCCAGTTGAAATTTTTTTCCTGATCATCACCCTCGATCTGTGGTATGGTGATATCATCGTGTATCTCCAAACATCTACTTTTAGGTCTGAGTTAACGAAATATGCTTGATGCCACATTTGGCATAAATTGCAACCTTATCATATTGTTGGAGATACACTTTATCATGTCGGAGTCGATTCTATACTTCGTCGATGTCTGACCCTTGAGGAAGCGGAGAAGGTTTTAAATGACTGCCATAGTGGTGCCTGTGGTGGTCACATGTTTGGTTATTCCATTGCACAGAATATCCTTCGTGCTGGCTATTTCTGGCCGTCCATTTTTAAAGATTTCATTGTTGCAGTATGTAAATAACATGCGTGCTAGATTTATCAACGCAAGATGCGTGCGCCACATGTTCCTTTACACCTTGTCATTACCATTGTCCCTTTTTCCAAATGGGGCAAAGATTTTATGACGTGTAACCCTCGTTCGGCCGGGGGGAATGCCTATATTATCGTCGTCATCGATTATTTTATGAAATGGGTAGAAACAATGCCTACACTAGCTACGGACGGTAAGACAGCGACACAGTTCATATTCAATCACATTATTGCTTGATTTGGTGTCCCTCAAGCCATCATCACTGACCATGGTTCGCATTTTCGGGATTATATGATGGCAGAGCTGACATCTAAGTTGGGTCTGCATCACAAAAAGTCAACGCCTTACTATCCTCAAGCTAATGGCCAAGTTGAAGCTGTAAACAAGGTCCTTGTTACAATGCTTCAACGAATAATCAGGATCCATAAATCAAACTGGCATCTCATGTTGTTTTCAGCTCTATGGGCTTACCGAATGTCAATCAAGGATGCAACCGGATTTACCCCATTTCAGTTGGTATATAGTTTGGATGCTATGCTTCCGATTGAATGTGAAATCCCTTCACTTAAATTAGCTGTGGAATTACTGCCTGATAATTCGCCTGAAGGAGAATGTCTCCTCTACTTAGATAGATTGGATGAAACTCGTTCCTTAGCTGCCTTGGTCATCGAAGCATAGAAGAAGCGAGTCAAAGCCCATTTTGACCAAACAGTTTCTCCTCGTTCTTTTATCGAAGGTGATCTTGTTCTCCTATACGACCAAGCTCATGACAAGCTGGGGGCAGGAAAATTCCAACCCGTGTGGCATGGGCCCTACATCGTCAAATGTGTGTTACAGAATGGGGCTTATGATCTTATTGACTATGAAGGTTGTCCTTTATCGCAACCCAGAAATGGGTTGTACCTGAAAAAATATTATGCTTGAGTCATTCACACGTGATATGTGTAAATAGGTGATTGTTTTCATTTTGTGTGCATGCTTTGGTTTGATGTGCTTTGTGATTTTTTTTCTGCTTAGTGGGTCTTGTTTTCTATGCAGATGTCTATTTCCCCTTATGTTGGTTTCACGGATGGTGCTTCCCGCAGAACCAGGAACTTGTCTTCGATGGCCGAGGTAATTTATGATCCTGTTGGTGAGTTGATTAACTTAAAAGGTATTTTTCTAGGACCAGCTACAAACAATGTCGCTGAATATAGTGCAGTTTTGGAACTATTAACCAAGGCAGTCAACCTTGGCATACACGCATTGCTTGTGAAGTTGGATTCACAACTTGTTTTTCTTCAACTAAACGGTCATTATTCAGTCTGAAACCCATGCATTTTGAGATTGTATTTGCATATTCTTTTACTTGAAATACATTTTTATTTCATTACATATCAACATATACCGAGACGAATGAATACATTAATAGATGAAATAGCTAACATTGTGCTAGATAGACATTTGCACAATTTATAAGAACATCATCATATATACATAGACCCATGTAGAAAATAGATGTATATATATATATATATATATATATATCATTTGTTTGCAATGTGTGGATCATAAAACCCACAAAAATAATATATTTTTGTTTCAGTTACATCGCGATACAACATGTCTCTCAAAAATGTGCTAAAATAAAGCCTAAGTGCCTAATCGGCGTGGTGCTCATGATAACACGTCACCGCTCATACCAACCGCCTTAGTAAGCAGTGGATATGAATCGAGACCCCTATAGTATGGCTCTGATAGGCCTGAGGCACATCATCCAAGCGAGCATAGTCTGGGATCCCATGGGCGATCCCCTCCAGATTCTTCATTATCTCCTCCTCGCCACCCTCACCATGAGGATCTAAATCATGAGGAATTCACCTCGCTACTGGAGACATGCCTGTAGGACGCTCTGGGCCAATATCTGCATACATATAAGGATAACTATCAGAACATGCATATATATCAAAAAATTATAAACTCATGAAAATAAAAAATGAGTCTTACCAAGTTCTTCGTCCCAATCCTCTCCCTCTGGGAGTGGGAGGTCTGGGTCTCTGGTGAAGTCTATGTCGACATAGGGCCAATCCTCCATGACAATCAGTTGTCATCATAGCCAATAAAAAAAATCTAGCCTCCAGGACATCTGTTGGCCACCCCATGCTCTAGGCGTCAGTGCCGCCCATCGGGCCATTCGTGGCTCTTTGGGTGGTGGCTCTGGGACTATAACCTCCTGACGCTGAAATATGGGTAATCATTCCAAGAAGAAAGATACCAAGATTGACCCATACCTGAACTACTTGAGTTTGGTCTTCTTATACTTGTTGAGTTTCCGTTTGATGTTGACAATCAAGGCCTCGGCCCAGTTGAATAGAGTTGGGTTCATACACTCTGAAGAAAGAAGAAGTTGTGTCTTGTGGCCTCCTGCGGTGCCTGCGATCCCACAACCCGCATGATAGTGTGCAGCACTACCCTTAGTGCCAAATCAGGGACGGTTTGGATATCCACTTTGCCGCTCCCTGATCCTTTTCATGCCCCATGGCACACCCTGTCAATGACCATTGCCATGCTTTCTCCAGAATGTCGGGTACCATTTAAGATAGGGACTGGACCGTTATGTGACAACCCAGTGATGAAATACACATCGGAAACTTCGAGTTCAAGCTATTGATCCTGAAGAATGAACTTTTCCTGATCTTCGTCCCAAATGCTTATTAGATAATGAATCAATTTGGGCTAAGCTCGGAGACATGGTGTCATGAAGAACTTCTTGAGCCCACAATTCCTGAGGGCATTCATGCATTGTTCATTTTGCATTTCTTGTTCATCCTCTTCACTATTTTCTCTCTCCTTCCACTCGATGACCATCTTTTTCGCTTTGTACGTACATGAATTGATCATAGGAACATTGTAAGCCCCCTTAGGTATTAAAATTTTCAGTCTATTGGTTGCATTTTCTTAAATTTAAAGTGGATTTTGGGCTACACGGTTGGTGTGACTATTTGGCTAATAGTCACGCCACCTGGCGCGACCCTTGTGTAAAAAAGGGTCGATTGGCGCGGGTCCGTGCTCGAAACCCGCGCCAACCACAATGCCCTAGAATTTACAAATCCTCCCCTAAGGGATCCCAAATGAAAACTAAATGCAATGAAATATAGCTTAAAATATGGCAAATGGAGTCGGCTCTTACCTGAAACAGACGGAATCCGGATTGGTCTACTGGATTGTTCACAATCGTCACCTGAAGATCGCAAGGGAAATGGGTCATTGTTGCTCTGCAAAGAGGTAAAAGTGAAAAGTAAATATGTTTTACCATTTATGGTATTTTATAACTTTTCACAGTCCTGAAATAGGTTTGAAAACATATTTGTCAATATATTTTCATATTATTTTCGAGGAATACATTTTACACGCGTCTTTTTGTGCAGCGACAGGTTTTTCACGTGTTTATGACAAAGAAACGAGTTGTATTTTATACTTTTTTGGACTCGATAAAAACATGAAAAAGTCACTACTGGAGTCACCTTTCAACTCTTTTCTGACTCTCTAAAACTAAAAATATCGTTGAGTCTCTTATAGTTTTGAACTCGTTAATTTGGCTGCGAAACAATATCTACCCAGTATACGTTTACCCCTTTTTCGGGTTGGGATAGATTATTTATGAAAAAGGAATACCTTAGCCAATCGCGACTAAGAGGTTCTCTCCGACACAGTTTCTACCTTTTAGGATCTGTGAGACTATTTACGAAAAGGGACTGCTGGAGTTTTCTTTTCCACCTTCTTTTCAAACTCTCTAAATATGAAAAGACGCTGAGTTCTCCCTTTGTTAGACTCGTTAAAACCTGATGACATCGGACTCCGTCATCATGACGTTACTCAAGTTCCTCCTTCTTAGGGCTCATAAAATGTACTAGGTCAGGTTTTTCCAAAGGACAAAATTACATCGTAAGCACATGCTATCCCCTTCAAGCTTGTTTTCAAAAATAATTGGGGTACTCACCAGAAATGGTGGGGGAAAATGGAACCAGATTGTAGTCGTGTTGGCAGTATGTCACTCTTGAACGTGGCACTTGTCTATATTCATGTCGGGTTGGGGACATCTCATCTCGTTATTTTTTTTTCTCCATGGGTTTGGGTAATCTATTTTGACCGCTCATATGCTCTCTACCACGTCACCATGACCTCAAATCCCTTGATGTCAAATACTGCCAAATCCAGTGTCGTGCTGCTGATATGTTCAAGAGAAGTTTTCCTTTGAATTTTCCAACCTCCCTCTGATTCTCTATTGGTCTTGATTCACAAACATCATATTCCTCTATCTCGTGTCGATGATGTGGGAAACGTTATGGCCCACATTCGATCAAGGTCACTTCCTGTCGACTCCAACTCATTATTCAGGAAGTTGATCTAGAGACTCCCTTAAGGTACCTTGGAGCCTGCATGCCTTAATGGTAGGTTCTTTGCATTCGACGCAAGGTCCACATCATTGGCCTTCGATCGACTGACTCTATGGGTGTTCGATGTTAGATCATTGTTCACATTTTTTGGATTGTACCTTTCGTACCTTGAGAGCCAGTGTCATTATTGGTGGTTTCTCTCACATATGTTAACAACTTTCATCATTGGCTGGTAATCAGACGATGTTCTTACATGTTCAACTTTAGCTCACATATTCGCATGCTTGAATTTGTACTATGTTAAAGTCGAGATGGAGCGCAAGACCCTGGGTTTTTTCTGATGAAATCCAGGTTGCGGGTTATTTGTGGATTATTATGACTTATTATATGAATCTTTTTATTGGATGGCTGCGACCATACCTGAGTTTATTTGTTGATCCTTACTGCTAGATGGTTGTGTCCATACCTCAGATCTCATTGTTTATGTACTCTATTATGGATGGTTGTGACCATGCCACATGTCATATATCAAATGTATTAGTTGTATTTGTACTCGTAGGTTTTTTTACAACAGTGTTTGGGTAGAACGTATTCTCATAAAGCATATCACCCCTCCCTCTCTCTCGGACCTCATTTTTTAGGGGGCATCTGTTACACAACAATTTGTCATTGTCCATGCAATCCCTCACCCTGCATATTGGAGGGTCTTTCCCGTGACCTGTGAGTAGTTTCATCCTCTGCAAGCACCTTCCCTACATCCTTCTATACAAGAACATCATTTCTCCTGCATAAGACTTTCTAAAAAAGCCCATAAAAACCTATGTTTTGGCATTGGCACGGGTAGCCAGTTCACCCCTCGTGCTAATGTGGATAATGTACACTAGAGGTCACGCCAGCTGGCACTCTGTCCCTTTGTTGTACCGGTGCCAGAATTTTTTGGAATGTTTTTTAACAAACTAAAGGCGGAAGTTTCCTTCAACCACCTCTGGGATGAGTCACAGGAAGTGGTTAACTGGATGAACCACAGATCTCCCTCTTTAGGTAGTGGTTTCCTCCTCTTATGGGACACTCCTAGAAGATATGCCTCTCTTCCATGATTATAGGGATCCTAACCTCTCCCTCTCCCCCTATATAAATGAGCTTTCTCACATCATGAAAGCTAGTTGAACAAAGAGGATTATGCGGCTAAAATGCTAAACTTGGAGAACTAAGCCATAGTCGAATAACTGAGAAGGTAGATCAAGAAGGAAGTCTATAGAGAGGTCCCTTATCCCGTCTAAATTCCCTGACGAGCTTTGAGATGTGCTTCGCCTGAGCCCCGTTGGAGGAGACCGCAACGTCAGAGCATGGTTGTATCTATTCTTTCTTCCTATTAATATAAGTGACTATTTTATGGTTCCCGTCTTGTCTTTTGTCTGTAATAAATGAAATATGGTAGTCTTCTCTGACTAATTAGTATATTTTGAATGGAATTAGTATATGGTATGTGGTTTCCATTTTCTGATCTTTGTGCAGGTGTCCAAACGTGATAGGCGGAAGGGTTGTGACTTGTCATCGATCAGGAGCGAGCGAATCTCATCATCACTACAGGCATCGACGATAACTTTGGACCACAGGTAGGCCATATTATCGCATCCTTTTCCATTCAAGTATCTAGGAACCTACACTCTAGCATGATTCCTTGTTTCTAGACCCACCCTAGGGCTAGTGGGATCGCCTTTGTCTGCAGAGGGGATTTACCTGAGTAACACTAGGAAAATCCATTGTCAATCTAGGTAATCCTCCATGCCAATGATAGATTATAACCAAGAAAACATATGCATGTGTTGATCCTGATGTCCTCTTGCGCTTTCATGCTCTTCCTTTTCCTTCTTTCTCCAAAACTCCAAGTATGCCACACTCTTCAAGAGTGCTTCAAGAAAACTCTAAGTGTCAAAGAGTATAAGAGAGAGAAAGAGAGAATAGAATGAGAGCTCCAAAACGGAACTAACAAAATGCTACCAAATTATCCTCATAAGCCTTTTTATCAATAAGGCCTCTATTTTCTTCATTTTCCATCATTTTCCTTAATTTCCCTCCTCACATGCAACTTGTGACCTTTAACCTCCCTTTTTTTCTATTTTCCTTTATTTTCATAAATAAATAAGTATTTTCCTTTCCAAATACTTATCCATTTCCTTTTCCAATTTCCATAGCCATAATAAACAATATGAACACCCACACTAGGATGGTTTTTCCCAACATTCAGCTTGGAATAAATGTCCCATGACCTTGGTTAATAGTTTTCCTCTATTAACTTTTATTACATAGAATTTTCACCAGGGTTGTTATAGAACCCTCTCGCTTGGGGGAACATCATCCTATGTGTTAAATGACACCTAAAAACAACAAGACTATTGTAAGAAAAACATACTACCCATAGAGTTTTATAACTTATCTCATTCCAATATTTACAATGATCAACCTGCTGAGAACCAAACCAACATTAAAACATGACCAATATAACATCATAATGACATGACACCCATATCTCTTATTGGAAATTTATAACATAGCTCATGGTAGTATTTACATCCATCTACATATGTACAAATACCAAACATATAGCAAAACACCATACCAAAATGAATTTTCCTCAACCAGAAAACAATGAAGGAAACATAGCCCACATTTGATCTGCCATCTCCTATGTAGCTTCATCAAGCCTAAAGTGCTTCCATGACACTTTAACCTGCTTGATTTCTCGGTTCCAGAGCATGAATGTCTTTCTCTACAAAATGCACTTAGGTTCTGGCTGTAATTCTCCTTCTAGTTCCAATTGCAATACAAACCAGTCAATCACATAATCAAAATTTTTAACATACTTATTAAGTAATGACACATGGAAAACATCATGGATTTTCATTGTCGAAGGAATTCCAAGTTGATAGGATATTGGACCAATCCTCTCAATAATCTTGAAAGTTCCACAAAATCAAGGTGTCAGCTTGGCACATGATCCAATCCGCAAGGATATCTTCTTGGGCTTGATGAACAAGTACACTTGTTCCCCAACCCAAAACTCCTTAAACAACTTGTTTTGATCTACATAGCTCTTCTTCCTATCCTGTGTTTCTTTCATATTCTTCTTAATTACCTGCATTTCCTATTCCATTTCTTCCAACATGTTTGTTCCAATCAACTCCCTATTAACTGGACAACTCCAACTAATGGGAGTATTGCAACTCTTCCCATAAAATTCCCCAAACAAAATCATCTTTAGAGATTCATGATACCCATTGTTGTAAGAAAACTTGACCAGTGGAAGGTAATCCTCCCATATATTTTTTTGATGCATCACATACATCCTCAACATGTCCTCCAATATCTTTTTGACCCTCTCTGTCTATCCATCTATTTTCGGATGATAAGTTGCGCCCAAACCTGTAAACAACTCCTTCCAAAAATTGGAATTGATATTTTCATCCATGTATGACACAATATTATTTTGAACACCATGCAATCTGACCACATCTCTGATGAACACCCATTCCACATCTCTAGTTGAATATGTAGTCTTCCCTAGAATGAAGTACACAACCTTTATCAACCTATCCACAACAACCATGATGGAATCATGTTGTATATATGTTCTTAGTAAACCTACGATAAATTTCATGGAAATGACCTCCCATTTACACTATGGAATCACAATCATCTATAGTAGTCCAACTAGATTCTTGCACCCTGCTTTAACCTGTTGACAATCCAAGAAACTAGACACAAACTATGCTACATATCTCTTTAGATTTGGCCAATAGTAAAAATTATTCACTACTGTCAGCATCTTTTGATAGCATGGGTGACTTGAATATGGTTTCACATGAAACTCCCTTGGGATCACCTTCTTGAGTTCACTGTTATCTGGCACATATATCTTGTCTCTAAACCTAATCAAGCCATTTGTTGTGAGATGATATTCCACATCCTATGCTACTACACATGTACCTATATATGTACATCTATCTGTACCTATACCTATACCCTGTTGTAATATATGCCTAAGCTCCATATACTTGACATCCTGTTGACCTGCCTGTAATATCCTACCTTGTAGATCCATCCCATAGAAACTCATAGTTGCTATTTAATTCACTCGTATCTTCCTGCTAAGAGAATCTAAAACCTTGTTCTCTTTACCCTTGATGTCCCTGATCTCAAAGTCAAACTCAATGATCATGGCCAACCATATAGCTTTCCTGACATTCATATTCGGTTGGTTAAATAGATACCACAATCCACTATGATCACTCTTTAATAAAAATCGTCTACCTGGAAGATAATGCCTCCACATCTGCAATGCATGAATAATCACTGAAAACTCTAAATCATGTGTTGGATATTTCTTCTCATTCTCATTTAGTTTCCATGACCCATAACATACCACATGTCCTTCCTGCATAAGGACTCCACCAAGTCATCTCTTGCAAGCATATGTACATATCAAAAACTCTTTGTCAGGATCTACAATTTTTAACACTAGAGCATGTGTCAAAAACTACTATAAATGTTAAAAATTGGTTGCACATTCCTCTTTCCATTCAAACTTCTTACCTTTCCTTTTTAGTGATGTGATAGGATAAGAAATTTTAGAGAAGTTCCTGATGAACCTCCTATAATAACCTACTAGCCCCATGAATTATCTCACCTCATCCACATTCCTAGGAGTTTCCTACTCCATGGTAGCACTTATATTTTATGGATCCATTGTTATGCCCTCCTTTGAGAAAACATGTCCTAAGTAATGTAACTTTGTATGAAAGAAACTACACTTGCTAAGATTATCATACAACTGATGCCCTCTTAACAATCTCCATATTATTTCTAAATGTATGACATGCTCTTCTTCATACTTATAATACACCAATATATCATCAATGAACACAATAAAAAAATTCTCCATATAAGGACGCAACACATTATTCATCAACCACATAAAAGTAGTTCGAGCATTAGTAAAACCAAAAGGAACTAAAACAAACTCATATTTCCCATACCTGGTCCAGAAATTTTTCTTGTATATGTGATATTATTTAATGTGTACCTGATGATATCTTGATCTCATATCAATCTTTGAGAGCACTGGTAATCCCTTCAATTGATCGAACAAGTCATCAATCCTCGGCAATAGATACATGTTCTTGATGGTCACCTTGTTCAACTATATGTAATCAATGCATAACATGAGGGTACCATATTTCTTCTGCATAAAAAATATCTATGATACATTTGTCATAATCTATCCCTTTTCCATCATTTCCTTCAACTCCAAATTCAACTCTACCAACTCTATTGTGCTCATCCTGTAAGGTGCCTTAGATGTTGGCGCTACCCCTAGTACCAACACAATAGAAAATTTTACTTCCCTGTGAGGTGGAAACTTTGAAATCCTTGTGGGAAATACATCCTAAAACTGTTGTAGAACTAGGTACATTCTCAAAACATATGGATCCTCAACCTCCTTACCTTTGTCACTAGAAATATGCACTGCAAACAAAAAATACCCTTTCTCGCGACTACACTTGGCCTACATAGTTTTAACCATTCTCACCGATGTTTCTTTCTTCTTACCATGTAAGACTCTTTTCTTCCCATTGTCATCCAAGCACTTAGTAGCCTTGTCATAATATTCCCCTTTGGCCCTATGAATATATATCTATTCCAGCCCAAAAGCATACTATATGATCCCAATGGAAAAACATTTAGATGTGCTGACGTAGGCATACCATTCAAGTCAAATGCACAAGCTCTTTCCCAATCATGAACTCACTTCTTGGTACCTGTATCCAACTGCACAAACCAAACCTCTACATGAAATTCCTTATTCAAACCACATTTATCCACTAGTTTGGAATTAACATAACTATAATTATATCCAAGGTTAATAAAAATAGAAATAACTTGATCACAAATATTACCATCCACCTTGATAATAGATTCCTAGTGATATTCCTGCTTGTTATCCAACACTTCATAAATATTGGGAATACTCTATCCAACATCTCCCACTGTGTGCCTCTTGTGCACTTTATACCTATCATCTACCACCCTAATGTTGTGTAAAATCTCTCCTATGATGATCTCCTCCACAAGTCCAACACTGCACGGGCTCCCTATTTTCACTCTTATTATGCTCCTCAGACAAAATTCCATGTATTCTTCCATATGTAGTGAACTTAGGTCATGCAACATTATCTTTGTTACCTTTATCCTGAGGTCTTGCTGAATTCTTGTCCCATTTTCCTTTTTTCTTATCATTACCTTTCAAATCCTTCTTAGTCTTAGATCTACATTTTGATTTCTCATAACAATTATTTAGTTTCTGGATGGCCTCCTCCAATGATATAGGCTCATCAAACATAATCCTATATTTGAATGTTTTTGACAACCCAATGATGAATCCCTGAATCTTGGCCTTCTCCTCCTTGAGGTAAGGCACATGCCTCAACAACTCCATAAATATTCTAGTGTACTCCTCATTGGTCATAGATCCCATCTAGAGATCATAAAATTCCTTTTCCTTACCATCATAGTATCTCTACGATAGATATTTCTTTAGGAATAGTCTCTCAAATTCGTTGCAAATCAATTCATCCTCATAAATATCCCTAACATTAATCACATCTTCCCACCAAATATCTTATTTATCTTTGAGGTTGAATGTAGCTATTTTGGCCTCCATGTTTTCTAAGTAATCATTTATAACTTCCTCATAACAAGAAACCATGCTTCTGCATCCTATTATTTCTACATCGCGCCATCAAATTTAGGTGGATTTTCTTTCTTAAACTCATATCAAAATTATCCCCTTTCACTCCTCCTATAAGGATGATAATGATGATGACCATAGTGCATATAAAAACAAGAACTAGAATAGTACCTATGTTTGTCACTGTTGGGCATGGCCTAACTTGGTCCACTTTTGGATAAAAGACTTCGTAAATCAAGGAGCGGAGTGTGCGGTCCAGCAAATAAAAATCAACCGTGCAGAGTTTTAAGGAGCCTTAAGGAGTTTAGACTCGTTGGGGTGGGTTAAATCCCCTCATTTTGTAAAGGGATCGGGTTAGTTTTCTAGTTTTGAGTCCGCCCATGGTATGTAGAACATAGTATTGTAATATGTAAAGGCTATATAAAGTGCATTCATGTTGATTCAAAGAGGATATAGATCCATCATGCATGTATGAGCGTTAAAACTATGTTTCTTTTGTGTAGAAATTTGAATAATAGATCACTTATTCACCGAGATTATCCCGATCACACACTATTTGAGCTTCATGCATAATACATAACCTCTTCTAATATTGATCATCAATTTGCGGAATTAAAAACAATTGCATGCGCACATTAAAACATAAACAATCACACATATAAACACAGGATTTATGGGAAAGCTTAAAGCTGAAAACCCCCAACTATCTGTATATTATAGTGATAGAGAACATGTAACAATAATAGCACAAAGCTTCTCACAAGCTCTCATCACTATCTCACATGCTACACACTACGCAAGCTCAGACCAAGCAAGTCACATGCTCAAATCTCCTCCACCTATTAGCCAGCCTCTACTGCGCAATCCAATATGGATAATTGTGAGATCAAGGTTCAAATCCCACCAAGTTGTACTACGCAATACTCATTGGCTTCTCCATCAATGTGTGTGCAAATATCATGCACCAGTATAGTCACAACTGATAGTCAACCTGCTCTTTCACCTACCTCCATCACTGATCTCCACTGAAACTGTCCATGCACTGAAGTTAACTGATGTGTTCATTAGTTGATTAATTAGTGAATTAATTATTAATTAATTCACACCACTTCCACTAGTGTATCAATCAGTTAGACTAGATACAACTAGCTCAACTATGTTTAACTAAGTTAAACTGAACACAACTCCATCAACTCCTCAATCAACTCCACCAAACTCACTTACATGAGTTCTAACTGAAGTCATCATGCAATAGCTCCACTTAGACCCTAGGAATAGCGTAATTCCTTCTGTCAACTGCATGTGCCACATCTAGGCATCAAACTGAAGTGCTCCAAGAGGATAAGATAATGTTTATAGTCCAAATATTATTAAGAGCTAATAATATTCGACATATCTATTTTTAGACTGGAAATCTAAAAATAGATTCCGCCCAGTATGTCTAAAAATAGAAGTCCATCTATTTTTCCAACTTGACCATCCCTCCACAAATAGCATCCTGCAACTCATAGAATCATGATCCACATGTCTAAAAATAGACATAGTCTAAAAATAGACTTTGCGCCAAAAATACCTTATAAATTGTTCAGAAGGCTAGCTTACCTCTTTCCACTAAGCTCTCGTTATCTTTGTTGCATTCTCAACACCGTGTTTTATTATATTTCGGGTCTTAGTAGAAGGCTCTACAACTGTGTGCGTGGAGGCCTTGTTCTGTAGTTGTGTGCATATACCACCCACATCTGTGTGCACGAGTTGAAGAAGGATTGTATTGAAAAGACAAATTACCAATAAAGAAAAGGAATATTATCAATGTAGGTTATAACCCTGTACATAAATTATCTGCAAATGAATTCTTAAAAACAGAAAATAAAAAATGGCGAGAGCATAAAACGTAAAACAAATATACATAATACTTTTCCCTTGGATCCCAAATCGGGACTACCAGCTTGATTTTTTATTATATTCCTTTTAGTGTTACAACACATATATATACATGTCAAAGCATTCATAAACCCCAATCCATTAACCCTTGATTGGAACAAAACCATAATTACCTTGACCAGATCTACAAAATACCAGGAGTAGAAAACTATCATTCCCCAAAACCATGTGCAAACCCATGCACAAAACCATAGGAAGGTCCGAGCCTAGTTCCAATTGTGGAAAGAATATAACACACACGCAACACTGAAGTATTTCTTTGTATTTGTGAAAACTATTTATTCTCTATATTTTAATTTGTTTTATGTATTGTGAATTATTGTATGATTGATATGCATAGCGAAGTATTTATGCTATTTATATTTGTTGAATTGGGTTGATTATTGCATAAGACTGATAAAGTCGCAATGCATGGTAGTAGTAATTCGATGACTAGGTCATAAACCGTAGAAGTATATAGAATCGCATCCAAGTAGTTCATAAAAGCATAAGGAAGAAGTATAGTAGTAATATCATGTCCTAATATCCCCATAAAAACTTGGTTTTAGTTTCCCCTTCCCCCAATATTTCCTGGGTGAGAGGGAAGACGTTCATTCGTAGGTCGTTGCCTGAAAGGATCAGTAATAGAGGGTTTTTCTGGTAGCGCAACTACTATGAACCTAGGTCTTGGCCCCTTCAAGAAAACAAATGGTTCCACGGGACAACAAGACCATAGGAAAGCCAGCTACACTGGGAAAGGCACACAAAAGAATATAAGAAAAGTCACAGAGAAGGAACCTAGGAAAAAGCTTAGAAGGATATTGGCAAAGAAACCAGACCCTGAAAATACTGGTGAGGAAACTAAGGGCAGACAGGGTGGCCAGGATCCCTTTAAATATAAAAATATAATATACTCCCTTTTTATTGTAAAGCAGTGAAAAATACATACTACAGATGGTGCACACAAGAAGCACAAGTCAGATAGATCCATAGGAATGGAGTCGATGGTCCTTACTGAAGGGGACATCGATGAGATTGGTGAAAATGTGTTGCTTGTCACTGAGGACTTATGGACTAACATTGAAGATAAATATAAGTTTTTATTGATGGAAGTACAACATGGAATCAATGAATTTAAAGTACAAGAGAGCATGATCTAGGTGAGTGTGGCATAGGTGAGCATGACTCAAGCGAGTGTGGTCCAAGAATGACAACAATTGCACCAATTAGAAGTAACTACTGAGGTTCTTGTTTTGTAAGTACCTGGAGGGGCACTACATTTTGAGGATGCCAAGGATTGTGCACGCACCAAGCATTGGCACACCCTTAGTTTAAATCTTGTTGTGCTACCCTTCTAGATGCTACATCATTTTCACCAAGGGGTCATGGATGAGTTGAAGGTGCGCGAGCAACACGCTTTGATAGTCATTAAGGAAGTAAAGCAGGAGAAAAATAATATATTCAATGAAATTAATAAATCTCTCAAGGATCGTGATGAGTCGACTTAGCACAGACAGTAATTGGAGGGGATTATCACCAAGATGTGCAGCGAGTTTCCCGACCTCAAGATCCAAGTCGAGGCAGTCTCAGTGGAAAATATTGCGATTTTTTCCACTGCAATCAGATAATACAAGAATGAAATGGACAGTGTCAAGTTCAATATTTAGATGTAGATTAACGAGCTGCATATTAGGATGCATCCAAAAAAACCATAAGAGGTTCATGAATAGAGAGAAACAAATATGAAGGTTTCACTAGATGGTATCTCTACCACAATTAAGGACTATGGAAAACAATTCGAAGACACCATGGAAATGTGTACCTCATTGAAGGAGGATCCAAATTTTTAGCAAACTGTGGCGAAGATTCCATAAAAGAAAAAGATTTTGATGAGATCAAAGTCATGGCAAGGACTCTAGCACCTGCAAAGCGGCTTCATTGCATCAAAAAAGGAAAATTTCACAGAGTGATATCAAGGATATGCTCGGAAAAGAACAACTGATAACAACTAGAACACAACCATGGAAAGAAGATTCCATTCAAATTTTTAAGACAGTTTATGAGAAGCTTAAGGAGATGAACCACACTACAAGGAAAATACCCTCTAGCAATTTTTTTTTTGGAAGCCCTTATAAAAATATCCCAGATATCCATTTGTAGCAGAGGTCACTGGAGGAGGTTGGAAAGTGGATGTATTTTTGCAGTGCGTTTATAATGATAACAGGCATCGGTGCACTTAATATATTTCTGACGCATCGGTGCATACTAGAGGCTAAAGCACCATTTCAGAGTTATTTTTAAGTACTATGAAAACAACGGTGCAATTTATACATACAACACACCAGGGCATCTAATAAGTGGTTCTACCCTTACAACGCACCTGTGCGTACAAGTTGATGGGCACCGTGACAAGTTTTCAAACAAATGACGGTGTGATTTATATAAAGCGCACCGGTGCATACGATTAAATGGCACACCAAGACACTCACTGTATAACCTTTCCAGTACCTCAAATTAATCGAGTGCACCGGCCAAATTGTTAATAAAAAATATGTTTTCACCTTTGCAGTGCTATACTCTAACAACAACACCCCAGTACAGTTATGGTGAGAGGACACCCCGACATAGGGTGTTTATTTAATGAAAATATATGGTGTTTTTTATACAACATGCCCTATGTTGGTTATATATTTCCAACTTGGTGTGTTTCATTAATTAAGAGTACCGCACAAGGGTTTTATTTAAAAAAATATTTTCACCATTTCGATGCTATACACTAACAACAATGACCTAGTGTGGTTTAGGTACAGCGACGCACCGGAATATGGTTTTTATTCAAAGGAAGCATGGTGCACTCTGTGCAAACTAGCCCAGTGCATCTTAGTAATCCAATGCACCGTAAAAGGGTGAAGTTAAGAAAATTATTTCCACCAAGTTCGGTGCTATAATCTAACAAAGAAGCCTCGAGTGGTTAATGTTCCCTAACACACCAACCCATATCTTTTTTAATTTAAAGAAATGTGGTGCACAATTGATACAACCACCCAGTGCGTCTCATACATGAGCGCACCGAAAAAGGGTTTATTTAAAAAAAAAATTACTGCCCGTAAAATTTATTTTTACTATTTACAGTCATGTATATCTCTCAAGCACCGAGGTGACCTTTGCATCTCTGAGGTGCCCTGCCATCGGTGCTCCCATTGCCCGCATTTCTTCCATCTGTTGCTTAGTGAGTCGACTTCGAATTTTGTGAAACAAAGGGAAAATTTGGTTTTTAGTACTCTGTTGGATACATGCCTCCTTGACGTGGAAATGAAAAAGTAATGTATATGTTTCTCACCAACATAAGATCTCACCAAATTAATTTTGAAAATTGACTTAATTTCATTAAAAATAAAAATAAAAATTCCCTGCATGCTACGTTTGATCCATTCGGGTCGCACCGTTCTCTGTCCTCCCTTTTAATTTACAGGCCAAGTCATGAACAATGTTAATTGAAACCGCACTGGGTGGTTAATGTGAAAAATTGGTGCACTAACGAAAAAATCACACCAGAATAACAATAAAATTTTTGCAATTTGTTTCAGTTTCTAGCCGCATCGACAATTTATATATTTTTTAAAATAACAATTTATTTTATATTCAGTGGTGCATTGGTTTACCGGAACACATCATGGCATTATGTAAAAATAAACATAACGACCCAGTGCTTCTATATTATGGGAACACACCGCATTAAAAGACCACTTGAAGAATTGATATTTTGTTCATGAGGTGCATTCTATAAATGCACTGAGCCATGACGATCAGTTTGGCGGTGCATCGTTGTCACGGGTCAAACCGATGTGATAAGTTTTACTTATCGCACCAACTGTTATTAAAAATTTTGAAGGACCTTTAGTTTAAAATTTTCAAATATTTATTGTTATATTTCTTTGTGTGACAAGGTGTGTGGTTTTCCCGAAAGGCACCGATACGCACCAGTGAAATTTTGATAACACAAAAACCTCGGTGTGTTTCAATTATGTAAACACACCACACTGTTGGATAATGCACTGTTGAAAAAAATTATTATTTGGTGCAGTGTGTCACTCAAACCTACCTCCCCAGGGCATTTTGTGTTTGTAAATTGCACTGCCAGTAGTAAAATATTGCAAACAGGAAGTGCGTTGAGATATAATAAACTCCCTAAGGAATATATGGTTTTTCAATGCACCACCTATAATATTTATTTAATTAATATTTTTTGTTGTCACAGTGCGTGACTGCATTTTATGGCGCATCGAATGATTTTTTTTGTTTTTTCAATAAAAGTTATATTTATATATTTGTAAATACATTTATGATTTAATAAAAAAAATATGTTTTATGTATGAGGGAGGCTAATGTATTTAATATTTGAATCATTCAGCAACTTCAATGGAGACAGGAGAGACAAAAACAAGAGAAAAGGGATGACCATTACAACATGATACAATAGAGGGAGGCAAGGGAGAGGGAGAATTTTGTACCCTCGCTCTATTACACCACTCACCTAGTTTCTCTTGATGGTTATAGGCCTCGTTAAGTTCTATGTGGAGGCTACAACCTTGAAGGGCACAATGAATTATTGGTACAATTGATCTATAGATGGGATGCCCATCAACAGGCTTTCCACGTCGGTCCTGAGCAATGGTACCATCCCATTCAGGAGGACATGTATTTTATCACTGGCCTATCTAGGAGAGGGGAGTATTTCCCCCATTTCGCTGATGTCCCCTTTAGTTATGCAGTAGAGAGTCATTTGGTGTACTCTCATAGATACATTAGGGATGACATAATTTCTCCAACAGATTTTCAGGTGCCTGGTTGACAACTATGGATTGGTTCTTTTGGTCTGGAGGAGGTTAGGTGCCTCTCACTATTACTGACCACTATTGCACATTATATCAGTGGCAGGAAGATCATTAGTTGCCCTCTTTTATTTTATGTCGATTATATATTCCAGAGGCCGCGACTTGTTAGATGGTCTACCATTATTTTGCATCAGTTTTGTATAGCCTTAGATAGATGTTGTTCTTAGGCACGTGGGGGGTTGACCTTCCCTTTTGCTTCAAAGTTGTTTTGTTTATTTTTTGAGAGGTTTCTGGAGAAGAGGCATACTTATTTCTGTCATCCTCATATGTCGATGATAGAGGTATGAATACATATGTGGGGAGAGGGGATGCCCAAGAAGGGTCGGTCGGATTATCCGACCAATATTTCTTGTTATGCACTCAAGCTACTAGCCAGTGAGGATGACCACATGTTCGTGATGGTGCAATGTCCTTATGCAGGGTTCGACTGGAGAGGGTATCCAAACATCCTCTTCATACAGGATGAGCCACCAGATGATAGAGGTAATTAGTGTTTTCTTTAAATTAATAAAGTTTCATTTTATTGTCTTAAATAATTAGAATAAAATTTATTATAACACGTTCTTTAACCATTTTTATTAAATTGTTTAATGAAATTGTCTAATTATTTTTGTGTACTATATAATATGTATATATTGGCACGTTCATTGGGGACATTCCTCCACCCCCACCAGATGATCATGTAGATGATGAGGATATGTCGAAGGCCGCAGAGGGTGAGAGACCTCCTCAGGTGCAGATACCCACGGGCATGTAGCGTAGGACTGACATACGATTTAGGATGGATTTGGGTGACCAACTATGTAGACTCTTGGTTGATGAGGGATTCCACCCTATGACAATCAGAGACATCCAGAAAGATTGTACGCTCATGGATCTCTTGAGGGACATGATGTGTGATATGATGAGCCATATGTGTCATATCTTTACAGCGTCAAGGCTACTGACATCGAGGAGGGATAGGAACCATGGAGATGCACCACACAGCATCTCAGATGATGATCATGATGGGAGAGATCATTCTAGTACTCCATATCCTCCTCCTTTTCCTCACTGAGATGAGTAGACACCTCCTGAGAAAGCACTTCCTAAGAAGGAACCATCTGAGCAGGAACCTCCTGAGCAGACATCATCTGAGCAGGAACTTCCTGAGTAGGTACCATCTGATCAGGCACCTCCTGAGAAGGCACCATATGAGCAAGCCTTGACTAGTTATAGTATTGTTCATGTAGCACCAAATATTTGACATTTATATGAATTTATATTACAGTTGTATATTTTTTACATCATATAGTTATATATATATAGTGCATGTTTTATGTTCATGTTGATGTACATAATTTACATGTTGTTGTTCATCATTATGTATATATTGTTAGGTCATTTTAGAAATGTTCATTTAATGTTCTTGTAGATAGATGTGTATGATATAAATGTTATATGACATGAGATGTATATTTTATGTTTGTGTTGTGATGATGTTATACAATCTTATGTTTTGTTAGATGATCATGATCACGATGATTAGATGATGTCAGCGAATTTGAATGTGTATTTAGAATATGAAGATTGTACGATGGTTATCATGATCGTGATGTTTATTTTTAATATTAAATCATGATATTTATTAAATATTATGTATTGGTAATCGTAAAATTGTAAAATTGTAATTGTAATTGTACTTTTAATTTTAATTGTAATTGTATTGTGAAATTGTAAAATTGTAAAATTGGTAGGGTGAAGCGGTTTTCCAATTTCATCTACCAACCGCGCCTTGCGGTATGCTGCTCCTGTAAGAGCTTCCGAAATTTTGGAACTGTTTGAATATTTTTTGCATCTGAACTCGATTTTGAATTTGCATGAACCTACAAATTTGTATACATAACTTTTATTCAGATTGACATGGATACGAAAAATAAATTCAATTCGATACTGAAAATATAAATAAAATCTGAGGTAATTACATTTCGAGATGGATAGGGAGAAATTTGCGATGGACTTTGAGAAATATTATGGAATGAGCTGGATTTTGAAGAATTGTCCATTTGATATAATTTTAAGATTTTCTCCTAGCATTTGAGAAAAATAAACAATAAAATTTGGTGTACATACCTAAAAGTAAATTTGGTGTGTTAAAAAAAGAGTTATTGTTATCGGTGCTAATGTATTGTTAAACACACCAGTGCGGTTTTATTAATTGATGCATCGATGTGGTTTTATTAACTAACACATCAGTTTGGTTGATTAACAAATGCACTGAATATCGAGAGAAAAAAAACACGACTTTATATTTTTGAAGTGAAAAAAAAAGTGGTAAAATGAAAACTGAGTGACAAATGATTTTCATAAATCTAATTTTATAAAAATTTCTTTAAATAGTAAAAACTATTCATTATTTCATCATTTTTGCCAAAATTTTCATGGGAGGGGAGAGACATACCTGGAGCAAGAGAGCACTGTGGAGCAACAAAATACTTTCGAACAACATCACTATTCATAGAATCAGAATTTGAAACATCTGGTGATTCACACAAAAACCCTGTAGTACAGTAAAAATGTTAAATTTTATTGTAATAATTGTTCTTTTTATAGTTTCTATTAGACTTAATACATGCATTAGTAAATAATTTAAATTTAACTGTTCATTTTACTAATAAAATCATTTACAATCTCTAATCCTATTTAGATTTAATTAAAATTTAGAAAAGAGAACAAAAAAAAACCATTCTTACCTTAAACCCTTACTTCTTCTTGTTTATGTGACTGCAAAAATTCACAATTAGGGTTTTTCATTTTATATTTATAGGGTTTTCATTACTATATATATAGGTGTTTGACATCTATCCTGGGGGACCACTTGCAGAGAGGGATCCCAAACCCTATCAGTCCTTTCACGATTTTTTAAAAGATGGCTTTTTTTAATCAGTGCGCCATATTTAATATAGCACACCGGTGCGCTCTTTTAGTATGATGCACTGGGTATGTATTGACAAAGATAACTCTTTGATAAAATAAGTTTCCATCCATTTATATGTTTATTTTTCAAAATAATCGCTTCGGTTAATTGGTGCTCCCGCATTAACATAACGCACTAGGTATCCTATTGACAAATATCATCATACAATGTTCTACTAGGTTATTTGTAAATTATTTACAAAAATTATTATTTTTGAACTATATTTAAGTTTAACTAATATGTATTGTTTAATGTGTGTCATGCAGAGCCACAAATTAACAAAGCTCAATAATATTCTTTCTGATCTAAGACTAGAAGAGCGTAAAATCTTGATGTAAAAATTGCAGAAGGATGAATCCAATGAACGAAAAACTACTATCAATCCAATATTGATCTGAAAGGACTGTATTATTTTGTCGTGCTAAGTGTCTTTTTGGTGATAAAACATGTGCATACTTGTCTCCATAGTTTGCTTAAATATTGAGGATTTTACCCATGAAATATAAGTGATTTTAGTGAATTAGAAGCCTGAAAATAAGCCTAAATAACACTGAACAATAGTGTATAACAGAGAAATAAAACTACACATAACATTTACACAGCTAGCATGATGAAGAAATTCATCCCTCCTGGGCTACATCTGCTGGCCCAGTTCTCAATGGCATGTCCATCTTTCATTATGCTCAAAATTTTGCAAATACATGTGTTTGCAGGCCTCTAATGGTTGTTTTCTCTACTCCAATGGCTCTATAATGCTCCAATTAGTCTTGACAGACTCTTCATTCACTCCATTTTTGCGAAAATTGACCCTCCAAGTCATTTTCCCAATAACTCCTAGAAAACCTCCACTAATTGTGGATAAATCCACCTAACTGTGGTTACATTTGGCCAAATTATGCAAATTTGGGGGCGCCCTACTATTTTACTACCAGTCCTAACAATAAAATTTAATGTTAAGGGAAGGGGTGGGCCACATGCCAAACCTCGAAACCCCAGTTACAATAAATTTTGAGCGGAACCCCATGTCGAAACCATGGTAGTAGTGGTGGAACCAGAGTTTAACGTAGAGTTTAACATAACTATCCACTAACCATTGCATATGACTGCAAAGATTGGCATGTGATGAGGTTGTTGATTGTATTAAAAATTAGAATTAAATGATGTGGAGGCTAACCATTGGAGAAACAACCATCATAAACAACGCCATGTGACAAGGTTAAAACATGAAGCGATTGTAGAGTCTGCGTAGTCGCCATCATTTAAACATTTGTTGTTGTGGTTTGTGGCTATTCCATGTGATCATAACATTTGGACCGCTGGCGGGTTGGGACCACCAACAGTCCTACCCCCAAATGCATTTCCTTTAAAATTTAAGTATAATTGTTGACCCTTGTAAGTTAAGACTCATGTGTAGCGTAGACGGTTGTGGCAGGTGGATGCTCCATGTGAGGTTGTGGGATCAAACTTGGTGGCCTCCATAAATTTTTTTCACACCTTCTAGGGGACACATGGTAGCCTCAAGGCTAGCCACATATCACCCTCCCATTGGTCCAACAAAATCAACGTACATTCCACCGTCAAATCACAATGCGACACTTGTCAGCCTCTGATTGGCTCGAAGAAAAGGAATATTATTCGAAATATTCCTTTTTTGCTGATTGTGCACCTTTCATGTTGAATGGGCATCCCAGTCAATCCTGTCGCAAAATTTAGCTATTTTGGAAATTAATCAGAACACAATATCTCCCTCATATGACATTGGTTTTTTGAACCGTTTGTGGTGCTGGAATCAGGAAGATGAGATATACACAACCATCCTAGTTTCAAATCATTCATATAACTTTTAATTTTGAGAAAATTTTATGAACTCCTGATTAAATATGAGTTTATTTTTTGAATTTTCATTAATAATATATTTAAAAATATTAGATAACATGTTTCAAATAATATATTAATTCAGATATGTTTAATTTTCTGCAGGGACTGACAATGAAGGACATAAATGTTGTTCTAAGAAAAGAAAAAAATAGAACATGCAAATGAAAATGAATTTCTCTTTAGGTCATCTGGAGTGGTGTTGGAGGTTAATGAAATGGGGAAAAACTTTTACAAAACTTTGAGCGATCTAGTGGAAGAATGTATAAATTTTCTTTCCACTTACAATACAAAAATCAATCCAATGATTCCAAGAACCAAATTTTATTTAAAGTATTGGAGGATTTTTTAGAGAATTGGTCAATGAGACATGTCAGACTTTTAATATAAAAAAACGTACAACAACAAAAAAGAAGCATTCAAAAAGTAATATTCCTATAAATGTTTTTCTACAATTATATGTATATATTACTACAAAGCAATCATTTATAAATATCACTTTTTTTATATTTACTTTTCATATATCAAGATAAAAATTAAATAGTTTATTGTCATGTTCCTTTTTCAGGAAGATTATGAAAATCTCAAAGGATGGATGAGCTGATATCATAAATATGCTAGTAAGAATGTCCAAAAAGGTGTACAAGGAGATGGTCAAAGAAATGGACATAACTGCATCGCACGAGGAGCCATCTCAATAAAAACATGCTTCAAATGTAATATGTAATCATCAAATTTTTTGATTATGTACAATAAATAAATAATTTAGCATTAAATATTAATTTTCAAGTATTTTCTTGCAAAAAAGAAAAGAAAATGGAACACATTCAACACATAAAACAAGACGACAAGGAAGAAAAAGGTCGATATCAAAGTTTGTGAGTAATTGTTACTTCCTTATAATAACTTGACTAGATTTCATTTTTGTATATTTTAAGTTGTTTTACAGCAACCATTATTGAATGTCTTCAAACAAGTGTTAACATACAAAGAAGAACCATCAGAAGAATTGATTGACGTTGGGTTAAATATGGGTTTCCAGTATATTGCGCATATCATAATTAATTATGGAATTTGTAAGTATCTATCTTGTTTTACTTAGCTCCGTCTATAATTAATAGAACAAAAAAATCTTTTATATTAAATCTATGATTTGTTATGGGATATAAAACTTGTAGGAAACAAAGTATGGAATGGCACCAACAAAATAATTGTTGAAAGAAGGAATGAAATTTGGTTTTGAAAGAATGTGTATAGTTCACGAGTCAATTCTTTCTATGGTACATTTCTTTTCAATTTACATTGATGTATATTATTTAATATTGAAATTTTCATTATTCTCAACAATGTAGATACACTCATTACACTTTATTTTTATGTTTGTAGATGGAACTTGAAGAAGAAGAAAACAATCAACAGAGTGAACAAAACATTCCTCCAAATAACCCAAGTCATGGAAGTATCTCGAGCAGTGACAACAGTTCCAACAAAGAATGATGATCAATATGTTTGGATATCAATGTAAGCCATTGTAGTTTTTGAAATATTTGTCTCTGAAAATCAAAAATTTTGTTTAATGTATTGGACATAGTGTTCCAATTGAAATACAAAGGGCTACCAATATTTTTCCCATTTTTTATGACAAAGAGTCTCTTATTCATATATAATAAAATACTTTTTAATTTATTCTATTGTGTTCTCCATTGTCGATGTGAAATGTTACACCACTGATTAAATATATGGATGATTAAATATTATAATGAAGAGATGTGAAACTTAATGATAGAGTGAATTCATCCAAACATCACATTCAAATGCACTAATAAAAATTTAATTGATATGAATAATGTTATAATATATGTGTCGACTTTTGATGAATAATGAATTTTAAAAAATCACAATAATTTCATTGTCGCAGGTCGATGTTTCTAAAAATTAGAAAATGAACACCAGTGCATGTGTATGATATTAGGTACTAGTGTGTTTCTACGACCTATGAGCACTGCACCAAATCCCAATACCAATTAGAATGTCTGGTGTGATTTACCGATGACTATGACCCGGGCCAATAGGCATTGCATGCACCGATATGGTTTTCCTTTAACGCGTCGGTACGTTTTTACACCTTAATGGTCTGGGGCATGTACACAACCAATATGCATCGAGAGGATAGAAGGTGCATGCACCAGTGTTATTTGGCCTCAACGTACCAGTGCATTCGTATTTGTAATGCACTGGTGTTATTTGGCCTCAACATACCGGTGCATTCATATTTGTAATGCACCGAAGTTTTTTGCATTAAATGCCTCAGTACTTTACAATTATAATGCCCTGGGGCTAATGAATTTTTTAACCACCCGGGGTTGTACCTTTCACAAAAAACACTAGGCTGGAAAGGTAATATAAATGCATCAGTGCTTGGATATTGTCTAACCACCCGGTGCGCTATAGGTAACAATGCACTAGTACATTGAATCTGAATAACACTGGTGCATGCACCTTCTATCATCACGGTGCTTATTTTTTGTTGACACGCACTGGGACATTGCATATGTAAATGCCTTGGGGCTTTGGAAATTTTTTTCCTTCCCAGTGCATACCATTTAAAATGCACCAGTGCATTCACACATGATATGCGTAACGATAAGAAAAAAATAAGTAAAAACCTCCGGCCACCCAATGTTTTTTAGTTAGGCCGAGTTTCCGTTAGCAACTCTGCCAAAACCTCCTCTACCAAAAATGGATGTTGTAGAAAATGTTTTCTTGACAATTTTTGCCAATTTTGTCACTAAAAACCTCCTTTATAACCTCTGCTAGAGGGTATTTTCCTTGTAGTGCTAGAAGCAGAATGAATTGTTGCAGAAGATCGTTGGGCCAATGTTAGAAAATTTGTTAGAGGAGGTGTGACATGAAGAGAAGTAATTTCAGGGAGCACCAACTAAGCTACTCGAGATGAGTCACATGTGAGTGTTAGGGGTCTTTTGTGCATGGCCGAACTTGGTCCACTTTTGGATAAAATACTCTGCAACTCAAGGAGCGAAGTGCATGGTCCATCTAATACAAATCAACCACATGAAGTTTTAAGGAGATTTAAGGAGTTTATGGGCTTTGGGGCAGGTCAAAGCCCCTCTTTTTGTAAATGGACTGGGTTATTTTGCTAGTTTTGAGTCTGACCATGGTATTGTAAGATGTAAAGGCTATATAAAGAAAATTCATGTTGAGTCAAAGAAGAAATGGATCCATCATTGTATGAGCACAAATTGTGAATTATCCGTGTTTTAGTCTGTTTTGGATCTTAGGAGAAGGCTCCACAGTTGTGTGTGTGGAGGCCTTAGTCTGAAATTATGTGCATAGACTACCCGTAGCTATGTGTGCAGGTTGAAGAAGGAATATATTGAAAAGACACATTATTAATAAATAAAAGGAATATTATGAAGTATTTGTTGTGTATTTGCACAATCTATTTATTATCTATATTTGAAGTTGTTTTATGTCTTGTGAAGTAGTGTATGATTGTTATGCATAGCGAATTATTTTATGCTATTTATATGTGTTGAATTGGGTTGATTAGTGAATAAGGCTGATAAAGGCTAGTGCACTATAGTAGTAATTGATGAGTAGGGCATAAACTATAAAAGTAGATAATTTCATCTGCGCAATTCAGGAAAGCATAAGGAAGAAGCATAACAGTAAAATCGTGTTCTAATATCCCTCTTGATGCAGAAACCTAGTTATACCATCCCCCAATATTGCCTCAAGTGCAACTGTGAACTGCATTGTAGGTCATTGTTGAAAAGGGCCGATAAAAGAGGGTTTTGATGGTATCATAACTACTTTGAACCTCGGTCTTGACCCCGTCAATCCAACTGTCACCTCTCCTATCCAGAGTGTCCAAGAACCTGCCATATATGATCGTGTCATCTCTATTTGACCTGTGACCACCAATAGAGCTACTTCCATATGACCCATTATGCCCATACTACTGTCCATAGCTGATCCAAAGTGGTCCTTGTCGTTGCAACTCTGGTAGACTCTAAAGGATTACTGCATTAACCTCTATTTTCCTTTCATGTGCCTATATGATTCTATCATTATCTACTTTACAACTCCTTATTCTTCCTCCAAACTTCTCAAGGTGTCTTCTAAGTAAGAAGAGCATCTAACACCACGTTGCTCATTTGATTCATAGCGATAATATTTGTAGTCTACCATAATGCTAGTCATCTTTGATTTCTTCCTGCAAGGCATCTCATGTCAGCTAAACCAAATCACAATAAACCAATGTACCTTAGCATAATTCGGGGGATTTATCATATGTAAGATCAACTAATTAGCGTAATAAATTTATAGACATAATCATAACAACATATAAACATATAACACATAGGTGTACCAACACATAAACATCATTCTATCTAGAGTTCAGTCATCAATGCATGACCATATAAGCTACACATACCATGACCTCATGCATGACAACAACAACCATATCAATGTATACTGACAACATGCAAGCATAAATAACATGTAATCTATCATACACTCATGAAGAGACCCTCGCTTTCAACTGGAAACATCACTACAACCATGACTAACACCATACATATGCAACAAGCATATATAACACAAGGATGAGTATAAAATTTGCAACCAACATGAATGCATGAATAATACATACCATCAATCTAGTCAAAGGGGTTAAACATGCTATGATACCACCCCCTCCGAAGCCTACCCAAGTAACTAGCCAACCATGTAAAAATGAGACAAAGAGTTACTATGATCTAATTCAACCTCCCACATCACCTTAAGGAAGTGGAACCAACACCACACAACAACACAGACCTTATACACATGCTACAGGACACCTAGGATCCATCCCAACCTTCCAAGAGGCCAACCCCTACAACAAACTGACATTTTCATGCATCAATCCCCCAATCACTCCCTTGATGTTATAACCCTATTTGCCACTCCATTATAGTGAAAGAAACATAATATCAGCTTACCTTAGTTGTTGGCTAAAATTCATCCTCTTTCCACATTTTCTTTTACTTATGTGAGCTTTATCCCATGTTAAAAAGACGAAATTAAATAATTGAGAAATTTCTCATAATTATTCCTCCAAAATATTATAAATATGAGATAATAATTGTTTCATAATTGAGATAATTGAGAAAAATCTCATAATTATGATAAATGTTTATAGAGTTTCGCATTCCCAATGAGATCAACTTGACCCACTTGTGTATGACTTAGCTAGGGTTCCATTATTGTAGAAGTTTCCTAACTTCTCAAGCCCCTAGGTGTCTAGATACATTCTATTGGAGGATAGAATGAGCCTTTATAATCTCACCAAGAGGAAAGGGTGGAGGGAGAGAGTATCCAAAATATAGGGCGAGAACTCAACTATATTGAGAGAGGATATCATCCTACAAGTTGGAGGAGAGTAAGGTTTGAGGAAATGGTATAAGCATTGTATTCTTTTATATGATCAATGAAAATTCATCGTTGGAGATGGTATCCCCTCGAAGAAAGCAACAAGAAATGACTCCACAGATCGAGGAGTGGAGAACACAATGCAGAGTCTATTTTGAGTCATAGGGGCTTTGGGGTGGGTCAAAACCCCTTATTATGTAATGGGATGGGATTATTTTGTAAACGTTGGACACCACCCATGGTTTTGGACCATGGTATTGTAAATGAAAAACCTATATAAGGATTCTAGATAGAAGTCATAGGCATATTTGAAAGGAAGAAAAATAAGCTTAATTGATAGATCTTATGAAATGCATTTGGATGTAAGATTGTTTTGAGTCAGTTTTTTGGGTTGGAGAAAAGGCTCCTACAGTTGTGTGCACGGAGACCTTAGGAAGTCTACAGCTGTGTGCGAAGGGTGGAACTGAATGTATGAGAAGGATTTAGCTATTAATGAAATAATTGTTGAGAAATACCTGAGTTACATTGATGTGTTAGCTTTTACTTATTATTTATGAATTTCTATGTTGAATAAGGTTTTTGATCTGTAATTGAATATCACAGTCCTGTTTATGGTTATTTACTTTGTTTAATGCATGACTGAGTAAGATCCCTCAGTTTTTTAGTAAGTTCAACATATGTGTTGAACAATGCTTGTATTATTGACAGATCTGACCTGTGAAGATCTAATAATAAGGGAAAGCCCTAAAACCAAAATCCTCTATCCCTCAGGATGCAAAAACCCAGTTCTAGCATCCCTTTATATTTCCTCGGATGAGACTTCGATATGCACAAGTAGGCCATTACCGAAAAGGCCAGTAATAGTGGGTTTTTTTGGATTTCACAGTCACTTTGAACCCAGGTATAGGGCTAATCAAGCCAACAAATGGTTCTGTTGCCAGGGCCAGGATTTGACTGAGGGATCGCTGGATGTGGAATCTATCTAAGAAAGATATCAAAGATTGGGTAAGTATAAAAGAAAGTGAGTTTGTTGTGCAAGAAAAAAAAAACTTGTGCATATCTACTAAACATTGGTTACAGAAGTATCTCTATACAGATCTGTGTGAGATATTTTTCACATTGTTTTCTAGTGAGTTGTATGAGTGGATATTAAGACTAGCTGCACAGACGGGCCAGTTTAATAATAAGCTAACTGTGTGGACCCTGGATCTAATTCAAAAGCCAAAAAAGACAGATAATTAAATCTCAAGGGTTGTTTATTATTGTATAGATAGTATCCTTGGAGGTTTTATCACTGAGTTCATGATCGAGACTTATATGACTTATAGCAAAGTAGAGTGTAAGTTCTTCAAAGGCCTTAGAGGTAAGTACCTGAATTCACTCAAGTTCTGGATTAGAATGCTATTTTGTGAAAAGGGTATACTATGGATGTTTTGAGATTAATGTGTGAAGAAAGAGAACCTGGTGCTACCGGAAGCAGAAAAAGTTTTAGGAACAGTTGGGGAATGTACGTTGAAAAGGAATATAGTTCAATGTTTAAGTCTGGAGAAAGAGAAAGAAACCCTGCTACCCCGAGAATTTTGAGATCAAAAAGTCATAAAAGCACTACGAAGATTCCCCATCCTTCCATCCCCATCATCACTCCATCCTATTATGTTCCTCCACCTCCAGCTCCCCCATTCAACATGGCCCAACCCCCGAAGATGCCTATGTTCAAGGGAATAGATGATCCTTAATAGTTCTGGTTTATGGTAGAAGTGATATGGAGTTCACATAATGTTACAAATGAAAGCATGAAGAAAGTGCAGTTGGTTACCGCATTGCAAGATAAAGCATTGTCTTGGTACATGAAATATGTTACTATGAATTCAAATGCTTCTTTGGCTGAGACAAAGACCATGTTGAATGTTGAATTCAAGAAACCAAATTTTCAGTCCTAGTGTATCACAAAGATCAAGGAGATTAAGAAACTACCTACTAAGAGAGTATGGGAGGTAGATCAGCGATTTAAGATGTGGTTGAGTCAAATTATTTTTAAGATCCCAGATGAACATCATAGAGAATGGTTCATTATTGTGTTGTTTCCTCATCTCATATTTCCATTGTCACAACAGAATATTGCTACTCAGGTGAAAGCGTTGGAGATAGCAATGAATATGGAGACTTCATTGATAGTCAATACAAGCATAGGGCTGCAAGATATTCAAACTCAATTAGCGAGCTTGCACATGGAGATCCAAGATCTAAAGAAGGGATTTGAGGTTCGATCTGATATAAGTTCAGAAGTCTGGCCTATGAAGTGAAAATCAGAGGGTCACTATAAAGAGTAGTGCCCTATTTATAGAGATTACATGAATGCTCAGATGTCGAGTCTGTTATAGGTCAATTTGGGCATCATCCCCCAAGACCTGGTCAAACTGGGAATCATTCCCAGGACCAGTGAAATAGGGTCTATCATCCCCCTTTATTCCAGTTTCTATATGCCCTAAGTGAAGAAAATTTATTCATGGCTTATATTATGGTATTTCAAAGGTTTGAAGTATATGTTATATGACCTACTGACTCACCAACGCTCATCTGTAAGGGACTAATTGTGTTGCAATGCCAAATACTCCATTCAAGGGTGCATTGTAGTGCACTTATTGACACTCAAGGGTGTGTTGGTCACCTGGGAGTGGAATTCTCATTGTTCCGGGTATCTCCACATGGCCAATGCCTTCTAGAAGGGTCCACATGTGTCAAAATTCAAATCCAAGTGTTCATCTAACACCTTTGAACTTGGAAACATGTATTTCCTATTATTAGAAATTCATTCATTAGGAAACTACCATCAGTTTCCCTATAAATTGAGCAATTGTCCTAGTGCTAGGGAGGAAGAATTTTGTGCAAATTTATGTTGTTGGATTCTCATTTGATAAGAGATTGAAACTATTGATATGCTGATGGGATCATGTTGGATGTGATGAGGCTGGAATGAAGCTAGAGTAGGTTGACAAAAAATCGATCCCTTGGTTTTAATCTTCCCCTTATACTCTTCAATAAATATTGTTGTTCATTTTCCCATACATATGTCTCTATTTCTTGTGTAATGTATTCTTGAATGATGTATTTATTTCATATATAATCGGTTTGATTTGAGTAAGATAAGTAGATACTTGTAGATTTTATGTTGTTTATTGTTCCCTGTTTTGTTTGAGGGAATCAATCTAGTGAGTTGAGTTGGATTGAGAGTGAAGGCAACAACGATAGAAGGAGAAGGAGCGAAAGAATCACAAGTAGGATCCTTTCCCATTCTCTATATCTGCTTGTTTTAGAGAAAATAGTAGTTATTATTTCCTCTATTGTTCTAAGTGATGAAAACCACACTTAGGGAATTTGATTTATCCATAAATCACAATTCCATATAACAAATTGGTGACTCATACTGGGGAGTGTTCCTATCATTCCTAGTGTTTTTTCCTATGTTGATCCTCATCAATATCATATACTTTCTATTACCATTCATTTGAATGAACAAATTGCATTATAAGTGTGTCTAGCTACTTGATTTTTCAATCTTAGTTGCGCCCAATGCACTATTGTTCAAGACGCAGTGCACTGCAATGCATTGTCTCCCACTCAGGGGTGCTCTACAACACACTATTTCCCCTTAGATACTGTGTTTCCATTTTATCCAACCAAATTCCATAAAAAAATTTCATTGCTTTTAGTTTCAACCACTTTTTTGTTGTATTCTCAGATCTCTGATACCTCTTAGAGACTAGTAAACTTTCTTGTTCTTCCTCCTTTGAAAAGTATTTTGTTCAATGTTTTATTAATGTTTTTCTTTATCATTGGAAAATCAAATTCAAGGTATTTCATTTCTGCATTAGATCAATTATGTTTTTGAAAAGGAAATTGTTTTTTCATTCCTCATTTCCTGTAGGAAAATTGTAGTTCCATTCTTCATTTTTCTAAGAGAAATTGTTATTTTATTCCTCGTTTCTCATAAGAAAACACTTGTTCGATTGATTTATGCATACTATTTACTTTATTTAATACACATTAAAGGTATATGAAAATAAAAACATGCATGTGCATATAGTGAATTGTGTGTGTTGCATAGGAACAAGTTAGGAAAGCTGCATTTAGTTTGTCTTCTTTGTTGTTTGCTCAAAAATTGATTTCTCTTTCCCTTAGTAGCTAGGATCTTCATTGAAAAAGTGAAATTGAAAAGTTTTCTTATCATTTAGTTTTCATTTTTATGAATTTCCATTGCATCACATAGTGAACCTCAAAGACAAACTTTTAAACAATATCAACATAAAATTTACATCAATCAACCCAAGAAAGCATCGGAATATTAACGATAAAATATAGAAGGTCTAGGCTAGAGATGTGTTCCGACATCGTTAAACATAGAAGTTGTCACTAACTTGTATTAGATACATTTCGAGTGTGATACCTCACTCCACGTACATAAGTATATCAGAGCTCATCCACGTACCTTCAGGTATATAGGGCATTGTTCTAGTACTAAAATTATAAGGGGGTGCTCTCACTGTGCAGTTTCGCATTAGACAACGCTAATACAGAATTGGGCCTCCACATACCTTCGGGTATATTTTGGGGGGGATATTTAGGTTGCTATCCATCCATAAGTAACCGAGTTGGCCACCTTGTAACTTGTGATACACCTAACACAACATTGGAGGATATTTCCTGCCCGCACTTCTTGGTTCGCCAGGAGGTATTGTGCAGTTCACAATTACTTGGTAAATCGTTTTCCTAGAATTACCCTTTTTTTTGTTTTTTTTTTGTTTGTTATAAAATAAACCAACCATCATGGAATAATAACATCCCTTTCCCTTTCATTCACATATAATAGCACTTAAACCACCTTTACCACCGAAATCCAATTCTGGTCGAAGAAGGAGACATTGTTCTACCAAAGCTAGTACTATTAGTACCTCTAGTGCAAAATCATCCTCACATATACCAGAGTCGTCTCGAGCTGTTTCTACAAATCCTGGTTCATCCATTTTTGTCAAGATGGTGTCCTCACAGCTACCTGTGGTCATGATCCATCCAATAAGTGAGACCATACCTCCTGAACCCAACGTTGTTCAACAGGAAGTTGATCTGGATCCCATCGTTATATTTCTAGAACATCTAGATCCTGAAGTCGAAAAACCATAAGTTTTTCAAGTATCGTTCACTCCATAGTCGATTGTAGCCATTGAGTCTCCCATATCACGCATTCAACCACATGAAATATATCTCAGGCCTGACGGTGAAGTTCTTCCACCTTATTTGATTTCGATTGAAGAAATACCAAAAGACGAAATACCTTCAACTCCAACTCATTTTAGGGAGGAGCTTTATATTTACGAGTATTTTCCTTAATCACCTCACACTGCTTTCTTTGATCCTGTGTCAATTCAATTTCATGTAGATCCTATAGGGTATACATTGGGTCATATGACCATGGCTGAGACAAAATCTTCGATTGTACCATCTATTACAGTCACAACATCATCTATTGTTGCTACCTCATCTATGTTCACCATGTCACCAGAGTCATATTTATATGGTGGCCCTTCCGTCCCACCTAGTTACGAATATTTATCTGGAACCTTCTTTGGTGCATCCTCAAACTCATGGAATTAACTAATGTCATCATCTAGTATTCTATCTGTTACTTCTCTAATGAGTATTGAACAGCTTGATCCTTTATATATATCTTTAGTGAAATATCAAGCTGGTCCACCTAGGTATATTCCATCCACTACAGTCTCAACTCGACTCCCAACATTTGGAGAATAATATATTCCATATTATTATACTCCTCATGTTGGGGGGGAACCTATGGTCAATAATTTTGACAGTATTTTGTCTTTATATGGTCACCCTAATGTTGGAATGACTATTTGTCAGTGGAAACCTCTTCTACCTATTCAACCACAAACAATTGTGCATTCATATCAACCAGTTCAACTTGTTGCACCCACATCTACTCCACTTCTTAATACATCATTACCCCTGTTACAGGCTCAAAGTGTTGTACCTAAAGCATATCAGGTGGGTCCTTCAACCCAATACCCTCAAGTATTGGGCCCTCAGACTCCAACTCCTTCAGCTGGTTTACAACAACCACTTGTATCCAAATTTATTTATTCACAAGTTGGATTACCTTATTATGGGATGTCACAGCCACAACTGGGTTTTACCTATTCACAATCGGATCCAAGATATTATAGTTTTGGCTATAATATTGGTGGATAGACACCTTTGCAGCCACAAGTGCAAATGCCACAACAACCATTCCAACAGCAAGTAGCTTACTTAGGTTTTGGTCAACAAAATCCTCAAGAATTTGCTTATCAAAACAACCCCTATCTGGGTTACCAACAAAAAATTCCTTATGTTGGTGCTCAAAGGCCTATTGCCCAAGAAATTATATTTTACCCTAGCTATGCTCAACTTGACTTAAATAGAAATTTTCCCTTCGAACAAATTTAGAATTACCTGATTTAAACTGGCTTCCTAACGAACCAAACAAATATGCTCCTTGGTGGACGGTGATACCACATAAATTACCCTCGGATATTCCTAAGTTCAATGGAAAGCCTGGAGAAGAACCGTCGACACATGTTATGACTTATCATTTGTGGTGTTCATCCAAATCCTTAAATGATGACTTTGTTCAACTGTGCATTTTTTCAGTGTATGCTCATTGGTCCGGTCGCAAAGTGGGACATTGAGTTACCATGAGCTTCATTTGATAGTTTCACTACCTTGGCTACTACCTTTTTGACCCACTTCGAGTTACCCATATGATATGAAACTGGAATGGAACTCTTGACCAATTTTAAACAGACTAATTCTACTCACATTTTTTATCACATTCATGAGTGGCGTCGTTGTCGTAGAATGGTCAAAAAATTTGTTTCTGGTTAGCTCCTTACTGAGTGGTTCATTAATTCCTTTATGCCATCTATCATCAAGGATGTGGCTAAGGGTGGCATCTTCATTTAAGATCAGGTCATTTCTCATTCCCAATACTTAGATTTGATTTATACTCAGTCTGGCATGCTCTACAAGAAAATTCCCAACGCGTTGCGATCTAATTTTACCATTCCTCTTCCATCTAAGGACTCTCATGTCGGTGAGGGTATGATCAATACTACAAGAATACATCACACCATTGCATATGATCCTGCACCTTCTTCTAAAATTCATGTCATGTCATCTGACAAATAAAAAAGTGAGAAGCAACCTGGAAGTAAGAAAAAGGGGAAAACAAAGTAAATGAAAAATTCAACCTTGTAAGAACGATCGTATGATCAAAAAACTGGAAATAATCAGAAAACTCATTACCCTTGCATAATATTTAAAGAGGAGAACTTTTTTCAAGATTGTCCTCACAGCGGAAAAGTATCAAAATTTATTAAGACTTCGAATGCATCTGTTGTGTTGACAGATCCATTTCCAAATCCAAACAGAAATTTGGTGGCTACAGTTCCAGCTTCTAGTTCCCAAGTGCTTATGCTATCAGTCGCAAAGCCAAAAACTGATGTTTTGGTGTTAACACATAATAAATATTACAATATTTAGGCTACATATCAACCTACTACCTCTACCATGAATCCGTCTATGGAATAGATTCCTCCAACTTCTATTCCTGAGTTAACACTAAAGCCACCTAAGGGAGTTGTCCATAAATCAACATTTAATCCTTGAGCCCGAGCTGCTAAAAATTATAATATAGTTGAATATTTGGCTCAATCCCCTTCATCTATGTCGATGCTTAAGGTACTTCAAAATTTTCCCTCCCAGAAATAGGCTTTTTTGTTGTGAATTGGTGGAATCAATCCGACAGATTCCAATCTCGTAGTCTTTAATCATACGAGCTATGTGCCGCAATTACTAGCAGAATTGGCATTCTCCATCCAAGTAAATGTTCTAAATCACCTTGTTCATCATACGATTATTGATGAGGAAGCATATAACTGCATTGTGTCTCTAAACTATTGGAATTCACTTGGCTCTCCGCGCCTATCTCAATCGCCTACGATGTTGAAAGATTTTGACAGTCGTACATATAATCCTTGCGGTATCATCAATAACCTGCATGTCAAACTAGGGGGAAAAATTTTAACTGTGGAAGTTGAGGTTGTTGATGGACCCCTTGATTACGACATTTTACTAGGAAGGCCATGGGTTTACGTTATAACTATGATCGTCTCTACTTATTTTTGAGTGATCGACTTTCCTCATAAAGGTGTTATCACAGTCATCAATCAAATCTCCTTCTTTTCCTTCAGTTCCCAGGTATCTGGAAGCATTCCATTAGTTCACGCACCCTACTGTCGATCCTAGAGATAGCCTTGAGTTGTGAAAGACCAGCTCCTAAGACATCTTATACAGTAAATAGCTTAAGATATAATTCGAGGCATTTTAACAGCATGAGGCTCTTTACTACTTCGACTTTTACAAGGGGGTGTAATATAAATGGAACCAGAATATTCTCAGAGTCAGAAAAATAAGAGGATGTTGCAGAGGCAAGGAGTGATTCCTTAATATAGATGCATCGGATAGCTTAAAGACGAATTTCTTTAAGGAGGGTTGGGTTCTAAAATGCTTTACAGAGATTTAAAATTGAATGAAGTTTGCTGCATAGAAAGTACAGAAAGGATATTAAATACTAATGAGAGGGAATTCCATAAACATATCTAAACATTAGATGGGCTTAAAATGATAAGAATCCATACATGTCAATAACTTCAAAATAATAACATCTCACAGCATTTAATATAGAGGAATAATGAGTGAAGTGATAAGTGAGATAGCATACCATGCCTGAGCCATATTTAAAGCGCTTGACCAGCTTAATATAAGTATTAGTGGTGATAAATTTATATCAAAACTAGTGAGCCACTCGCATTCCAGAACGTGATATAAAAGAAGTGGAAGCATCGAAATGAATAGTAAAAAAATATCACATAAGGAAAGGTTACACACTATAAAACGTTAAGACCAAAATCCTCACTTTAAAGTAAAACTCCTTCTTGCTGAGACCCAACGGCTCTTCGCATTTCTATTAAGATTTCAACAAAAAGAATACAACAATTATTTCACAGCAAAATTCTTTTGAAAATCTGGAACCTGTTTTTCTCTTCTGATATTGCTTATATAGAGACCTCAGTACATGAGCGGGAAGATATTTCTGGGAAAAATATCTTCCTCGTGTGCTAGAAATTAGTTTGAGGTCTTTGTCAAAATAACAAAAATTTTATGATGAGGAATAGAGGCATCTCATCATTTGCAGTTAGGCACTCAGTCGTTTTGAAGCAAAATATTAAACAACAGTCTGGTAGAAAAGTAAAATGCTAGAGTGGAACATAAATTCCACTTGAAACTTGAAAGTAATTAACTAAGGTAAAAATTAAAAATGCCGCTAGGACCGAATCATGAGTTGACAGTATTTCACTGATGAGAAGGGGTTGAGGTAGTTGCTGACATTGGTGGTGGAACATTTGCTGACGAGCTGGCGATCTGGCTGGCAAACTGGGTGCACCTCTGCTGACTGTCCGCTGAAGGTTCAGGCATTGCTATGAATCCTTCCACCTTGATGAAGGCCTCAGTGAGGTCATTTAGACTTTCCTCGATGGGGATCTTATGTTTTATCAGATGAAGGAGAACGAATTCTGGGCGGAGCGATGAAACAATTGTCTCAGCTTTTAATCGAGCAGTCTTATCTGACAAGATGTCCATCCGGTCCCTTTCTTCCTGGAGACATGCTTCATACTCTGGTAATGATTGTAGCATGGAAGGAGTGGTAGGATCCCAGCATGATGGAATTCCCGCCGTTGTGATCTCAACCCAAACTGCATCGAACCGTTCCACACTGGCTGCCACCTATTGTAGGCCCTCGAAGCTATGACGCGAGCCGACTCTTTATCAATAATCTTTTGGAATTCAACGGATTCCTTAAACCAAATCGCTATGCCATGTTGCTCTGCCTCACTAGCTGTCAATCCTTTCAAGAAAGAAACATATCCCCTGGAGTGCTGGGCTCTGCTAGACAAGTTGAGATCTCCCTCCTGAAACTTCCTTTTGAGATAGAGTATAGAATATTTTATTTCCTCGATGATTTTCAGGAACTCCCATTGCTCTGTTACTACCGAAATGATCTCTGACCAAATTATCCTTCTTCCATCCCAGAGGGTAATGTTACCTTTCAGGCAGTTGTTGAGATCATTGATGGTTTTCTACTGGTCGGTTGTTGCCTTCTTTTCCTATTCGATTTCCTTCTGCAATGTCTCTATCTTTCTGGTATTCTCAGCCAGGGAGGTCTCCAACTCGGTGATTCTCAGCCTCGTGGTGGCAGCTTGCTTTTCTAGTACAACATTCGTAGCCTTTGTTGTAGTTAGCTGCTCGGACAATGAACTCGTCTCCGACGGAGTGGTAGTTGGCACACAAATGTGCGTGCCCCAAGTCATTTGCAGCTCCGTTAGCTTGCCCTAAAGAATAGTTATTGTCTCTGCCATTTTTTATTTTTCCTCTTTCTCCTTCGCCAGTGAATCGGCCAAGTTTGCTTTTTCTTTCTCCGCCTGTGTCAATTCAAACGTCTAAACATGGTGGGATGCCGGTATGCTGACCTTGCGTTTCAATGATGCAACCTCCTTCTACAATTGATCTATCACATAGCGCTGTGGGTTGGAGTCTCCAGTTTCCTTTCCTTTGATCAACTCCATGAGGCCGTGTATTTGATTCGCCTGGGCGCAGGAATTTGCCTAGTGTTCATTTTTAAGGGTCGCCCTCACCTGTGCATGCTTAGTCTCCAGCTTCTTTAGTGTGATGGTGAGCCTCATTACCCCATCCTTCAGCATGTCACCAACCACCTGGAACAGGTTGCATTTTTCAAGGGCTGGTACCTTGGCCATGTCAATTGCATACTCAAGCACCCTGTAACTAGTGGTACCTACATTAGGATCCAAGATGGCTTCGGCCATAGAAAATACCAAATGTTTTGTGTCCACATTCATGGAAGCTGAAACCCTGGTATAATATTTTTCCACATAACCTTCCAGCGCGGCCTTGTACTTGTCCCTGATCGCTTTGTTTTTCTGACTCCTTTCAATTACAATTGGTGAAGCATTATTGCCAATTGCCGGTGAGACCTCAGAGTAGTCAGAGGAGGTGATACTATCTCTCAGCACTTTGAGCCCCGCTTTGCTTCCATCCGGTTGGCCGTATGGTACAAATGGCTCAAGCAACCATTCTTCCCCTATGACCTCTACCTCGCTTAAGACTATTTTCTGCTTTTTGCGGAGGGGGGAACCTGTTCCTGAGGGTCCCACTTCTTCTTCTTGGCCTTTTTTGGCTTCTCCTTCTTCCCCTGTGGCAGATGAATCTATCTCCATCTACAAAATCAAAGGCCAAGTTTTAAGATTAGCCCTCCACTCTATAAACAGTCTCGACTCATGCGTATAAGGAGTAGACTTGTTCCTCCTTATTCTGTTAGAGATAATCCCCCGAGGATCATAGGCCCAAGTCTTCCCCTGTCTTAAGTCCATGCCTTGCAACAGCTTCTCAACAACAGCAAGGGCATGTATTGAATTTACAATAAACGGGCCAATAGTGATAGGGAGTTTAAGGATGAAGCCCTTCTTAGAGGGGACAAAGTGGAGTTGGTCAGATTTGAGATTCTGTCGAATATACTCCATAGCGTAAACTCGTCGAGCAGGAAACACAGGTAGCTGGTAAGGGGGTGCCTCTGCTCCATAGACCCGAATTTCAGTATAATTGTCAAATAGATACCAATCCCAAATGCTCTGGGTTTTACTAGCTTGTAGCCAGCTCTTCATTTCAGGAAAAACCTAGGGCGAGGGAGAGTCATGGATGATAGTGTAGACAATAGGCATGAACTCATTTAGAAACCTGGAATAACCCACCCCATTTGGTAATTGGTGTTTGGTCTCAATCTAGTCTCCTAAACTGAGCTCATTTAATTGTCAACCAGGGTTGGTAAACTGCTGAAGTGAAGTGTATTGTATGTACCTAGGTGTTTGTTTCTTAATGCGTTGTGTGTAGTGTTTTGTGATGTTTTTGGTCTTTTGTGATGATTTATGATGTTTTTGGTCTTTTGGTGATTTTATGTTCACAAGAAAAATGACTAGAAAACTGATGGAAGGAAGCTAATGATTAAAAAAACAGAGTGAGACCTAATTGATTGATGACAAATGACAAATGCAATTGCAAACACTGAAGTAGAATCAAATCTAAACTATGACTAAGCAAAAACAGAGCTTGATAATGAATTCTTAGGAAAGGATTAAAAACATAAACTCAACTTGAGAAATGATCAACTAAACGTGCAAATCTTCCTAACTAAACAGTTTAAACAACTAATTTATAATGATGCAGCATTTTATCCTTGGTTAGAGATTTGTTGAAGTATGTTTGGAATAAAACATTGATATCATCATAAGATCTTCTATTCTAGGACTAGTTTTCTAACTCTATTCTGCAATTCAATTGAATGTCACAAAATCTTACTCAAGAGTTATTGATTTCTTTTCAAAGTAGTCTTTTGAGAGAGGGCTCTGTTTATGAAATGATAAGGAAATTGCAGAAGTACTTCAGGCCTTAAAGTGATATGGTCTTCTGTTCATGTAGTGATGAGTCAATTATGGATTTTAGAACAAGAAGAGATTTGTGAATAATGAAGGTTGTTTTGTTAAATTTAACAACTGAAGTAATCTAGTATGCAGTGACTGACAACTGAATATGGGGTGCAAATGCAATGAGTTAAGCTAAGAATGAACTTAAGGTGTCACTAATCTAAAACAATGCTGAACTATAAGTCATTATCAAACTTAAAACCAAACAACTGAGCATGAAGTAAGTGCAATTAAACTCCGGAGAATCCTAACTAAACTATCATGCATTATTCTATGGAATTATACAGTCTGTTTGTCCATCATTATTGATATTTTGGAAGAGTTCCTTCTTTTGGAAGAGTTTTTAGAACAATCCTGACTGTGTAATTGAATGCAGATGTAAATGTAAAGACTGAAAGCAATGAAAAACTAAGATATCATAGCCATCTCCCACTCATCATTATGATATTTTGGACAAGCATTTAAGAGCAAGAGAAACTATGGTAATTAGTGAGAACACACAACTAAAATGTTCAAGATCACAATCATGCTTAAGACAGTATAAAGATTTCTTGGAAGAGTTTCTTCTTGTGGAAGAGTGCTGAGCATAAGTATAACTGTGATGGTGAATAAAAGAGACTACAATTAAACCCTACAATACTATAGCCATTTCCCATTCATCATTATAATCTTTTGGAAGAGCTTCTTCTTGTGGAAGAGTTAGAATGAGTATAACTACAGTAACTAATAAAAGCAACTACGAATTCAACTTCTAATCCTACAATACTATAGCCATTTCCCATTCATGATTATAATCTTTTGGAAGAGCTTCTTCTTGTGGAAGAGTTAGAATGAGTATAACTACAGTAGTTAATAAAAACAACTACAAATTCAACTTCAGAAACGTAAAGGCAGCTAGAATACTTATCTAAATTACGCAAATAAATCCGTGCAAGAGGCAGGGGCCCTCTACCACCTGACGGAATTTAACTCCAAATCAAATCAACGCTTTCAAAACAACACTGTCTGCTTCATTAAAGGTGAAATAACTTGAACGTAGCACTCTGCGTCTTCAGAAATGTAGCACAGAATATAAGTAAAATCTAGCATAAAATCTAGCCTAGCTCTCGGTTTCCCAAGTGTTTATATAACAAATGTAAATAACAAGACTTGCAACAATTTCAGGAACACTGTCTTTCCTTATCGGAATCACATTAGGACTCTTGAAGTGGCTGCGTGAAAAGGGAAAAGACATCTGGACTGAGATAGTCCTAATAGAAGTCTTCCTTCCTAAATGTGTTCCCACGTTCCAAAACCATACCCAGAATTCGTTTCTTCCTCCATGATGAGCAATGAACCATGTAGACATGACGTGGATTATGCCCATATGTGGTTTTTCTTGAGAGGCCACCTGGAACATACCCAAACGTGAAGACAGCTGCAGAATCGCCGGTTAGCTACGGAATGTCTGCATTCTGCAGCTAGTTCCGGTCAAAATGCTTTACAATGGAAAAAATCATAAAACTTAGCAAGTCAGTCATATAAATCATTCTAAAAGTAATTTTAACTATATTCATT
Source organism: Pinus albicaulis (assembly GCA_034641835.2). Classification (NCBI taxonomy): domain Eukaryota; kingdom Viridiplantae; phylum Streptophyta; class Pinopsida; order Pinales; family Pinaceae; genus Pinus; species Pinus albicaulis. Next base: position 651,052,879 of record CM076570.1, read on the forward strand.
GATCAATTGGGTCTAGGATAGCAATGGACAAAGGAAAATGAGGTAAAATGGAATGAAAGAAAGCACAATTTTGAGGTTCAACATACCCCCACTGCTGTCTCTTTGCATGTCCTCATGCAAATTATCCTATGAACTCAGAGGCTTTTGCAAGAACATCTAATCCTCTCCTTCTCCTTTGTCTGGAAGCTAGAGATCTTCTGGGTTTTTTGATAACAAGTTTCAACCTTAGGTTGGTGAGTGCCCTGATTAGCTTCTTGTTCCTTTTCTTCAACTTCTCATTGGTCTTTTCCACTTTGTCTATATGTAGGGATAAGGTTGAGTTCATATCAGTTTTGAGCTTGACTTAATCCTTGAGAATTTCATTCTCATTTTTGATGTGTCTATTCAGTAATTCCAACTCATACCTATCCCTTCTTAATACATCTATTTCAGACAGTGGAGGACTAGGGGTTCTCTCTCTGCTTTCTAAAGCTCTCCTTTCCAAAGTTTCCACATAGTCATATATTTCTTGTTAAGCAGGCTCAATTTCAGGGGTTCCTTCATTAAAATCCTCTTCAACATCTTCTTCAATGGATGTTTCTTCATCTTCTATATTAATTACCCCTGTTTGTTTGATTAGTGTTTTCTTCAGTTTCCCCTTTAGTCTGTGGCTTCTTCTAGGCTGAGAAGATCCCTCTCCTTTCTTCATTGCAGATTTCCTTATTACCTTTTCTTCCTTAAGCTGTCTCTTGATTTGAGTCAAATTCTCTGAAATGATTTCCTCACTACTTTCTTGGACTGTTTTATCAGTTTCAACTTTTGAAACCCTCCATTTCCTGCTTCTCTTTGTAGGCTGTGGTTCAGGTGAGGGCTCTTTTGGCTCTTCAAAATGATTTCTTGTCAAGATATTGTCCCATGTATCATTTGTTTTGGTTAAATGATGTTCAATCAAAATTTTAACCAAACCATGATGATATAAAGTTGTATCTAAAAATTGAACCCTTCTTTGAACACAGGAAGCCATCTTTTTCAAGCTTTGAAGCAAGAAATAGGGTAGGTTTAAGTCTTCCCCTAGAAAATGCATTATCAGTCTAATGTGGTAGACATAAAATGTGCCATATCTACCCTCACATGTAATAAATTTTGGCAGAAGAAGTAGTATGTTTCTCCATTTATTTTTCAATGCAGAACTTGGAATTCCTTTCTTAAATACAGTGACATCCATACCTGGTGATTTTAGAATTTGCTTCCAGGATTCATTGTGGAATTCTCTATTTTTGAACCATCTCTCTCCATTTCTGAGCAACCCTGTAGCTTCTGCAATGAAAACTTCAGTGACAGTGAATTTGACATCTCCTACTTCAACTTCAGTTCCTTGAAATGATCTTGCAAATGTTTTAGTGACTTCTTTGTGGAAGCCATTAAATTTCTCCAAAAATTGAAGCCATCCTATCTGTTGCAACATTTCTTTGCATTGAGGGTAGCCTTCTAATTATTTTGAACCCACTGGTTCAGTTCTTACAATGAAACCCATGATTGCTTCTTCAATGTTTAGATTAACACTCTTCTACCCACAGAAACAATAACTTTCACCTTCAAATTGAAATGGCTTCAAGTTCTTAATGATAATGGCTTAAAAATTCGGAATGACATACCTCTGATTGACAGTGACAACAGCTTCAAACTTCGAGCTGATATACCCCTGGTTCACAATGAAAACAACTTCAAAACTTCAAACTGATATGCCTCTATTGACAATTGAACTTTGGACTGATATGCCTCTGTTTGACAGTGACAAATGGCTTCAAATTTCCCACACTACTATACCTCTGTCTCCCGGTGGCAAATAGCTTCAAATTCCCATACTGTTATATCTCTGTCTCTTGGTAACAAATGGCTTCAAATTCTTCAATGCTATACCTCTGTCTCTTGGTAACAAATGGCTTCAAATTCTTCAATTCTATACCTCTGTCTCCCGGTGACAAATGACTTCAAATTCTTCTCTGCTATACTTCTGTGTTTATAGTGATAATTCTCAATCTCTTCCCACAGTGATACTTTGTCTGCCCACTGAATCAAATGGCTTCAAATTCTCACGCTGCTATACCTCTGAGTTTACCCTTTTGCTCTGCTCTGCGTTTACAATGATAATGCTCAATGATATACCTCTGCAACTTACAGTGATAATGCTTTGATATTCAAACTGATATCCTTTTGCTCTGTTCTCGGTGATAAGAATATCTCTGTCTATGGAATGAAATGCCGGCTACAGAATGGAGTGATGGCAGTGGTCACGGAATGGAGTAGTGGAGTGAGGTGGAGGGAATGAATTAATGATTGAAGAGACGGCGGAGATTTTTACAACGGCAAAGAGAATCATCATTGAATGATTTGGTTAAGAGACGTGAAGAATTCAAATACCTCGACCATTTTAACCGCTTAAATGATGTCGAATATAGAATTTGAAATGAGAGATTTTAATCCAAATTCTGTGGAGGGTTTATTGGTCTTCATCAATAAAAATAATTAAAACAACCTTTTCAAACAATCCATAACTAAAACTATGCTAAACTTTTATGAAATGCCTTTATAATTTAAACTTGTTACCTTTGCTTTTCATTTGATTTTTGTAGTCTTTGTCTTCTTTGTTCACCTTTGGAAGAGTCTTCATAATTCTTCTTTGATGCTTTTGATTCATGGATACACTGGATCATTTTGTTGCAATTCTAATGTCTGTTTATTGATGCCTTCAGGGTTTGTAGCTGCGGAAAGACTGTCTGGCTGCAGAAAGGCTGATCAGCTACAGAATGTCTATTGAGCTGCAGAATGTTCCTGTAGAGCATTTTAATCATGGAATGGAGTGTTTTTGGAATATGGGTGAAATTTTATATGGTATTAATGAAGATGGATGATGAGACATGATATGTATGAAGTGGATGATGAAATGGAATGGATTCAGTTTATGAAATGGAGTGAAAGAACATAAGAACTGCCCTGCAATCCTTGACATGTTTTATTCATTTCCAGCAAGACATCAAACTTGAAATTTTGACATGAAAATGAGATGGATGGAGGATGGAATGAGATGAATGAAAACATGAAATGAAGTGGAACGTGAGTGAATGAAATGGAGTATGGATGGATAAGTGAATGGAATGAAATGAAATGAGATGGATCATAAGTACTATGGATCTGAACTTATGATTTTTGTAACAGCTGCTTGTAAAAACAAAAATGGGAAAAGTTAGAGTGTCAGAGAGACTCTGATTTTCACCCTATCTTTTCTGTATAAACATGCCAATCAATGATTTGTTTTCATGTTTATACCTTTTTTTTTTTCTTTTTTTTTCTTTTTTTTTTTTTCAAAGAGAAATGCTTCAGAAAATTTAATCAAGTTGATGAAGAAGAGAAACTCTTCTTCATTAACTTCACATCACTTCTTTCTTGGAACTTCTTGCCAAATTCTTCTCTTGAGAGTGGTTTGTGATATAGCTTCAATCTATGACCATTCACAAGAAAAGTGACCTCTTCTTCATCTATAGTTCTGATTTTGACTGCCCCATTATCAAAAATTTCAACAATTTCATATGGCCCAAGCCAATGTGTTTGAAATTTACCTTGAAAATCCTTGAATTTTGAATCAAACAAGAGAGCCCAGTCACCCTCTTTGAATTTCTTCTCTTTGATGTATTTGTCATGCCATCTAGCCCTTTGCTGTTGGACTAGACTTGTTTTCTGAATTGCATCTTGTCTGATCTCATCCAATTCATTGATTTGCTCCAGTCTATGCTTTTGTGCCTCCGTCAGATCAAGTCCTAGCTGAACTGCCATTTTGAAGGTTTGAATTTGGAACTCTATGGGAAACAAAACTTGCTTTCCATAAACAAGCTCATAAGGAGTATGGCCTGTTGTGTTTCTCCAATAGTTCTATAGGCCCACAAGGCTTCAGGAAGCCTATCTACCCAATCTCTTCTATGTAAATGAACAGTCTTTGTTAGGATTCCTTCAATGACCTTATTAGTAGATTCCACTTGACCATTTGCTTGTGGATGATAGGGAGTAGTTTTTATATGCCTGATTTTGAACCTCTCCATCATTTGCTCCACTAGCCTTGATGTAAATTGAGCTCCTTGATCTATAACAATTTCCCTTGGGACACCAAAACGAGTAAAAATATCCTCAAAAATAAAAGTAACTACAGATGATTCATTAGCAACAAGTAATGGCTTAGCTTCTACCCATTTAGTAACATAATCAGTGCAAACTAATATATATTTCCTTTGTCTTGATGGATGACTAATAGGTCCTACAAAATCCAAAGCCCATTTTTCAAAAGGTTCAATGTGTACCTGAGGTTGTAATGGCATCTCACCTGAAGGAGAAGGTTTCCCTACCCTTTGGCAACTGTCACACCTTTTGACATACTCCTTAGCATCTTTAAACAAATATGGCCAATAATATCCTAAATTAAGGATCTTATAGGTTGTCCTCTTATCTGCAAAGTGTCCGCCACAAGGTTCATCATGACATGCCTTGAGAATCTCAAGCATCTCATCTTCACGAACACACCTTCTAATGATCAAATCTGGACCTGTCTTGTACAACTCATTAGCGACCCATGAATATTTTGCACTATCATTAATGATTTTTATTTTATCCCTTGCATTCATAATTGAAGGAAATTTTCCTGAAACTAAATAATTAGCAATATCAGCAAACCATGGAGTTTGAGTAGAGATTGCAAAAAGATATTCATCAAGAAATTGATCTTCAACCGGAGTGTCATCTTTGATATTTTGGATTCTAGATAGGAAATCAGCCACTGTGTTTTGTTTTCCAGGCCTATCTAGAATAGTAATGTTGAATTCTTGTAAGAGTAACAACCATCTTATAACTCTGCCATTAGTGATTGATTTGTTCATTAAATATCTAATTGCAGAATGATCAGTGTGAATAAAAGTTTCATAGCCTGTTATATAGTGTCTAAATTTGTTTATGGCATGAACAACAGCTAAAAACTCTTTTTCAGTTACAGTATAGTTTAACTCTGCAGGAGTCAAATTTTTACCGATATAATAGATGGCATAGGGAATTAAATCTTTCTGTCCCAATACTGCTCCTAGAGCTGTATCGGAAGCATCTGTCGAGATATGAAAAGGTAACTTCCAGTTAGGTCCCCTTAATATAAGTGCTTCAGAAATTTTGGTTTTCAGGGTTTCAAAAGCTAACTGGCAATCAGAAGTCCACTTAAATTCACAATCTTTGGTGAGTAATTTGAAGAGAGGAGATGCTATTTTGGTGAATTTTTCTATAAATCTCCGATAGTACCCCGTAAATCCTAGAAAACTTCTTACATCTCTTTGACAACTTGGAATGGATAGGTTAGAAATAACTTCAACTTTCGCTTCATCAACTCTAATCCCATCCCCCGAAATGTGGTGCCCTAAAACAATACCTTCAGTGAACATCATAAAACATTTTTCATGACTAAGAGAAAGGTTTGCTTCTTGACATCTTTTTAAGACTTTTTTCAAGTTTTCTAAAGCCTCTTCAAATGTATCCCCATAAACTGTAAAATCATCCATGTACACCTCTACACAGTCATGTATCAGATCAGAAAAAATTCCTAATACTTCCCTTTGGAATGTTGCAGGTGCATTGCATAACCCAAATGGCAATACTCGGTAGGCATAGGTACCCCAAGGACAAGTAAATGTGGTTTTATCTTGGTCTTCAAGTGCTACTTGGATTTGATTGTAACTACTAAACCCATCTAGGAATGAAAAGTACTTTTTGCCAGCTAATGTATCTAATACTTGATCTATGAAAGGTAAGGGAAAATGGTCTTTAAGAGTAGCTTTATTCAGCTCTCGGTAGTCAACACACACCCTCCATTTTCCATTTTTCTTAGGTACAATTACTAAAGGAGAAACCCACTGACTGTCTGAAATAGGATAAATGAAATTAACATTTAATAATTTTTGCAGTTCTTCCTTGACAATTTCCCTAAGATTTGGATTCATCCGTCTTTGAGGCTGTCTGATTGGTTTGCAATTTGCCTCTATATAGATGTGATGAGTACAAGTCTTGGGACTTATCCTTTTCATGTCAGTGTATTCCCATGCATATGCAGAAGAATGTCTCTGTAATACTTTGACTAACTCTTCTTGTTGAGATTTTTCTAGGTTTTTGTTTATGTTCAAGATTTTGCCTGGAAAAATGTCACTTGTAGAGCTGCCAAATTTGTCCATAGAATGAAGAGACATCTGCCTAGATGACAAAAAATCAATATTGGATCCCTCTTGAAATGATTCATGTTTGTGTTCTGGAGAAGATTCAAAGTTTTCTAGAGTATTCAGAATTCGATTATCTTCACTAATTTCTGAAATTGTGAAGAGTGGTTGTAAATATTCTTCATCTTCTATCCATTGAGTGTCATCTAGATCTGTAATTGTCCTAGCTGGAGGATATAAAGTGAATTTCTTAGTTGAACTACCATCAGAAATATACATATCACCAAACCTACAACTAATAAAAGCATCAGCTGTAGCCAACCAAGGTCTTCCTAATATAACAAGATGGCCTCCTAGATTATTCTTAGGAGTTAGGATCATGAAATCCACAGGGTACTCCCAAGAATCTAGGGACACTAGAATGTCTTCTATTACCCCATCTGGTTTGATCACAGATCTATCTGCTAATTGTAATAATGTGGGTGTAAAGAGAAGATTAGGAAGTTTCAATTTGTCCATGATTTGTCTACTCATGATATTTATTGCTGCTCCTAAATCAATGAGTGTGTTTTGAATTTCAATTCCATTGATGTGAATTTTGACAACTGGATTTCCGGGGTCAAGATACTTTGGAATAGCAATCTTGCCCATCATAATGTCTGCTATTTTTCCTACCAGTTGAATTTTCTTTGTTTTTCTTATTCTTTTTCTTGTTGTTTTCATACTCAACTCCTTTATTGTTTTGGCTAAAATTGGGATTTCTTTGATGGCTTGCAATAATGGAATTTTAATGCAAACATTTCTCAATTCATCTAAGAAATCATAATTAGGCACCATGATTTGTTTTTCTACACCTCTATCAATTTTTAATCTTTCCGGAAAGGGAGGTATAGAAGTAGATGTGGATGGTTGCTCTAACACAGGAGTTGGATTTATTGGATCTTTTTGTTTTAGTTTTTCAATGTGTGGGTCTTGAAAGGATGTGTCTTCCTCAAGACTTTTATTCACTCGTAGGGATTCTTCCTCAGAATTATCTTGTTCTTGTATGATCACAGAAGGTTTCCTCTTTTCAAGTATCCTTCCAGACCTCAGTTGAACATCACTAAGGTCTAAAGGAGTGATTAAATAAGTTGGAAACTGTTGGCCTTCTATCATGTATGTATTATGAGGGTTCTTATTATTGGGGTTTGGTATGGGTTGAGACGAAAATTGATTTGATTTTTGAGGGAATGGTAATGAAAGTGGTTGATTTTGATGTGGTTGGTTCTGATGATGTTGTTGAGGATTTTGTTGAAAATTTTGTTGAAGATTTTGAGGAAAATTTTGTTGAGTATTTTGAGGATAAAAATGTGGATATGGTGGATAGGATGGTGGATACTGATAGTATGGAGAGTATCTTCCATAGGGACTTTGAGTTCCTTGTGCCCAAGATTGAGATTGATTTTGAAATTGGGGCCAAGGTTGCTGCCAAGAATTCCAAGGTGGAGGTTGATTATACATTTGTTCATGGAATCCTTGTGTTTGAGGTCCCTGCCAAGGCCTTCTAGATACAAAATTGAGAGACTCTGTGGAATCTGTAGGAGTTTCCTCCTGAAAGAAAGCTTTGAGTCCAGGAAGAGAAGGACAATTCTTGGTCTCATGTTTTTCAGAACAAATGACACAGGTTTCTACAACTTTTACATCCAAAGGACATTCTCTTAAGGCATGTTTCTTTCTACATTTGGGACAAAAGATTGCCAAGGCATCAGATTCAGCCTTTTGCTTGTTTTGTATCTTGAGGGTGTCTATTTGTTCACTAAGACTCCCTAAGATGTCAGATTTAAAATCATCAAGCATGTGTCCTATTTCTGATCTACTTACCGTCCCAGAAGCAGATTTACTTGCCCTTGCAAGAGCAGGATCTCTTGGACCTTTGACAGTTTTAGATTTCCCTCTGGAAAGGTTGATACATAACTCAGATATTTCAGGTAATGTAAGTTGTGATATATCCCCTTTTCCCATCATGTTAAGAATATCCAACCATTCATCTCTAATTGTTTTCAACAAAAGAGCTTTTAAAGTGTCTTGATCTAGGTTTTCCATTTGTGCCCTTTTTATGTTGTATTTAAATCTTTCCAACAAATCTTCTAAGTTTTCATCTTCTTTTGTAACATCTTGAACACTTCTTCCTTATGATTAACCGGCATACAATAATCCAAGTATCTCTCTAGAAATGCTTGTTTCATGTCTTCCCATGTTCTAATAGAACTACTGATTAGACTCATAAACCACTTCAATGCTGCTCCCTTCAAAGTTGAAGGAAATAATTTCATTTTTTGAGCATCTTGTAAGTAGTCATAAGTTCTACAAAGCACTTCAAATTCGAATAAGAAGGTTTCAGGATCTTCAGTTTTAAGTCCATAGAAGTTTGGAAGGACAGAGGGTGAAATGTTTTTCATGGTTGTATTGGTTTCTTCATCAATTATAGGGAACCAAAAAGAGCTTCCTATTCTACCTCTTCCTCCATTTGCACCTCTACCTCCTTCTCCTCTACCTCTACCTCTACCTCCAAACAGTGTGTTTTCTCCATTAAAAACTCCTCCTCCTCCTTCTTCTGCCATGGTTGACTCTCCTGTGGAGGTGGAAAGGTTTGTATCCCTAACAGGATTTTTTAGATCTTCTTCTATGGCAGGTTCAGTGGATGAAGTGGAAGGTTTTTCTAATGGAATATCTGATTTCAGGTCTTCTAGAAGTCCAGGATCAGTAAAGGATGGAAGATGGGTTTGAGTTGAAGGTGTACTAGCTTTGGATCTAGATGAAACAAGTGGTGTTCTAGAAATCAAACTTCTGCCTCTACTGCTTATAAATATTCCCCTTGAATCTCTCTCCCTACGCATATAATTGTTTTTGGATGCTAAGAAACAAAGGTTACCTATTTTTCACTTCCCCGGCAATGGCGCCAAAATGTTTGGTCTCAATCTAGTCTCCTAAACTGAGCTCATTTTATTGTCAACCAGGGTTGGTAAACTGCTGAAGTGAAGTGTACTGTATGTACCTAGGTTCTTGTTTCTTAATGCGTTGTGTGTAGTGTTTTGTGATTTTTTTGGTCTTTTGTGATGATTTATGATGTTTTTGGTCTTTTGGTGATTTTATGTTCACAAGAAAAATGACTAGAAAACTGATGGAAGGAAGCTAATGATTAAAAAAACAGAGTGAGACCTAATTGATTGATGACAAATGACAAATGCAATTGCAAACACTGAAGTAGAATCAAATCTAAACTATGACTAAGCAAAAACAGAGCTTAATAATGACTTCTAAGGAAAGGATTAAAAACATAAACTCAACTTGAGAAATGATCAACTAAACATGCAAATCTTCCTAACTAAACAGTTTAAACAACTAATTTATAATGATGCAACATTTTATCCTTGGTTAGAGATTTGTTGAAGTATGTTTGGAATAAAACATTGATATCATCATAAGATCTTCTATTCTAGGACTAGTTTTCTAACTCTATTATGCAATTCAATTGAATGTCACAAAACCTTACTCAAGAGTTATTGATTTCTTTTCAAAGTAGTCTTTTGAGAGAGGGCTCTGTTTATGAAATGATAAGGAAATTGCAGAAGTACTTCAGGCCTTAAAGTGATATGGTCTTCTATTCATGTAGTGATGAGTCAATTATGGATTTTAGAACAAGAAGAGATTTGTGAATAATGAAGGTTGTTTTATTAAATTTAACAACTGAAGTAATCTACTATGCAGTGGCTGACAACTGAGTATGGAGTGCAAATGCAATGAGTTGAGCTACAACCAAACCTAAAATGTCACTAGCCTAAAACAGTGTTAAACTACAAGTCATTATCAAACTTAAAACAGAACAACTGAGCATGAAGTAAGTGCAATTAAACTCCGGAGCATCCTAACTAAACTATCATGCATTATTCTATGGAATTATACAGTCTGTTTGTCCATCATTATTGATATTTTGGAAGAGTTCCTTCTTTTGGAAGAGTTTTTAGAACAATCCTGACTGTGTAATTGAGTGAAAATGCAAATGTAAAGACTGAAAGCAATGAAAAACTAAGATATCATAGCCATCTCCCACTCATCATTATGATATTTTGGACAAGCATTTAAGAGCAAGAAAAACTATGGTACTTAGTGAAAACACACAACTAAAACGTTCAAGATCACAATTGATCCGGATTTATGCAGGAACGCAACAGAATAAACACATAACCATGAATACAGAGATGCAGTGGAAATAACACTTCATTTCATTAATATCAAAGAACTGAAATTTGCTTACAGACAGAATGGAAATAAAACTAGCTAGGGCACTGGTAGCTATCTCTGAGAAGAGATGTGGCGGCTACAGGCCTCTGAATTGAGTTACAATGAGGCTCGAGGGCCTATTTATTATTAAGAAACAATGGAGAACCCTCAACATCCCAAAAACCTAACCCTAGGAGATGAAGCGCCAAAACTATGGGCCCCGTTTGGGTAAATTGGTGTTTCAACTTCCCAGGGACGTAACTTTGGCATACTATCTCCGTTTGATGCACATGATACATCATTAGAAAGCTCTATCCGAGGACTAAAACTTTTGTGACGATTTGATGATCAAATTGCAACAAATTTCATACCCAAAAAACGTCGTTTAGGGCCTCAAAACGGCTCCGGAAGTTCAGGACCCGAAAAACTGCTAAAAATAGTAAGTTATGCCAAAACTGAAAAAATGAAAGAGACAATGGTGGGGGCCCAAGATGAATAGGCGGGTGGCCACCAATATCCACCTGGATCATTCCTCCCCCCTTAGGAAGCAATGGTCCCCATTGCGTTAAGTTCCTCCATGAGATGAGGAAATTTCTGCTGAACTTGGTCCCTGGTGAACCACTTTCCTTGGTGTAGGAGTTGGCCAGCTTTGACAACCCGATACAGTTGGATCTGTTGTTGACGAGTGTTCTTGATTTGCATGTCCATGATACAATCTGTGGTGGCCTGTTCCATGCAGTCTGGGTTTAACTCTGTTGGTGTGAGTTGTTCTGCAATGTCCGAGGTGTCCAGTAGAGGTGGAAAGTAAGGAAGAAGGCGATCCACATTGAAGACTGGGTGCAGACCAAGGAATGGTGGAATACTAAGTTCGAAGGCATTGTTACCTACAGCCTTGGTGATGGTGTATGGCCCGTATCGGAGCGGGCGAAGTTTGCGGTGAGGTCCAGTGAGGCGCTCCTTCTGCAAATGCAGCCATACTTTGTCGCCCACCTCGAAGTTGTGTGGCACCCGGTGTTGATCATGGCGCTGCTTGTACTTCGCATTGGCTCTGTCCAATATATCATGAACCTGTTGGTTGGATGTGTTGAATGCGCTCAAGGAAGCTACTTTCTTGTCAACTTCGGGGACCGACGTGACACTGGACCTACCCGCGTAACCCGCAAATGGCATGGCTACGTTAATGGGACATAGTGGCTGGAATCCCAAGCCCACCCGAAAGGGGCTATGGCTGATTGAACTGTGGAGAGCCTGGTTATAACTATGTTGTACATAGGGGAGGCTCTCATCCCATGTGCGTGGATTCTTGGAATTGTACATGCGTAGAATGTGTACAATCATTCTGTTAATGACCTCTGTCTGGCCATCTGTTTGGGGATGGAAAGCTGTGGACTTGGTGAGCTTGGTGTCCAGCATTGACCAGAGGCTAGACCAAAATGTGCTGAGGAACCTACTATCCCGATCTAATATGATAGATTGTGGGATCCAAAGCGCACCCATACTCGTTCAAAGAAGAGTTTAGCAAAGGCTTCTCATTGCATATTCTTCTTAATGTCTGCAAGTCATGGCCATCTTCAAGCAATCCTCAATTTCCACGAAACAAAGTCATCGTGATTCTTAGTAGAGGGCGTGCCCAACATGTAATCCATGGAGATGGATTCCCACGGTCGACTAGGGGTAGGTAGTGGAGTATATAGGCCTTGCTTCTTGATGGTCGGTTTGGCAATGGCACAAGCAGTGCAGGATCTGATGTGCTTCTCGACATCCTTTCGAAGGTTCAACCAATAGAAATACTTCTGTAGTATTGCTATTGTTTTCTCGACCCCAAAATTCCCAACGACTCGACTGTAGTGTGCTTCCCATATCATCTTGGCACGCTCGCTTGAAGGAACACAAAGGTGTCCCAGGTGACATAAAAGTGCATCTTGGAGGTGAAAATTTGGAACTTGCGTGCCCCCCAAGAGTGCCTTGTAAGTGTGGTCGAATTCTGGGTCACTCTCATAGAGGAGCGGCCAATCAAAAGTCTTGTGCCCACAAGAGTTGAGCACGGTGGTGAGCGCCCCGATCGGTGGTCGGCTGAGGTAGTCTGCAACATTATTGGTTCTACCCTTCTTGTACTTGATGTTCAAATGAAACTGTTGCAGATATGTGGACCACTTTTGATGGCGATCATTCTGCAACTTCCCTTGTGTCTGTATGAACTGCAGGGGCTGGTGGTCTGTGTGGATGATTGTTTCCTTCCCCAAAATGTAATGCTTCCATTGTCGATAGGCTTGCACAATGGAATACATTTCTTTGTCATAGGTGGGATACTTGTGAACTGTCTCAGACAATGTCTCACTGTGATATGCCACTGGATGTCCCTATTGAGTAAGAACTGCCCCAATAGCATAGTCAGAGGCATCTGTCTCGATCTCAAATGGCTGCTGCAAGTCTGGTAAGGTGAGCACTGGGGCAGAACAGAGGCGATTTTTCAATTCTTTGAATGCCTTCTGTTGAGGTTCCGACCAAAATAATTTTGCTCTCGCTCCTCCTTTGGTGACTCGACTCAAGGGCCAAGTGATATGAGAGAATCCCAACACGAATCTACGATAGAAATTAGCAAGACCCAGAAAGCTGCGAAGCTCTGTTATAGTAGTCGGGGCTGGCCAATCCCGAATGACTTGGATCTTGGCTGGATCCACATGCACCCCCTTTCATCAATAATGTATCCCAGATATTGAACCTGGGTCATGCCAAAAGTGCACTTCTCCAAATTGGCACACAACTTGTGTTGCCGCAGTGTTTGGAGGACTTGTCGGATGTGGTGAAGGTGCTCTTCCCTAGTCTGGCTGAAGATCAGAATGTCATCCAAGTACACCACTACAAATGAGTTGGTGAATGGCCGCAAGATGTCATCCATCATCCTCATGAAGGTGGCGGGAGCATTCGTCAACCCGAAAGGCATGACCAGCCATTCGAAAAGGCCTTCCTTAGCTTTGAAGGTAGTCTTCCACACATCGGAGGGTTCAATTGGTACCTGGTGATACCCAGACTTCAGGTCGATCTTGCTGAAATATTTTGCACCTTTGAGTTGGTCCAGAAGGTCATCAATCCATGGGATTGGGTACCTATTTCGGACAGTGATCTTGTTCAGCGCCCGATAGTCAATACAGAGTCTCCACGTCCCATCCTTCTTCTGTACCAACACGATCGGGCTCCCACAGGGCGATGAACTTGGTCCGATGTGACCTTTCTGCAACAGCTCCTGAATCTGCCTCTTGATTTCATCATTTTCCAGAACAGAGCGTCGATAGATCGGTCCATTGGGTAGTGGCGCACCTGGGGTCAGATCAATCGGGTGCTTGACCTGGCAGTGCAGAGGAACCCCCGTGGGTGAGGTGAAGATGTCCCCGTACTCCTCCACGACCTTATCCATTTGTTGTCGTCGTGCAGAGGGGCCCTGTCTGGAGGTCGTGGCCACAGTCTTCTTCTTGCCCTGGGGGCGGATCATCAGGAAAACGAATTTCCTGGTTTGGGAAATGAGCTTACTACATTGTTTTGCAGTAACCAAAGAGACAGTCGTAGGAGGTGGTACCTTTGGTATCCTGTACAACTTACTTCCCAAAGTAATAATAACAGCATGAGGTCGAGACTCATACACAGCATGACGCTTCCACAAGTATGGTTGTCCTAATAATACATCAGAAACATCAATAGGAGCAACGTCACATAATACCTCATCCGTGAAGGGCTTGATGCTATAGGGAAGGCGGCACTGCTGGCTGACGCGGAGATCTCGTCCTCGGTGAAGCCACCCGATGGTGTATGGATGTGGGTGAGCTGTGGTCGGCAAGCCCAACCGCTTCACGGCGTCTGCTGAAATGAGGTTCTTTTTGCTCCCATTGTCGACAATGAACTGTACCGGGGAGCCCTTTACCCACATCTGGGAGTGGAAGAGACGTTCCTCCTCCTCTGGATCTTCCAGTTCCTCCTTTTGGATCTTTGCAGTGGCAACAGTGGCGTTGGGCTCCGCATCAATAATTTGTTTCCCTTTTTCATTCACCTTTTCAGGTTCTGATTCGGAGTCAGAGCATGCATCTGACTCAGAAGCCCTCATCTCGGCCACTAGCGACTGCTTGGCCCGACACTCACTTGTGTTGTGAGTGGAGCTCTTATGGAACTCACACCACTTTCCCGTGTCCTTCTTTGGCTTTATGGTGTTGTTCTTTTCTTGTGGCTTTGACGAGTTGTCTTTAGCCGCCATGCCTTGGCTCTGTCCTTTGTTCTGCGGTTTGGAAGCACCTTTTCCTTGCTTTTGATTTGCAGATCCAAAGTCTCGCTTCTTCTGTTTGAATTTCTGCTCAATCTTGGCAGCATACCGGTATGCCGTACCAAGCGAGGAGATGTCGAGGAACTCCATTTCCTCCTGAATGTATCTGTGAAGACAACTGCGATACTTTAGCACCAAATGTTTCTCTGAATCTTTGATACCCAACTTTGTGCGCAGGGTATGGAACAGATTCGTCAGCTCCTGCACATCTTGATCCCTTTGTTGTCGCAGCGTGGTCCATTGTATGTACTTGTCCTCATAGCTCCCCACGGGATAGTACTGTTCCTTGACGGCGTCTCGGAAAGAATTCCAAGTTGGTACGGCTGAGAACAGAGAGGGTTATGTCTGGTCCTTGTTCTCACAGTAGGTTTCCCACCAGTCCTTAACATGGGGGGTAGCTTTGAGGAGTGAAAAAATAATCTTCTCCTGGTCTGAAAAGTCATGAACCGAGAAATATCCTTCTAACAGATTCAACCATCTATCTACGGCATCTGCGTCTATTTGACCCTCAAATATGGGAATGTCAAAATTTACTTGTACCTTAAAAGGAGTCGCACCTCCAGAGTGGCTGCTAGATGCAGATGCGCCGTCGGTGGGCAGCCGTTGAAGGATCTAAACAAAGTTATCCATCATCGCGTTCCTTTGTTTTTCGAGGGCCTCCTCGAGCAATATTTTGATAGGATCTCCTGCTCCCTCATCTTTCTTTTCATCCCCATGGGCGTCCGTCGAGGTTTGCGAGGCTGATCTTGCAAAGGTTCCACCAGATCAAGCCCTAGCTCCTTATACCCCGACCTCGTTGGGGACATGCAAAGAAGGATCGAGAAAAAGCAGACCGCTTTGATACCACTGATCCGGATTTATGCAGGAACGCAACAGAATAAACACATAACCATGAATACAGAGATGCAGCGGAAATAACACTTCATTTCATTAATATCAAAGAACTGAAATTTGCTTACAGACAGAATGGAAATAAAACTAGCTAGGGCACTGGTAGCTATCTCTGAGAAGAGATGTGGCAGCTATAGGCCTCTGAACTGAGTTACAATGAGGCTCTAGGGCCTATTTATTATTGAGAAACAATGGAGAACCCTCAACATCCCAAAAACCTAACCCTAGGAGATGAAGCGCCAAAACTATGGGCCCCGTTTGGGTAAATTGGTGTTTCAACTTCCCAGGGACGTAACTTTGGCATACTATCTCCGTTTGACGCACATGATACATCATTAGAAAGCTCTATCCGAGGACTACAACTTTTGTGACAATTTGATGATCAAATCGCAACAAATTTCATACCCAAAAAACGTCGTTTAGGGCCTCAAAACGGCTCCGGAAGTTCAGGACCCGAAAAACTGCTAAAAATAGTACGTTATGACAAAACTGAAAAACTGAAAGAGACAATGGTGGGGGCCCAAGTGGAATAGGCGGGTGGCCACCAATATCCACCTGGATCAACAATCATGCTTAAGACAGTATAAAGATTTCTTGGAAGAATTTATTCTTGTGGAAGAGTGCTGAGCATAAGTATAACTGTGATGGTGAATAAAAGAGACTACAATTAAGCTCTACAATACTATAGCCATTTCCCATTCATCATTATAATCTTTTGGAAGAGCTTCTTCTTTTGGAAGACTTAGAATGAGTATAACTACAGTAACTAATAAAAGAAACTACGAATTCAACTTCTAATCCTACAATACTATAGCCATTTCCCATTCATCATTATAATATTTTGGAAGAGCTTCTTCTTGTGGAAGAGTTAGAATGAGTATAACTACAGTAGTTAATAAAAACAACTACAAATTCAACTTCAGAAACGTAAAGGCAGCTAGAATACTTATCTAAATTACACAAATAAATCCATGCAAGAGGCAAGGGCCCTCTACCACCTGACGGAATTTAACTCCAAATCAAATCAACGCTTTCAAAACAACACTGTCTGCTTCATTAAAGGTGAAATAACTTGAACATAGAACTCTGCATCTTCAAAAATGTAGCACAGAATATAAGAAAAATCTAGCATAAAATCTAGCCTAGCTCTCGGTTTCCCAAGTGTTTATATAACAAATGTAAATAACAAGACTTGCAACAATTTCAGGAACACTGTCTTTCCTTATCAGAATCACATTAGGACTCTTGAAGTGGCTACGTGAAAAGGAAAAAGACATCTGGATTGAGACAGTCCTAATAGAAGTCTGCTTTCTGAAATGTGTTCCCACGTTCCAAAACCATACCCAGAATTCGTTTCTTCCTCCATGATGAGCAACGAACCATGTAGACATGACGTGGATTATGCCCATATGCGGTTTTTCTTGAGACCCCACCTGGAACATACCCAAACGTGAAGACAGCTGTAGAATCGTCGGTTAGCTACAGAATGTCTGCATTCTACAGCTAGTTCCGGTCAAAATGCTTTACAATGGAAAAAATCATAAAACTTAGCAAGTCAGTCATATAAATCATTCTAAAATTAATTTTAACTATATTCATTGATCAATTGGGTCTAGGATAGCAATGGACAAAGGAAAATGAGGTAAAATGGAATGAAAGAAAGCACAATTTTGAGGCTCAACAATTGGCGCACTGAAAATTTCCAGTCGAAGACTGGTCGGGGTTGAGAATTTACCTTGTATACCCTATCTAAACCCAAACCCTCGAACTTATTAGCATGTTGCTATAATAAGAGGTAGAAGACCATCGAAAAAAAGTGGAAGTGACCAGTTTCCGAAAGCTCTTGGAGCTGGGTCTGAATGTTAGCAGCCAAGAAGCTAGGGATATCCATAACTACGCCCTTTTGAGACATTAACCACAAGAAATAAACACACGCCATGGAAACTACCCCCAAACCGCTTACACCTAGAAGACCTACGATGAGGGCCAGGATGGGCTGCACTTCTTCTTTGAACAGACTGAATGGGAAAGGCTCTACAGAAGGAAGAGACTTAGCCTGGTTACTGGTTATAGAGGAAGTGAAGTCTTCTTGCTGCTCCCATGGAAATTTAGTGAACTGGGAGGTTAAAGCTATTTCATTGAAACTGGTATAGATGGCGCTGGTGGGAAAGCAGAGGGCTTGCCTGATGATGTTGGGAGAAGGAGAAAAATTCTTATTCCCCTGAGCCAAGGTAAATGTGCCTTGACGCTCATCGTAGGCATCTTTGAGCCAGCAAATAAAATCAACCATTGGGTAGACTGGGGGGTAATCGGATGATATAAACCTGATACAACCACCCAATATTGATCCCTATTCTCGACATGTCGCCTAAAAAGCTCGGGTTTTATACTGTTGATGGGAAAAGGGTATTGGGGATCGCAGATTTCGACTTGTAGGTCAATGAAGGGATCGAACGCAGGAGGGTTTCTGGTTTCACAGACCTGAGGAGTCTCTGGTTTAGTTTTCTTGGGTGTGCCCCTTCCCATGACTGACATAAAAAACTTTTAAAAACAAAAGGAAAGCAGAGGGAATACAAGGAACGAAATACCTGTGCAGTATGAATTTTCTTGGGAAAACGACGTAGGGGTACTGACAGTGACTGGGTAGACCTAGTATCTGGAAGCATTCCTTCATTTCCCAGGTATCTGGAAGCATTCCATTAGTTCACGCACCCCAACTAGCACTTCAAAACATTTGTGTAGAACTCTTAAAGGATTCTTCCCTAATGGGAACCTTTGCATTATCGCCGCTTGTGACATCGGTAGAAATTGTAAGAATAGAGACCTAATACATGATATCTTCCATTCCATCTGGCTTAAGGAATATTACGGATGATTCTGAAGTTGTTATGCTGGATGAATTCCTACCGACCATCCCAATTGATTTGGCATATCAATCAATATACATGGCTTGGGTGGCTAATCTGAAATCATCATTGCTGATCATTTGGGTCGATCGTTCATTAGATTTTGGTACTCCATCTGATCCTTTTTCATCCACTTTCTTGACTTATGAGAGCATTGTGGAATCCATGATGCCAGAAGGATAACCATGAAAATATCATCATCATCGCTCCCATCTTCAAGATTATGAAGAAGATAATATTATTGTACTATATCACCCATCGATCAAAAATTTATTTTCAAATTATTTTCCCATTAACGCAATAAAATCTGAGCGAAACTTATCAAATATTGAAGATATCATTTCTATCTATATTTCGACCAAACTCAGAAATGTAGAAAACATTCATGTCGGCATGTCTTTTTCTCCAATAGAACTCGAAACTTATCGCTCTCTCTTTCATGAATTTTGTGATATATTTTCTTGGTCTTATGAGTAAATGCCAAACATAGATAATAGTATCATTGAAAAAACCACTAACATGTACCTTGATGTCAGACTGGTATGTAAACGCCTTCGTCCTATTTATCTGAAGAAGGTTGTTGCCATTAAAACAGAAGCTGAAATTTTTTTGTGTGGTGGTTTCATTTACCCTGTTTTTCTTACTGATTGGGTTTCCAATATTGTTCCTGTTATGAAGAAATGAGGAGAAATCAGAGTGTGCATCGATTATCAGGATATAAATCTTGCTTTTCCAAAAGACAACTATCCTACTCCTTGTATTGACCATATTATTGACGATCATGCTGGATGTGAAATATTTTCATTCATGGATGGATTTTCCGGTTACAATCAAATTAATATCCACCCATAGGACCAATATAAGACAACATTCATCTATCCCTAGGGCATATTCACTTATCGTAAACTCCCATTTGGTTTAAATAACATTGGGGCAACATTTCAGAGAGAAATGGATTATTCTTTCAATGACAAGAAGCGCATTTTTCAACCTTATCTAGATGATTTACCTGCGCATTCAAGAAACTGGACGAATCACCCGATGCATTTAAGAGCTATCTTTCTACGTTGATGACACTACAAAATATGAATCAATCCACACAAAAATGTGTTTTTTTTGTTCTGGTCATTTGCTAGGATTCATCATCTCAAAAGAAGGAATTCGAATCGACCCACTAAAGGTCCAAGCCATTCTTGATTTTCCTATGCCATCAAATTGACTTCAGTTACAAAAACTTAACGGAAATTCTAACTTCCTAAGTATTTTCATACCCAACTACGTTGAAATGGCTAAAGGATTTACTTGTCTCTTGAAAAATGGGATTCCATTTCATTGGGATAAGGTTGTGCAAGCTTCTTTTGATGCTGTCAAGGATACACTTTTCCAGGCATCATTAATGTACCCCCCCAATTATCAGAGTGATTATTTGTTAGATATCGCCATGGCAGATACGACCATTGCTAGGGTCTTGGTCCAAGAAGAAGATGGGATAGAACATCCGATATATTATTTGAGTCGTAATCTCAATGATACGGAAGTGAAGTATTCATACGTCGAAAAGCTCACCTTGGCAGCTATTCAAGATGTCCAAAGATTTCACCATTATATCATGTTCCAGAAGACCATTGTCATTTCGGATTGCAAACCCATTACTTACATTATGTCACGTCAATTGCTGGGAGGAAAAGATTCAAAATGGATCGTCATTTTATAGGAATTTGACTTGGAATTCATCAAATCCAAGTCAAAGAAGTCTTTAGTTTTGGCTGAGCTTCTGTGTGACCTTTTCTTTGATAGTACTGCGACTACATCAAAACCATCAATTCCTGATGAGCCTTTGTTTCTGATCGGATCATATGATCCTTGGTATGGGGATTTTATCATTTATCTTCAAACCCATACTTTTTGGCCCGATACCTCTTTCTCTCAATAGCAACGTATTCGATACCAATAAAAAGATTATCTTATTGTCAGTGATACACTTTATCGTCATGGTGTTGATACAATTTTAAGGAGGTGCCTCATTCATGAGGAGGCTGAGAAGGTTCTAAATGTTTGTCATGTTGGGGCTTGTGGTGGACAGTTGTTTGGATACGCTACCACCCAGAAGATACTCTGTGCTAGTTACTTTTGGCCTACCATATTTCACAACTGCATTCTCACAATCAGAAGTTTTCATGCGCGCTAGATATTTGATCGTAAAATCCGCAAACCGTTAACATCGATACATCATGTCATCACTATGGGACCATTTTCAAAATGGGGCATTTACTTCATGACCTGCAACCCTCATTCGTCCGAGGGGCATGGTTATATTTTTTGTCGTAGTAGACTACTTTAACAAGTGGGATGAAGTGATGCCTACATCCAATAACACTGGTGAAATAACTACATTATTCCTTTTCAATCATGTCATCTCACGGTATGGTGTTCCACAGGCTATAGCCATAGATCATGGTCACAGGAGCTTCACTAGAGGAGCAATACCATACCACATGGGTTCATATTGGGGGATATATATTGAGGAAAAAATGGCATAATATATTGGGGGATATATAGGGGGTAAAGGGTTTTTATATTAGCAGGTATAAAAAATGGAGATCAAAGTTAATGAAAAAATATAAATGGGTATAAAAAAATGTTAATGAAAATGGATACCTACAATATCTAGGGGAAGTAGGGGTTTTTTAAATTGGGAAGGTGTATTGGGTTTGTATTGGTAGGGGGTTAAATAAGGTGATTTTTAGGGGTATCTTCCAATATCTAGTCAAATTAAGGGTATTGTTTCATATGCCACGAATGCATGTGATAGGTCATAGGTTCATTGAGTGAAGCTTTCATGATCATGGTAAGCATTTTCACATTCACATGATGAATGAGTTGAATTCCAAATTAGTATTTTCGCATGATATTTCTACTCCTTATTATCCACAATCCAATGGACAAGTTGAGGCTATTAAAATATTCTTAAATGAATGCTTCAATGAATTATAGGATTTCATAAAAAAATTGGCATTTGATCCTGTACTCAGCTTTGTGGGAATATTGAACCTCAGTGAGAAATGCAACCAAATTTACCCTCTTTCGATTGGTGTATGGTCTCGAAGCTCTCTTTCCTAACCAATGTGAAATACCATCATTAAAACTCGTCGTCGACTTGTTACCTGACACCTCTACTAAAGAAGCATGTCTTTTTAATCTCATCCATCTGGATGAAATGCGTCGTGAAGCTACATTGGCCAGCTAAGCACATAAGAGACGAATTAAGGCGCAATACAACCAACATGTCCAGCCTCCATCTTCGCCGAGGGTGACCTGGTCTTACTTTATGATAAGGAAGATGATGTAATAGGTACAGGAAAATTTGAGCCATTATGGCATGGACGTTATATTCTCAAAAGAGTTCTTGCTAAGGGTGCCTACGAGTTGGTACATTATGATGTAATTCCATTGGCGCAACCCCAAAATGGGTTGTATCTCAAACATTAATATGCTTAAAAATGAGCGTAGTAAATTGTTGTATTATATTGTATATATGCTTTTTCTTTTCATTTACTGTCTTAGTCTTTTTTTTAGAGTTTTCTTGAAGTTAGTCATTTTCTTTACATTTCATCGCAGATCTCTAAATCTTTGGAACCATTCGTTGGATACACTGATGGTGCTATTCATAGTATGTAGAATCTATCCTCTATAGGATGGTCCATTTTCACTCTGAGTAGTGAGTTAGTGAGTTTTCAAGGGATTTGTATCATTCGATCTACAAACAATATCGTTGATTATAGCGTGTTGATCGAAATTCTCTCTGATGCCATTTCATTTCGTATTAACTGCATCATCATTAGGTTAGACTCACAACTTGTTGTACTGCAACTTACTAGTGTTTATATTGTCAAAAGTCCAATGCTGAATCATATGTTCCTAAGAGTTATAATTTTCGAAAGACATTTTGATTACTTTCAATATCAATGCATTTCCAGAAACTTGAACACATTAACTGATTCCTTAGCAAATTATGTTATAAAAAAACATTTGCAACACATGTAAATACATATTTTCAATTCACATCACATAATTTCATTGGATTGCACAATAAACATAGGAAAACACTGAAAACAAATAGATAGATAGTTATAGGTTTTTACAAAATTTGTTCCCAAGACACATTGGTCATCTGACCTCAAAATGTATGCAAAATTTCAAAGTAAACTAGTGAGGCTCATGACAGCATGATACTGATCTAGCTACCATAGACAATAACCACATCCAATGGTTAGGAATGCCAATCATGTGGCACTGCAGTCTCATAGGTAAATCTTCGATCTGAAAATCTGGAATCCTGTGATTCAATCCCTCCACATGCTTTTGTAGCTCAACAAGAGTCTCGGTCATATCTAAATCCCGAAGGACTTCTCTCCCGACAGGCCTCTCTATTGGCTCATGTCTCCCTACTCTAGCTGACCCACTAGTCGAACTTGACCCATGTATGCATACATAAAAACTTTAGTTTAGTCTTGGGAAACATCAAAATATAAAAACATGTATAAACCTTAGAAAAAATAAAAAAACATGGTCAAAAAACTCTTACCAATTACACACCATTGAGTGTTGTCTGGTAGAATAAAGTTTGGGTCTCATTAGAAGTATACACCTGCATATGCCTAACCATCGATGGAAATCATCTGTCATCTAAACCAGGCGAAGAATGGAGTAGAGAATATGAAGGTCAATTGACCAACATTCTAGCCATCAATTCTACCCATCTCTACATCCGTGGATCTTTACGATGATATATACCCAATGTAACATGTTGGGGTTGCATCAATAGAATCCGCTCTAAGGCGAAGGAAATTAGGATCGAGCCTTCATTGAAATTCTTCTTCCTTCCTCCCTTTTCCTTGGTCAGCTATTATTTCATCTGAAAGAGGACAACTTCAGCCCAGTTAAATACTATTGGTTCTAAACAATCCAGTGCATACTGCATGTATGATCTATTTTTCACATGTAGTGTAGCGAAACCAACAAGCTTTTCCATAGTGAATAAGATGGTCGTCAAAGGAAAATCATGTACATTACATATTTTTATTTTCTCATCCTTTCTAGGTTCATTCCCTGTATGGCAGTGGGAAATATGTAATATCTTAGTGTGTTTCCTCCAAGATCAGATCCTAAAAGAGAAATGGGAGAACCTCGCCTTGATAGCCCTCTGAGAAAATAAATGTCCTCCACTAATATTGGGACCACTTTGTCCCCAGTGTGAAAATCCTGTATTACTAGATCCCATGAATGAAAAAGGAACTCCAATAGTTCCATTTTCTGCCTCATACCCGACAATCTGAAGTAATTTAGCAACCCACAATCTCTGAGGGCTCTTAATGTACCCAGATCATTTAGGGAAATCATGTTCTATTCTTCATGTTCTCTTTCCTTCCATGTAATCATCATTTCAATCTGATGAATACCTGAAACAAAATCATAAGCTTCATTAGGATCCATTTCATGCAAAAAACTTGGGAAATTTTGGGCACATAGTAAAAGACAAGAATGAGAATTATGCCCAAAACACCCGAGGTCAAGGGACAGAGTGTTGCAGTGCATCTCATCTTCAATTTCAGTGCATTGCAATGCATATTTCAACATTCAAGGGTGCATTTCCCACTGAGCGTAGTATATTTAACCTAAGGGGCTCAAAACCCTAAAAATTTACCATGAAATGCATTGAAAATTATACTAAAATAAATATAAGGTTTATATCTTAAACCTGGATTGGATTGAACATCAAGGAAAATCGTCCACAGAATTTTTCGCAATCAGCTTCTGAAGTTCGGGGGAAAAAACAGGTTTAGAGCTCCTATTTTTCAAATGGTAACTTTCGAATGGTAAAAATTAATGGTAAAAACTCTTTTAATTAGTCAATTTGATTATTTTAAATAATATTTAATGCCGTGACTATAGTGTTTATTCATTTTTTCTATGAAGGAGGTATTTTTAATCTATTTGATGGATTTTTGAACAGGTTTTACAGCTGATACAACAAATTAGTCATGCACACTTATTCAAGAATGATTTGACCACAAAGTATACTTTTTTCCTTATTTTTTGAGATTTGATCAAAATGAAAAAAAACTTGAAGCACACTTTTATCTCTTTTTCGAGCTTCGATAACGGCGAAAAAGGAACCCCTGGAGTCTTCGTTTAGCTATTTTTAGACTCCGATGATGTGAAAATATTTTTGAGCACTTGTATTTTTAGCTTGTAAAAGTAAATGAAACAACATCTACTCAATATAATTTTAACCCTTTGCCGAACTTAGATAGATTATTTACGAAAAAGGAAAACCTTAGTTGAACATGGCTAGGAGGTTTTCTTAGGTATGATTTTACACTTTTTCGGATCTAAGTAACAAATTCACGAAAAAGGACTCATGGAGTTTTCTTTTGTCCTCTTTTTCAAACTCTCTAAATATGAAAAAGGATTGGGTTATCACTGTCGTTAGGCTCATTAAAACATAAAATAGCGACAGCCTTGTCGATCATGGAAATAATCGAGTTTCATTTATCACTAGATTCATTAAATTATTAAATAACGATGCGTTCGACCGAAGGGTTGAATTATAGATCAAGCATATGTTATCCTCCTCAATTTTGTTAAAAAATAAAGAGGTACTACTTGACAAATGATTGGGGAAAATTTGGGAAAATGAAAAAAAAAACTTTATGGTAGTAGGTCGCTCTTAAACATGACACTTTCACTCCATCATCATAACTTTTGGGTTGTGTAATCTTCTTGACAGTTAATTCATACCTATTTTTCATCATACCTTCACTTTGTTTTTGGGTCAATGTTACCAACTCATCTTAGTGTCGCTAATATGTTCAAGAGAAGTCATCGAGTGAATCCTCATTCTTCTACAATACTCATAAACCTTCATTTTCATGACAGTCATCCCTGAAAATTTCTATATCAAGTCATATTTTGTATTTGAAATTAGTAACTCTTATTTCGCGATAAATTCTTGTCCCATTGACATCAGCTCATCATCTAGGAAGTTTACTTTGAAACATCTTCTAGTACCCTGAGGCTCGTTACATCATCCACAAGTTTCTCGCTTCCGGGCCTTTGAATGAAAGAATTTGTTTGGCATTCGACATCCAATCATCTATTCACACCTTGAAAATTGTATTGTAGTACCTTGAGAGACATTAACATCAATGGTGGTTTTCTCGCATCTATTAATAGCTCAAATCATTGGGTAGTAATCAGACGATGTCTTCCCATGTTCGACTTCAAATCATATTCACATGGTTAGACTTGTACCTGAATGATGGAATGAACGAGATAAGAATACCCTAGATGTAGTTTCATCCATCTGGTCTGCATTTCAAGATTGTTGTACACATCATCTATATGATGGCTTTACATATATATCTTCATCTGAACATGGGCCTATATATGTAGGCATGTCTATATTGGGAAGAATATCAATGTAGACAATTTTCTAAATTATGTACATGTTATTAGATAGTTTAAATGTTGAGTATGGGAATGCCTCCCTTAGCAATTCATGATCAAGATGAAATAAATCATGATTTAATGTATTACAAGATTGATGCAAGTCACCATCCTCTTCTGTTCCTACTCATCACATTGTAAATCATCTCATCTAAATAATATTATTATTTTGACTTCATGCTTTAGGGGGCAGCTATTATAGGTCAATTTGGGCATCATCCCCCAAGACCTATTCAAACTAGGCATCATCCCTAGGACCAATGAAATAGGGTCTATCATCCCCTTATATTTCAATTGTAATATGCCCTAAGTGAAGAATATTTCATTCATGGCTTTTATTGTGATATTTCCAAGGTTTGAATTATATGTTATATGACATAATGACTCACCAACGCTCATCTGCAAGGGACTAACTGCGTTGCAGTGCCAAATCCTCCATGCAAGGGTGCACTCTAGTGCACTTCCCGACACTCAAGGGTGTGCTATTCACCTGGGAGTGGAATTCTTATTGTTCCGTGAATATCCACATGGCCAGTGCCTTCTAGAAGAGTCCATATGTGTCAAAATTCGAATCCAAGTGTCCATATAACACCTCTGTACTTGGAAACATGTCTTTCCTATTATTAGAGATTCATTCGTTGAGAAACTACCATCAGTTTCCCTATAAATTGAGCACTCAACCTAGTGCTAGGGAGGAATAATTTTGTGCAAATTTATGTTGTTGTATTTTCATTTGATAAGGGAGTGAAAGAACTAATATCTTGCTAGGATAATGATGGATGTGATGAGGCTGGAATGAAGCTGGAGTAGGTTGATAACAAACTGATCCATTGGTTTTAATCTTCCCCTTCTACTCTTTAATAAATATTGATGTTCATTTTCCCATACATATGTCTCTATTTATTGTGAAATGTATTCTTTAATGATGTATGTATTTAATATCTAATCGGTTTGATTTGAGTAAGATAAGTAGATACTTGTATATTGTATGTTGTGTTTTGTTCTATATTTGTGTTTGCAGGAATCGATCTACAGAATTGAGTTGGATTGAGAGCAATGACAAAAACGACAGAAGGAGAAGGAGAAGCGAAAGAATCACAAGTAGGCTCATTTCCCATTATGTATCTCTATTTGTTTTAGAGAAAATAGTAGTTATTATTTCCTCTATTGTTCTAAGTGATAAACATCACACTTGGGGAATTTTATTTATCCATAGATCACAATTCCGTATAACATAGTACATTGAATCCTGGATCGATTGTTGGGCCAAGTGTAGGGCCCCATATATGGTGTAGCTTATGCTAAGTCACAAGTCAAAATTCCACAAACTATTAGCACATGTTGAAAAAGTTTATCAGATCTCTAAAGAAATTGTTCTGCAATTTCTGCAGTTTAGTGGGACATGATGAGCAACATTGTAAGAGCTAATATCTCATGATGTAGAACAATCCTGGTGCATATCGAATGCAGATAGAAGGGTGTGAAGCTTCGTGTTCACCGACTATGCGAGGAGGTTTCCTAGGCCGAGGAGGAGGCTCAGGTCATGGATGAGGTCAAATGATATTTTACAACTATGGACAAGATAGAAATTTTGCCAAGGATTGTCAGAATCCTACTATAGCTTCCTGTAAGTATTCTCAAGAATTTGGTCATGAAATCGAAGATTGTCCCATTTTTTTAGCTAAAATGCGGTGGAAGTGCAACCAACAGTTAGCTTAGAATATACAAATGATGAGGGTTGAAGCATGCCAGGCATATCCAAGCATTAACATATTAATGCGCAATGATGTGAATACCAGAGGAGACCACAAAGAAGGAAAAAATATTGTGACGGAGATGTGGGTAAGGAACACTGAAGATAAGAATGTTGGGTTTAATGTGTAGCACAAGAAAAATACATTCATGGAAGCACTGAATACATTTATGACTCCTACACCTTCACCACCTACTGCGTAGAGACAGTTGTTTCCATTGGAGAATAAGCCTAAGGAGAATGACAAAATAAAGGAATTTGATAAGTATATCTTTGCGTCCTTCTTGGATACGTGTATGAAATTAATGAGGGAATAGAAGGTTGTAGAAGGGTTGTAGGAGATGATAGATAATTATGCTGGCAACGAAATGTTGCAATCGGAACAACACATAGTAAATAAAGTGTACAAGAACAAGAAGAGAATCGGACAAGAGATGTGATTGAATATATAGAATGAATATTATGAGATGGATCAAGTCATTGTATATCTAGGATCATATGCCAACATTCTTCCAAAACAGACATGGGAGAAGATGGGAAGGCCAACACTGCAGTGGTCACCAATTTAGCTAAGGATGTAAAATTAGAAGAAGATCATTCCTATGGGGCCATTGCAAGGGATTAGCATAGATATTGATGGAGCTCACGTGTTGTTCAAGTTTAAAGTAATTTAGATCGTTGATGATATTAATCCATATCTTGAATTGTTGGGATTTTACTGGGTTTACGACATGGATGACATAATCAACCCAAAGAAGCGATGGATGATCTTTGAAAAGAATGGTACCCAAGTTGTTGTGCCATTAGATCCTTTTGAAGGTGCACGCTATACAGAACCTGTCCAACATGAGTATGGGGATGGTGAGATTGATTAGATATATAAGCTTACCGCACAGGATGAAGTCTGGACTAATCCACCACAGATGGTAGAATATGTTGGGAGCGCGATAGTTCGTGTGTTTTAGATTTTGATGAAGAGTTGGAGAATTGGCAGAATCATTTGCATGAAGTAACCTCTAAGCTTTGTAACAGGGTTACCAAATCTCTGCGATGTGTCAAAGCAGAAGCGTGTGACTTACCTTTTTATGATGGCATGGGGAATTTTGCCTTGTTTTTTGAGGAATTTGAGCAAAAGGTTCCTGAGGACCTATTGAAGCCTCAAAATTCTGTGGAAACAACATGGGGGAAACCAGCCAATCCGGACCTTCGAGCAAGTCCTTTTCCATTTGGTGTAGTGGCTCTGAATAGTGGTAAAGGGAGCAATTTCCAAATAAGAATAATGTGGGTGTGTTTTGTTTATAACATGCAAATGGAAAATGATTTAATATATCATATGCATTGACTAACTATCTATTCTACTATATACCCAAGAGTATTCATTCCTCAATGTGATCTAGAAAGATATTTTTCAACAATTGGTAATGAATATTATTCAAAAGTTGAAAGAGATGAAAATTATATAAAAATAATTCTTTTGACAAAATAGTTTAATCAAAAAAATTGGGAAATATATATCAAATTCATAAGTTTGATCATATATGAAATAAGAAACAATAAACAAATATCAATACAAAAGTGCATTTAACACTTATTTATGATAACAACTTTCAATATATGATACAGATAAAATATGAGTGTCAATTTAAGAAGAAAAACTTAATATAGTGTGTATAAATACCATATATATGAGGTTCTACTCATTCAAACCAATGGTAGTGTTCTTCTCCTCTTCACGTTAAAGAAATTCAATGAGTATAATAATGCAACTTCAATTAAACAACTTCAATATCAAAAGATAACAGATTTCGTCCCATTAATTCATCAAGGCATTCACAAACTTACAGAAATGAATTCTTTGCAAATATTTTTGAAAAATTTCTAGACCCTTCTCTAAATGTATGAGAAGGGTTTAAATACTGAAATAAATATGTTTAAAATAGATTATTACATAAAATTTTGAGGAGGTTTCAAAAAACCTTCCTCGTAATGAGTAAACTTAAACTACAATATAGGAATAAAAATAACAACATGCTTAGGTGGGTTGATCTTCATTTCCCATTTGATATTTGAGGTGGAAAATATCTACCATCAGCTTTAGCTGAGCTGGCTATGTAATCCCAGATCTAACCCAGCCTTTAAACACTGCATTTGAACATGTTGGTAACAATTTCTTAGTAGAATCAGTTAATGACTATAGAGTCAGGCACTGATGATATGGTTTGATTAGAAAATTCCAGTAATTGTCCTTATAAAACTTAGTTATCTTTTTAATAGCTTATGTTTGTGTCTTTGCGCTTTCCTTCCACTATGCTTCTAATGGTTTAAGCTCTGGGAGCCCTTTGGCTATAGATTCTTTGATAAGTTTAGCATTTAGAAGCTATCCATTAATAGATTCAATGATTTTTTCTCTCGTATTTGTTGCCTTTGATGTAGACTTCTCTGTCTGTCTTAATTGTATTTCCCAATATTTGAATACAATATCTTTGTGAAATTTATCGATCTTGGGGAGATAAAAATTCTTTCCTACATCAAACTATTGCCATTGGATGAACTCAGAAATTTTATTTTGAACCTTTTCACATTCCAACTTCATGTTAGCCACTTGTTAGATCAAAATATTTCTTGTATCACAATATGAACTAGTGACTGGTATTTCATGACAAAAGGTTTCCTGCTGTTGTGTAACCAGCTCCAAAAATAGAAGAAAAGAGATATGAACGCCTTAGAAATAAGCCACTTCGAGGGGGCAACCTCCAATACATTACATAAATGAACAATTCTTGGATGATACAATTTACAAAACCTCCTTTCTATATATAGGAGTCCATGGGGCCATAATGTAATCCTAGTGGCCACAATGTAATCCTAGCCGACCTAACAATAATAATTTAAGGGCACAATAATAACAAAATGGGGGTTACAAGGGTACAATAATAACAATAAGGGGGGATACACTAACATACTAAGGGGCTACACTATTAATATAGGGACTTAACATGCCCCTCTCCTTCAACAAGTGTTGTCCTCAACGCTTGATTATTTCTTGATGCTTCTGTATAAAATTCTCATCCTCCCATGTGAAATATTCTACAAGAAAGTTCTTCCACTTGCTGAGATACTCTGAAATTGATCGTACTTGTCGAGTTCTTGTTTCTATGACTGCTTCATAACTTCTTTCGATATGATGTTGATCTTCCTGTTGTTTCATTAGATTCTGCACCAAAGTTGGGTTATCCTTTGAGAGTTGGAGAACTTGTTGTTGATGCTCGATGTGATCTTCCACTAATTTATCATCCATATTTGCTATTATTTGATCCTTCAAAACATCCAACTTAGCCTCCATTTCTGCTTTTAAACCATCTATTTCATCTTCGATTGCTCTTCGTAAGATCGAAACTTGTTGCACTTGGTACCGTAATTTTGATATCTCATATTGCAATTCTTCCTCTTCATGCATCATTGTATAGATTTCTGAGGGCTTTATGGGTATGGAATTATTTTTTGGAGGCATTATATAACCCAATGCTGATAAATATTCTTCAATATGCCCTTGGAATCACTTCAAACTTCTTTTTCAAACAAACGTTATGCAATTTTAAAAAACAAATACACACCTTTTATTTTCTTTAAGGAGCTCGATATTGAAATTGAATTATCTCTGTAATTGAAAATCTTCAATATCTGAAATTCAGCCCTGTAGTAGCCCTCTGAAGCTTCTTTCAAATGCCATAGGTCTGATCTAATTTGGATTCCCCAAGACAAAGTTGTGTCCAATCTCCCACAATGACCTAATTCTGGACTGGTTCAGTAGAGCACACTTGTAGGACTTGCCATGTGTCACTGTTTCGTCCTTTGTCTCTGAAATTGATAGCAAAGAAACTATACTCCGTGTACTTGTGACCACTTTTTACGGCACTCAAATCCACTGCCCAGAGAGATAGTTATTGAACGTTTCCCACGATCACCTCTTTGAGATGCAATTCAGGAGCCTGAAAAAGCACTACCTTCCACAGATCATATCTCAAAAAATATTGCGAACCAAGCTCTGAAATTTTTTGACGAATTTCCCCAGGATTTCAGCTTCACACCATACGAATTTCAGATTCTGAACCTTCGTAGAAAAAAATTTATAGCAACAATTCCACGATGACCTGTTTAGGAGCTTGAAAAAAGACCTAACTTCCACAGATGATATCTCTGAAAATATTGCGAACTAAGCTCTGAAATTTTTAGACAATCTTCCTCAGGATTTCAGCTTCGCACCCTAAAAATTTCAGCTTCTGAAACTTCGTAGAAAAAAAAGTTATAGCGAAAATGCCACGATGACCTGTTTGGAGCAGCGAAACCCTAGAATCCCAAGCCTCTGATACCAAATGTTGTGTAACCAGCTCCAAAAATAGAAGAAAAGAGATATGAACGCCTTAGAAATAAGCCACTTCGAGGGGGCAACCTCCAATACATTACATAAATGAACAATTCTTGGATGATACAATTTACAAAACCTCCTTTCAATATATAGGAGTCCATGGGGCCATAATGTAATCCTAGTGGGCCACAATGTAATCCTAGCCAACCTAACAATAATAATTTAAGGGCACAATAATAACAAAATGGGGGTTACAAGGGTACAATAATAACAATAAGGGGGGCTACACTAACATACTAAGGGGCTACACTATTAATATAGGGACTTAACACCTGCTGTCACTTCAATTTTTCATTCCATTCCAGTGCCTCTTTAATAAACTACTCTGTTTGAGGCTACTTTTCAGTTTATCCATAACTGCTCCCATTTGAGTTTCTTGTTCTGAAATTTGTACTTAGTGCTACAACTTTATTCTATCAAAGTCCTTTTGGAATTGTGACATTTTCATCTCGATCTGCTTACTAGAATTAAATTTTTCCTGTTATAGTAGTTTTTCCAATTCTTGAACTTTGTCTTCCTTTTGTTTGAGAAGAAGTTTCACTTCTTCTACTTTGTCAATTGTAGCAGTTGCATATGCTCCAGCAAACCGTGATTGTTTAGTGAGATGTTCAGTAGGATTAACAAAAGAGTTCTTCCATACAACATCCACTGATTCATTGTCAAGGGAAACCACTGATTCATCTATTCTTCTTCTTTTCCTTATCTTGACTACAACTTTGTGTCCTAGGATTTAGAAAACATCTAATGGAGGTATTTCATCAATTTTCAAAATGATTTCATGTGTTGGGTAGGCCAAGATAATCTCTTAATCTTGATCTTCTGGTACCTGTTGTAGTGGCATTGCAGTTTCCACTATATTCTGGGTCTACTTTGGAGTTTGGAAACTTGTCAATTCTTCGGCATTAGGCTTTGGTGGTGGTGTCTCCAGTGATTTAGAAAACTTCTCCCAATATTTCTTTAAATCCTTTTCTTGAGGTTTCTCTGTCTGTTCAGGTGTATTCTAAATGTGCTGAAATTCTTTAGAAGATGATTAAGCTCCATCAGTTTCTCCTTCAATTTTCATCTCAATTCCCTTAATCACTTTTTCAATTATTTTCTCAGGACTTTCATTTATGATTTCAGATTCATTGTTAGAGTGATTTGAACTCTGAGAGTGGTGTTGTGATTGTTCTGACTCTTGATTTGATTTTTCTTGAGATTCATCCTCTGAAATGTCTTTAGCCTCATCATGGAGACTAATGTTGGGAGTTGTCATTTTGACACATTTAATAAATAATAGGTCTAAAGGGATTGTTTCTAATCTCTTGCTTATATATTATTGAAAAGCTTCAAATTCTACTTTAATAAGCTTATTAGATGAAATTTTTGACACATCTGTAAACTTCTCTACACCTTCAAATAAATCATCAAACATATCTTTTTCATTCACAAATGGTCTGAGTTTTAGACTATTCATACACTTATGAACCACATCATTTGGATCATATTGTCTTCCTGATATTAAATATAGGTTTAATGAAGTAACATTTGTAACTTATTTAGCCACATGACCTACATCAAAAAGGGAAAAATTGCCACACTTTACTGGAAAAGTAGGCCAAATGGCCTTCTTGGAATCTATGATTTTCTTTGTTATACCATTTACCAAGGTTGGTATGTGATTTCCCTCGCCAATATTTTATCTGGGACGTAATAGGGTAGGACATGGAGAGAATACAGAATCCCAAAAACTCTGATATAAGTAAAATTTTCCTCGGCAAACCATCTAGCTACTGGTAGAATATCTGTGCTAGCTTCCTTAGAAATCATAGGGGCTCTTTCATTAAAAAAGGTTTGATGGATGGGCAACATAAATCCATTAAATTTTTTATAGAAATGTAGATGAGACTCAGATTCCCATATGGATTTATTGTAAATATGAATTGGATTGGGGTATTGGATTGTCCACTTCCATCCCATAATAGGAAATGTCATAAACATATTGCATCCATGATGTAAGTACTCATGTAGAAGGGAGGTATTTTCCTAGTGGAATAGAATCTATTTGTCCTATAATCCATAATGGTTTTAGCTAGATTCTCAGACAAAATGGTTGCCCAATTCATGATAAAGGAATTGATGATTGCATCAATTAAAGGAACCCATTTTATGGAAAATCTAGTGGTATTTGGTTTAGCAAATAATCTAAATAGAATTCCTACTGCATAACAATAAGGGGAGGGTAATTGTGCTACCAAGTACATACCAATTTTATCCTTTTTTAGCTTGCCTTGGTCTTCTTTCCATACTTTTACGACTTTCATGAGGTATGTATTCCTTTTTGTAAAGTTTTGCAAAAAGGCTTTATCATAAATCTTATGCAACATACGTAAATGATCCATTATCCGTAAATCATCTACGGTGAATGAACCAATATTCTCCAACTTAGAATTATTAAATGTTTTGTCTTCTATGTTGAGATTGTCAATGACCTATTTTACCATATCATTATATGGTAATATTTTGGGTCTCGCCGCTATCCTGTGGAGAAACTAACAAGAAACTTCAAAGTAAAATGATATGAAACTGCTCCATCTAATATTACTATTTTCTTTAATTCTCTTGGTTGTTCTCCTTCAAACAAATTGTACATGGCCTCCCATGAAGAACTCCCACAGTCCTTGTTACACGTTGTGTCTGAGAATAATGGAGGCATGTCTGTGTCTTCTGCAACGAACGCTTGGGCAGAAACTTTGCCTTTCTTTGTCATTCCAGTTGATATTTCTTCCTTAGGTGGTTTCCTGAATTCCAGAAAAAAAATGAGTAAATTCAGGTATGAGATGAGGAAAGATGAGGACAGAGAATAGATTCAAATCATGATAAATCAAAATTCGGTGCTCTAAATTTAAAACATGCTTCAACTAAGATATCAATAGTTTAAACCTTGTACCCATTAAATGTCGTCAATAACCCTAAACTCATTTATCAAATCACTTACACACTTTACGCAATATGTCTAATCTAACGATCTAAATCATTAGATTTTATAACGGATTGATTTCTTGAGTAAAAAATGAATAGCGCAAATCACAACTTTTAGTAGTTACTAATAGTACATGTTTTCACCGTTAGTGAACATGTGAAATGTGATTTGCGCAAATCGCATATCGCAATTCATTACGGTGAATATAACTTTCCATTTGGCTAATCATTGCGGAGCATGATATGCACTAAAGACTCACAGTATTGCGCTTTTTCTTATTTATAGATACATTTCATTTTTATTTTATTGTTTCGTTGGGTCTGACTCATCACAACTCTTTTCAAAATGTTGTAATTTTGTCTCTTAAGGGATGTGTGATGCGATTAATACTTTAAGGGCTTTTTAATATTTTCAATGGGGAATTTCATATCTTTCAAAAAGGTTGAAGCACATATCACAATTCGTGAATCTTATATGTGTTTTAACTTTTTTGGCTTGTAAGGTATGTGATTTTTGCTAAGAACTTTGAAATGAAAGCAGAAAGAAAATCCATTATTCCTAAAGTTTAAGACTTACGCTAAAATTAAATAATGCTTATAAATTTCTATTTATTTTTTAAAGGGTCCCCATTTATTTTAATAATAAATGGGGGGGGGGGGGGGGGGTGTTGTAGAGTACAACAGGACCATAGAGACAAATCTTTGGAGTTCGCATAGAGGTCTACTCCAACCTGATGGTGGGGCGCACACATGGAAATTTTAGAAGGATGGAAGGAGTTTTGTAAGTTTGTAAGACTGAGATTTTATCATCTTGATACATAGATCATGGAGAAGTATGATGGTTATAAGGACCCTAGATAGCACTTGCCTCGCTAGAATGAAGGTTGGGGTGTCGAACCTCAGCCAAAATGGGTGCACATGTTCTTTCATTCTTTGGAGATGATACCTCAGCAATGGTATCTCGAAACAAAGTTGCACCATGGCACGATGGATTGGGATGAGATGATAGAAGGGTTCTTATTAATATATAGCTTCGATAATGGATAGGAATTCATAAATGAGGCTCTTCAGAAAGTCAAAGTGGGAACATTACACATTACCAATGAGCCAAGGACATTGGTACAGCCTGATTGGATGAAATCGATCAACATTTTTCTGTTAGGGGAGGAGATTTGTGAGTGCCTAGATAAATAGATGCAAAATGATTCTGTTGAAGGGTGGCTTCATCACAGTCACAATATTGTGTAGTAAACTGAATGTAGGCGTAACTAGAGGTTACTACTCTGAGGAAGGAAACACTTCACTGAGGGGGTGAGTCTCGCTGAGTTCGTCCAAAATATGACCTTTGGAGCTGTAAAAGTTGATTGGAAAATGACTTGGTCATTAAAAGAAGTGGGAGGGATGCAATTAATGGGCATATATGGGCGGATCTGCCCCAAAATCGACATTTATGAGGGGTATTTGAAGGCAATGATGTGATTTGAATTTGAAATTTTATATAAATCAAGGATCCCACTCCCCATTTGAGAAATTTGTGTGCTAAGTGATATAAATATGAGTTTTTGTCTGCAAGAGAGTTGAGCAAGTTGTCGCATGTCAAATTATATTTTTGCAACATTGAGAGAAGCATTGATCAAGGTAGGGCCCAACCACACAATATGGCCAGGTTTAGCCACCACAATGATAGCCACATTGCTAATAACTGCCACAGGGCTGAGGTCGCCTAGGAAGAAGATGACTGCAGGCACAACACTGCTCGCGAAGCCTAAGAAACCAATCCCAACATCGTTGCCTCAAAAGAAAATCCTAAAGGAACAATAGAGTAAGGGAGCTCAAGACAGGTACAAAAAGACCATGGAAATAGAATCAGATGACGATGAAGCAGAAAAAGTCCCAGAAGAGATTGATGTTGGGGGAGGTTAAGCCTATCTCTAGGTTACCTTAATATAGTCTACCCTAGAAGTTGGAGGCTAAGAATACCGTGAAAGACACCGTCTCAGTGAAGTACAACATGTTTACACCATTGATTCCAGTTAAGGTGTCAATTGAATTAGAGTTACTGGCCAAGGTGCCTGTTGAGGAAATATATTGCTATAGTTTCCAACATTAAATTATCAATCCGAGGCTCATAAGATTCGAGGCACAAGCACAGGGAACACAAGATCAGAGCACCTAACCTAAACTAGAGTGAGAAAATCAATTTATTGTTGAAGTACATAATTTTTGTTTCTAGTTTAATTTATATAATGACGAATAAGAATCTAATTAAAGCTACCTACGATTTTAAAAAAATAACCAGGTTTCTATTCACTACAATTAAAATAAAGTTTGCGGGAAAGTAAATCGAAATCTCAATCGAAGCAACCAATTCCAATCAAAACAATTTGAATCCCAAGTGAAACTAATTCTATTCCAAAAATGATGTCAATCTTAATCTAAGAAATTTTAATCCAAACAAAACAAATTTAAATTCCACGGGGCAAATAAGACAAGCTAAAGATAATTACAAACTAACTTTTTAATCCTATCTAATTCACACATCTAATTCCAAAAGAAAAGGAAACTAAATGAAACTTTAAATTAATGCCCAATTCAACACACTCCAATTCAAAAGGGATTAAATGAAAACTCAATTCTACCCTAAAATACATTACTTACATTAATGTGTAATTTTCCACCTCTACGATCTCACAAGAAATTTGGTTTACTATTAAGTGTACATGGTTTTTAAATAAGAAAGATCGAATACAAGAATCAACATATTAAGCTCATAACACGATTACCATTTGATTTTAAATTCGTTTGAAATTGGAGAGCATCGTTTTAAGTGTTATGAACTAGAGAAATGTGATTATGAAATCATCCACGCACATCAAATATTAATTAACGTGGTCCTTTTGTTCGCAAAGGTTTCGAGACAATATGTTCTTCCAAAATCAAAGGAAAAAAAGTAGTGTTTTAAGCACGTAATGAAACACAAAAAATCCAAGGTCTATTTGCGAAGCGAATTTGAATTGAAATGTAACTCTACTAATTTCAATAAAACACACTTCCTAAATCCTATATCGATTGTAGGACTTGCTTCTACAAAGAGAGGAAAACGAAAAAAAAAAAAAACTTATAACTAAATTTTTTTTTTTTGCTGGACTAAATCTCAAATGAAGACTACATTAATAAAATTGGAAAACCTCACACCGCTCACATTCATACACTAGCAACATAAAAAAAAAAAATCACGGGTTTTGTTCCTGACAATAGCAATCGAACCTTCAGACAATCCTCAACTTAACATTCTGTTTCTCACCAAATCACTTCATCAATTAAATGATAACACAACTAGTTCGAAACATAGAATTAATCTTCTCATTTCAACATATGACAATTATTCTTGGGTTATTCTCTACAAGTATTTTCGATTGATTTATACTTCCACAAGAATTATTCGTGTTTAGGTATGGGCACATCCAAATTCAAAGGACAGTAAATTTGATCTCAATTAAATTATGTTGTGATTATGCCAATGATTCGAAACCAAAATACAAGTTTAATTAATAACTAATGAAACCAATATTGTGTTCTATTGTTCCTGAGCATTCTTCTCATAAACACGATGTCACATAATTCAATTTTAAATAGGAAATGTAAGATCATAAAGCCAATTTTGTTTTGAACTCATGACACGTTGATTATTTGTTTTTGAAATTGATTTGAATTGAAAACACTCTTTTTAATGTTCTTAACCATGAAAGTGTATTAAATAAATAATTTGTTCATAAGAGTTGTTAATTAATGCAATCCTTGCTGGTTTATAATAGTTAAAAGAAAGATCTATTATTCGGATTTGAAAAATGGGGAAAATATTTTAAGTAAAAAATATAGGAAATATAAAATCTATTAAGGAAAAAAATCAAACTAAATGTAAACCTAAAAATTGTAGTAACCATGGTTCCTACAATATATTCTAGTGGCAGGACTTGGTTCCAGGTGGCAGTGGGCCCTTTCCACTCCTGGAGTAAGCCCAAATTAACTCAAATCACTTAAAACTCGAAAACCATAATCACTTACAACACTTTAAGTATAGATTCGGGTTGATATATTAAATTTGATCAAACATACATTCAACAATTGGTACAATAGTCTTCAATGCTTTTCCTGAGCATTCAACTTAAAAAATTATTCTTCTATATCTTAATCCTCCTCCCACATACATAAAAGCATTGTTCTTAAATAAGGTTTAGCAGATGAAAATAAACATAGCTAATTAACCAAGAAAAGAAAAATAGATAACCATCAAAACTAAACATGGTTGTATGAAGTCTTTGTGAACGATATTTAGAGGGATCATGGCATGATATAATGAAATATCAACCCATTCTAGGACATGTTCACTGCCAAATAAATGAGAAAATCAAAGCCAAATGAGAAGATATCAGATGTGAATATTTCTAGAAGATGCAACTGATTGACCCAATTGTGGTTGACCCAAAATGTTCAGAACCAAAACCGTTCAGAACTTGGCCCATTCACCATTCAACGATTATGTACTTAACTTTCACTGGAATATTCCCCTAATCATAACTCCTTCATGAAGAAATTTTTTTCCAAACGATTTACGAGTTACCTGAATGACGGTGTTTTGAATAAAACCATGTGTTGAACTTTCAAGATTCTTCCCCATTTGATCACAAAATTTAGATTTTCACCTACAAAAATTCCGTACTCACCTTGTAGCAGCTAGTTCAAATTGACTTACGAAGAATTCGACAATAAAACCCTGTGACAATTTAACTTAGTGAAAGCATCATTAGAAAATCATGAATAAATCATCTCTACTCTTAGAAAAGCTTAAAAAACTAAGGATAATCAACCACGAGGCCTAGGATGTGATTTGGTGATAAGTGATGGAATTATGATGTGAAATGAGTGTAAAGGTGTCATAATTTAGGTTATGAATGGCGGTCATATATAGTGGAAAATTTGGCATATTCGAGGCCCAACAGTGCATCAACTTACAATGGAGGATTGCGA
The DNA here is from genome assembly GCA_034641835.2 of Pinus albicaulis. NCBI lineage: Eukaryota > Viridiplantae > Streptophyta > Pinopsida > Pinales > Pinaceae > Pinus > Pinus albicaulis. The sequence goes on from CM076570.1 coordinate 651,093,134, forward strand.
TTTTAATGATCGAATAAGATACCCACAGTTTGAGCCTAGTAAGTATCTGAGCTAGCAGACCTATATAGGACATGTGATGAGATTAGAGCCGATGAAATGGGTTAAAGGTATCGAGGAGGTCGAGATACTCAACATGTTATATGTAACATACTTCGGGTGTAGTCCTATCAACATTATTTGTGTGCGCCAATTGTTGGCCTTAGCACATAATGAATTTTTGTGGCTGGGGAAGAATATCCCCATTACTGAGATGTTCATAAGGATAATTACGACCCTTCCATGCCTTGGGTTAGACCCCACGGAGGAATTTGTAGGAAAAACAAGTTGACGAAGGGAACCTAGTGTTATTTAATTAACTCCATTTCGGATAGAAATGTGCACTTCGCCACACACATTCTTATGGGGAAGATTATAAGGAAAATCCGTAGACAAGAGGCTTCCACACCTATAATATCCTTAGCTATGGAGTGCACCAAGTGCATAGTATTTAACTGGGCAGGATATTTATGTACTGGATTCCTCGTTGATTTCAGAGTAGCGCAAGAAGAAGGCAATAACTTCCACTATGTGTGGATCTTGCTTCTCATTTCACTAATGGAGTGGAGAGAACCCAAGGAGTTTCATTTCAACATTTCAAACCCTAATCTATGTGAAGCAACTAGATATGCTTCCCTATGGCTTTCGGTAGAGCCATCGAGGGTTATGGCCAATAAATTTTTTTGGGTAGGATTTGAGATGATTTTGCGGACATTGATTAACAAAAATCATTGGTTATCACCAAGCATTATGGAGCAGTATCGAAAAGTAGTGGACTTCAAATCAGACTTCCATCACATATGCATCCATGCGAAGAAGGACCTCAGTGGGGTCTGGTACGATCTGTTGTACCTAGTTGAAGAAGAATATGTGGAAGCCATCATCAGCCACTGGCTGAGCGATTGGTTAACTCCACTTCCTGAAGGCATGGAGCAAGCAGGAACAAGTGGGGTTAATCCCACTAAGATAATAGGAAAGAATGATACAAAGGTCACATTCTTTACTAAGAAAGAAACTGAAAGAGAGATTTTGGAAACAGGAGGGGATGATATTCTTGGCAGTGATCTTGGCACAGATCCAACTTCCCCTTTTACCACCAAGCAAAGACAGCCATAGAAGGGTGGCGTGAGAAAGAAGGAAAATTATGATAAGTCCATTGGTAAAGAAGTGATGGTCCTTACCGAATGGGACCTCGATGAAATTAGGGACACTGTGAAGAAGTCCATTGAGAACTTATGGGGGAGTATTAAAGAGTAATATAAACAAGTGTTGGTAGATGTTCATAAGGGCTTGCAAGACTTGTAGGTACATACAAGTGTTGTTCAGGTGAGTGTGAGCCGGTTGCAAGTGAGCGTGATTCATTTGAGTGGAGCACACGCCAACACAAGCACAACTGTGCAAGAATTGGTGCTGACTTTTGATATCCACATGGTGAATATCCCTATAGGTTCACTGATTTTTTAGACAGTGGAGCAAGTGAGGGAGGTGGCCCACTAGCATAATAAAAAAATGAATCTTGATGGGATGCCACTATAGTGTTTTTATGAATTCCACCAAGGCATGGAAGAAGAGTTGAAGATTCGCGAACAACATGCCCTCATGCTTATTTAGGATGTCAAGAACGAAAGGCAGAGCATGGCTAAGGAAAATAATATTATTTTCCAAGAGTGCGCATTTGAGGTCGCACAAAGATAGAAGTTGGAGGAGGCTATCTCTATAGCGTGCAACATGCTTCCAGAGCTCCAGATTCAAGCTGCAGCTACACCATAGGATAAAGTGACCAAACTAGCCACCGCAGTTAAGGAATCTAAGGCCAAAGTTGAAAATTTTCACTTGGAAATCCATATGAAGATAGTTGAGCCATAGATGCAATTACAGCCTGTCACTCTGCCAAAGTACGGGAGTAGCATGCAGTAAAGTAGAAATCTGTCTCAAAACAAGTTGATTGTAACATAGAGGAGTGTGTGAATGTCTTTGGGGAAGTTCTTGATGTATGGGCCTCACTTCAAGAGGACCCTCAGGTGCAAAAGCTACAGGTGGAAGTGCATGAAAAGTTGGAAATAATGGATTAGATTAATGTCACTGCTAATACCTTAGCACCAATATAGTGTCTTACCCATCTCTATGAGGGTAAATTATTATAGGATCAGGTTGATGAGTTGCGCAGGAAGGATCATCTGCTTACAGATATACTGAAACCATGGGAAGTTGAGGCCATCCAACTCTCCTAAACTAAAGAAAATAAGTTAAAGGCACTACGCACGATGTAGAGGAGATTTGAGCACAAGTCAGCTAATAAAGTTACAAAGACACTTCTCAGAGAGGTTAGTAAGTTTGAAAAATAGTGCACCAAAGTAGTTCCCCTATTGAAGGATGCCTTGAGAATCATCAAAATGAAGATAGAGGGTGCACCAGCTTTGTGACTCGGGACGAGTTACAGTTTTTTTGGGGGGGCATGTTGGAGGTGGGATCCCCTCGAAGAAAGAAGCAAGAAAAGACTCTGGAAATCGAGGAGCAAAGTGCACAGCACGAAGTCTATTTTGACTCATAGGGGCTTTGGGGTGGGTCAAAACCCCTTATTATGTAATGGGATGGGATTATTTTGTGAATGTTGGAATTTGCCCATGGTTTTGGACCATGGTATTTTAAATTCCAAACCTATATAAGGAGTCTATAAAGAAGTCATAGGCATGTGTGAAAGGAGGAAAAATAAGATTAGCTGATAGATATTATGAAATTCATTTGGATGTAAGATTTTTTATAGTTTGTGTTTTGGGTTAGAGGAAAGGATCCTGCATCTATATGCACGGAGACCTTAGGAAGTCTGGAGCTGCGTGTGCAGACCCCTGCATTTGTGTGCACATGGTAGAACTGAATGTATGAGAAGGATCTGGATATTAATGAAAGAGTTTTTGAGAAAGATATGAGTTACATTGATGTGTTAGCTTTTGCTTACTGTTTATGAGGTTTTGATATGTAATTAAATAGTGCATCATTATTTATGGTTATTTAATTTGTTTAATGCATGAATAAGAAATATCATGCAATCGGTTAGTAAGTTCAACATATGTGTTGAACAATGCTTGTATTATTGATAGATCTGACCTGTGAAGATATGATAAGAAGGAAAAGCCCTAAAACCACAATAATTTATCCCTCTAGATGCATAAACCTAGTTCTATAATCCCTCTATATTTTCTTGTATGAGACATCGATCTGCACAAGCAGGTCGTTGCCGAAAGGGCTAGTAATAGTGGGTTTTGTTAAACTCTGTAGTCACTTTGAACCTAGGTCTAGGCCCTATCAAGCCAACATTCACGTTCCTTCCTGTATATGATTGTGTATTCAACAAATTTTATAATCAATTTTTTTTGCATTTGATCTAATGATCATCCGAGGAATATCGTCTATCGTCTCCATTTGGTTGTGATTGTGTGCACAGGTAAGAGATTGGGTGCATACGTGATAGATCACTTGAGTGGAGCACAAGATATGCATTGAGCTCAAAACCCATCCCCAACTTTCGAGGAGGCCATGTGCGATCTCTCTTATTTATAGAATAAAATTGGTTGCATGTTGCATGGTTGATCATTTGGGATTGGGATCCCTTTATTCTTTAATTGGTAATTTTTATTTCTTATTGGTGATCTAATCAAACACTATATCACAGAGCAACCGCTCCTTGCAAATTATGATGCAACCGAACTGGTGATTTCCATGAGAGCATACTTTCTTTGTGTCTTCTTTGCCTCCAATTTTGATCAATTTCTCTCTTTCTTGGTCTCCCATTGATTTATCTATAGTTTTTTGGGATCATTTTTATCTCCATTGATTCTATTTGCTTCATATTTGAGTTGATCTTAGATATGTAGTTTTGTTTTTTTAATTTTTTATAAGAGAGAATAATATATCGTGCATTGAAAATCAAATTCTAGGATTTTCTGTACACAATTTTATTGAAATGATCATAGATATAGATTCTTCTAGGAATTTCATACAAAAATAAAATACAAAAATCACTGAAAACAGACTCTGTATGATTACGTTATGGCCAATTGAAAATTGACTTTTTTGTTTTTCTTCCACCCTCTCACGCGGCTGATTTTTCAGTTAATTTCTATTATTTTATCTATATATATGAGTAAAACTAATTACATATTTGTATTCCTCTTTAAAATTTAGCTCAAAACTTTAAAAAAATCACCTAAAACAGATTATGTATGAGGAATATATGGTTGACTGAAAATTCAACCTATTTTATATCCATTGTTCCCAATTTTCGAGTATTCTTGAGCTTGTTTGCTTAATTTTTTAGGTATTTTTCTTCAAATATTGATCTATTGGAGACATGTTGGATCTATTGTTTTTTCTGTTGTTATTTTTTTATCTTTGTCAGATTTCAGTCATTTCTTATTCATTGGTTGGGATCTTCCATTGTTTTTGAAGGTTTCCTTGAAGGATTCTTTGTGTGCTTTGGTTGAGGACTAGTGTTCTCATCTCTAGATCTTAGTTTCAGATCTATTTGGATGATTTTGGTAACTTATTGGATCTGTTTCATATCTCACTTTCAGATCTTTGTATCCTTGTTCACTTTTTCACTTGTTTTTGAGTGATCTCCTTCTTCTCTTGGTTATTTTTGTCAAAATTGGTGGTGTTGTGACTAGTTGTGCCATTGTCATGTAGGAAATATTATTTTGAGTGTTTTTTCATTGCTTTGCATCACCCTCATTTGATTTGGTTTAGGGCTTCCTACCTCTAGGATCTGGTTTTTACCTTTGTAGAACATTGTATCTATTTGAGACATTGTGCTACAACCCTAGCTTATTAGCATTGCCTTCCTTTTTTCACTTTTGGCTTCCAGTTTGATTGATTTGAGTGTATTTTTTTTAGTGGGATTTTTTTTCTAGTTGCAATGCTTTTGGAGTGCTTTGAGTTCTTGCTTAGAAATTTTCTTTGGTTTCTTTTTAGTTATTTTGGTTTTTCTTTTTGGTTTATTTTTGGGTCATTAATTCATGAATTATTGGGATACATTTCATTTAGGTAGATCTAGTGAGAAGTGAATCATAATAATCATTGGTGTGTTATGAAAAATCTTACCCTCTCCTAGTTGGAATTCATCAAAGTGAAAGAAAAAATTGCATATAGCTACATTAGGGTGACTAACTAAGAGACTTACACACCATCTCAATTTCATGTTGCATCCTGCTTGTGTAAACAACAACCTTTAAATTCAACGCAATAATAAAATTAACTAAATTAATCATTTACTCTCACTCGTAGTACACCAACACTAACTTAGGCTAGGGTATTGGAGATAGGAGAGTGAGTTAACTAATCCAAGACCACAAAATAAACTTAGTATCTTGTGGTAGGGAGTAAAATCCATTTGCAGTAGTGTGGTCTAGGAAGCCCTTCTCACAAGAGGCAGAAGCATGATATCACACTTGGGCTAGGCGAGATGACATGATCCATTTCGCTTAGTTCGGATGACGTGATATAGCTGAATTTGCAAGAATAAAAATGTTACACAGCATTTTGTCACCGTCCCTACAATCCCTCGTCCCGTAAAATGGAGGACTATTCCCGTGACCTGTGAACAATAAAATTTCCTGAAAACACCTTGATGGCATCCTTCTGCATAAGGACAAGAATTCTCCTAAAGAACATTTCCTCTAGAAAACCCTAAAAACCCATGTTTTGGCATTGGCATGTGTAGCTAGTTCATCCCTCACGCCAATGGGGAAAATACACACTAGTGGGCGCGCTAGCTAGCACTCTGTCCCTGTGTTGTGCTCGCACCAAGCCTATTAAGGAATGTTTTTTAACAATAGAAGGTGGAAGTTTGGTTCTAACAACTTCAGAACGGATCATCAAAATGAGGTTGGGTTGTTTGCATCCGGATCTCCCTAATTAGAAAGTTGTTTTCCACCTCTCATGGAACCTTCCTAAGAGATAGGACTCTCCCCCATGATTATAGGGAGCCTATCCTCTCCTTCTCCCTCTATAAAAGCCTTCCCTCTCCATTTTCTAGTTAGCTAAACTTTTGGGAAGGAAATTATAGCTAAGTGACAATCAAGAGCAGAGCTAAGGAGAACCCTGTGAGAGAGAGAGTTCTGTCAAATCCTTGATGAGCTTTGTGAGACACGTCCCACTAGAGCCCTGTCGAAGGAAGATCACGACGTCAGAGCATCGGTTGTAATCATTCTCTTGTATCTTAATATACATGACTCTGCTATTGGTTCCATGATTGTGTTTTTCCATTGCATAATGCAATTTCATTCGTTCCCCTATAACTGATCGATAGTTATAAAAGTGTGAAATATTACGTTGCATGTTCTCTCTCTTATTTGCATGTGTACAGGTATCTGGATGCAACAAGCTCATGGATCATGACCTGTCCAACTAGGAACAGAAGTGCCACTTCTTCTTCGACAACAACAGCGAAGGAATCATGGTAAGCGATCTATCGCGATTCTATCTTTCGTAACTAGGAACCAATAACTTTGTGTGTTTCAATTGTTGCTAGATCCCCCCTAGGGCTAGTGGGACGCCTCTATCCACAGAGGGGATTTACCTCCTCAACAATTTGGCAACTCCATTGGGGATCAGTGGGAGTTATTCCTTCCTCCATTGGGTTGTTTTTTGGCTTTTTGTTTGATTAGTCAGCTTTTCTGGTTCACCTTCCTTGGTGTTAAACCCCTATTCAGCCCCCAGAAGACTAGATCTAGCCTTTGTGAGTTCATTTTCATCTTTTTTCTAGGGTAAAATCGATTGGCGCATTTATACCCCTGACAGTCGCGCCAACTGGTGCTAGTTTCTAGTTAGGCCCTCGCGCCAACCCTTGTTTGGCGTAGATTACAGCCAAACAGGCGCACCAACCTTGCTTGGTATTAGGGTCTGCCTGTTCTTGGACTTTCTAAGCTTGAATTTGGTCCTGGTTCATTTTTTCTGATTTTTTGAGTACTTTGAAGTCATTTTTACTGTTTTTAGCCCTTGTCCTCTGGTTGTTCTCCTTTTTCTGTTAGTTTTTTATTTTAGCCCTAGGGCTTCTAGGTGCTTCAGTGTGCTGAGCCTCCCATGGGAGTTTTAGGTCTTTTCTTCCCTAGTCAACTTCGTTCTTGCTTCATTGCATTCATCTTGCTGGATCCCATTGAATCATTGCATTAATTGAGTGATTTTCCTCTCTTTCGTTCAGTTTCGCTTTGTGTTGCTCCAAGCCTAGATTACATGGTTTGTTTGAGTCTCTTTCAAGATTCTTCTTTACTTTGAGGGATTTCATCATCGATTTGAATCTTGATTGTGTTTGTTTGAGTTGAGTGAACTTGTTTTGTGTCATCTCTCTCTTTATCATTCTCAAATTGATGTTTTCATTAGTTTTTCATTCATTTAGTGCATTTTCTCTAATATATTGAAAAATACAAAAAACAAAATATTTTGCATTTCAAATGGCATAGTGAAAATTGAAAGCTCTTTCGCATTACTAGTGTTATATAACTCTAGAGAAAAGTTTTCTAGTTTCATTAGCTTGAATTGGAAACAATAGTGGATGTTTTTGTGTGTTCATTTTGTTGTCATTTGAAAGCTCTCAACTCTCCCGTAGATAGCTCTTCATTGAACAAAATGATATTTTGTGGCATGTAGTTTGCATCTAGAGGTTTTGTGAGATCCAACATTCTATAGGGCCTTGAAATTGAAACGTAAATTGAAGATCAACTTTAAAATTTAATGAATTAACCTAAGGCAACATTGAAACTTAACGGAACATCTATTAGTCTAAGGTAGAGATGTGTTCCGGAATCTTTAAGCCTAGCAGCTATCGCTCGCCATCTGGCTACAAACAACACTAGTGCAGACTTGTGATCCCCATACCATAAAGTATATAAAGGAAGACCCCATTAGGTTGCAAATCCCTTATCCACAGGAAGCCGATTCTGCCGTCTTTTACCTGTGATACACCAGACACAGCATTCGGGGAGATTACCTGCACGCATGTCAAGTCCTTAGTTGACTTCTCTTTAATTTTTACCAAGGTGTATATGGTAGTTCACGGATATCTGGTACACCCATTTACCTAGATTACTAGAGCAGTCATTTTGATCTTTACTGACTCCCTAAACTTGAAAAGATCATCAAGCGCTTGTCCTTTCACGCTTGTTTCCAAACTAAAAGTGATAGAGTCATCTTTTACTTGTTTCTAGACTCTTAAAACATGAAACAGTAAAATTTCCAGTTTTAATGTGGTAAAATTAATCACCTACGATCACACGCCCATTTAGAGATTAATTTTTCAGCCTATTTTTGTTTGCCTTGGTTTTTTCCCATGAATCTTTGATCTCTTCCTCTTTTTTCTATAGTCACAGTGGTGAAACCATCAGTTTCGTCTACTGGTAGTCCTTATACAGACGATTCATCAGAGGTCTCTCAGTCCTCTGCTAAGCATCAGCAGCCTGTTGTATCCGAGTTTCCTGATGGGGAACCGGTTATATCTGAACTTCCCTTTGGAGGACCAGTTGAGTTCAATTGGCCCTTTTCCGACGCTTCGTTTGGATTTGGAGTTGGGGAACACTTCCCTCCTCTTACATCGAGATCTCCTTTTTTAGCTGCTGTCATACCTCCTAGTCCTCATCATCTTTTGGAAGATCTTACGGCAGGGTCAGATATGGACTCATCCAGTCCTACCCCTAGTGAGGGAATTCCTACTTCTGGTGAAGACTACCAGCTTTTCCCCGAATACATCCATAAACCATCTATTCTGTCTTCACCTGGTCCATCGCTCTCAGCTGGATATAGGTATTTATTTCAAGTCATGGCTGTTATTTCCTCTGTGGGAATCTCGACTTCGTCCACGAATCCGACCATTCCCTCGTTAGGAATGTCACCATCAACACCTCTCACTGCATCTCCTTTTGTCACATCAACACCTGTTAGACCTACTGTCTGCGTGGCTGTGTCTACACCTGTTTTCACTACTCAGTCAACTAGGACCTCGTAAGTTCTTGAAGATGTTTATATAGCTTCTTCCATTCCGGAGAACATTTCTCCCGAGGAGTACCAGATGTCTTTATAGCCGCTGATCTTCGAGGTTGGTCAATCCTCTCAAGATCTTAATCATCCTTACTTTTCCCATTATGGAGCATATGATGCCTTGATTTACATATTTCCTCAGGCTACTCCAGATTATGGTAAGACCGCGGAAGTCAACGTTATCCAGGCCAATCCTGTGGACAAGATTTCCAAAGGGAAAAAAAAGGGCAAAGGCAAAACAAAATCCAATGCCCCAAAACCAAAATCATCCAAACCACATGCTGATGATGGTTCATAGAGAAAACTGAAGTACCCTTACCTGATCTGTGATGAAGACCACTACACCAAATATTGTCCTAGACGATCCGAGGTTAGTCAACTTCTTAAGGGATCTATGGGAACTCCGGTAGTGCTTAAGGAACCTTTTCCATCTCAGCAGACCCAGATGGTCAAGCAGCCTTTGCCATCTGCACTGTATGGGTCTCATGTTTTCAAAATGAATGGTGCTGCACCTATTTCTATTACCACTCGATCGAAGGATTATGCCGGATTGCGCCAGGAAGCTAGGAAGGAAGTCGTTGATGGCCCTCCTTCCCCACCTACCTCTAGTCGTCTTGAGATTGAAAGGCCCAGTGCTAAACCCGTTGTACGGCCACCTTCCAAAGGTGTTCTATGAATGTCTTCCTATAATATGAATGCATGTGCTTCTCAGCATTATAGCATTGTTGAGGATATGGCACAGGCGCCTTCTGTGACGTCCGTGTTGGAATTAATTTAGAGTTTTATGTCTCAACGGAAAGCTTTGTTATCTATGATCAGTGGAATTTATCCTGCTGATTCTAGCCTTCTCACCTTCGATCTAGAGAATTTCTTCCCCCGATTTCCACACCATATTGCGCTTGTTATACAAGTCAGCACTAACTTACTCAATATTCACAGAGCCATTGTGGACGAAGGTGCCTCTACCTACGTTATGTCATCTACTTGCTCGAAGGCCATTAGCTCTCCAACCCTCACTTCATATCCTAATTCCCTCGAGGCATTCGATGGAAAGGAATCAAAACCCTTGGGTGTTCTCGCGAGTCTACCGATTACATTGCAAGGAAAGACACTCAACGTTGAAGTAGAAGTTTTTGATGCCAAACTCAACTACAATCTTCTACTCGGTCGCAGTTGGATCCATGCCATGTTGTGCATTTCATCCACCCTCTTTTGACTTTTGAAGTTTCCACATGAGGGCAATATTATTACTATCGATAAGTTTTCTTTCTTTACCTTGTCCTCCGAGAACAACGTGTCATATGTGGATCAAATTCATAATCCCCCAGACAGTATAGGACCAGGTATTTTTAAGGACCTCGTTCTCATGGGTGTTTTCCCCATTCCGCCACCGAACACCGTTCAAGTCAATATGATCTCTAGGTCGTATGACACGTGGATCATCCCTTCTCCTGAACAGGTCACCTCTTTTGGAGAATCAATGCCTCCAACCCCAGTTGAAATCAATTATTGTGATATCATTGTCACATCAGATCCTCCTCCTACTGATAATGCTACTTTGAGCATGGTTGTTGATGTTTATTCTCAATTCCCTTGGCTTGGCGATGCAGGTTTGCCCGATCCTTTGAGAGAATTTTTTCCGTATGATGAAGCTATCATGGAGACTATGTCTCTCGAAGATCTATCGTGGAGTGATGGACATCATCGTTCCTCGTTTATGCCCGGCCTGGGGGAAATTTCTAATTGTCTCGAGTGTTTTTCATCTCAGGTTCCCTCTCTACCTCTCCAAATTCCAATATTGACTCATGAAGTATTTTCGGAAGGAAATCTGAGTAATGTTACCCAAACGATGCCTATCGACATCTCCATTAAACCGGGGGTCATCGAGAACATCCATGTGAGAGTCACTTGTCCTCCCGATGAGATTCAAGTGTACACTAGTCTCTTCTACGAATTCCATGATGTTTTCACGTGGTCTTATGAAGAGATGCCTGGAATCGATCCCAGTATCGTCGTGCATGAAATTCCCACCTATCCCGGTGCAAAGCCTGTGCGCCAACGTCTGCGTCCAATGCATCCTCGGAAAGCCATTGCTATAAAAGCTGAAGTTTAGAAACTTCTTAAAGCGGGTTTCATATATCTAATCCCTCTGACAGAGTGGGTTTCCAATATTTTCCCTGTGGATAAGAAGCAGGGAAAAATTCGAGTCTGTGTTGACTATCGAGATATCAATCGGGCTTGTCCTAAGGACAACTATCCCACCCCCTTTATCGATCATATCATTGACGATTGTGCGGGGAGTGAGATCTTTTCCCTTATGCATGGCCTTTTGGGTTATAATCAAATCAATATCCTTCCATCCGATCAACATAAGAATGCTTTCATCTATCCGTGGGGAACATTTTCCTATAATAAGCTCCCTTTCAGCTTAAAAAACGTTGGGGCTACCTTCCAACGTGCCATGTATTACACCTTTCACGAAATACGTAATGTTGTTTAGTCATACCTGGATGACCTTCTGGCTCATTTAGCTCTACGCAAAGACCATCCAGAACATCTCCACCAGATTTTTCTCCACTGTAGACGTTACAACATCAGGCTTAATCCTCACAAGTGTGTCTTCTATGTTGAATCTGGTCGAATTTTAGGATTCATTGTCTCTAAGGACAAAATTCACCTTTACCCTCTCAAGGTTGAGGATATTGTTAATCTCCCCTCCGCATCCTCATTGCATCAGCCTCAGAGTCTGCAGGGGAAAGTGAATTTTTTACGTCGCTTTATCCTGAACTATGCAAAGGTAGCCAAAGGGTTTACACGACACCTAAAATAGGACGTCCCTTTCTATTGGGACGAGATTGCTCAAAAATATTTCTATAACCTTAAGATATTTCTTGTCAACACTCCATTAATCTGTCCTCCAAATTATCATTGCGACTTTACCCTCTATTTGGATGTCGCATTCAGTACAATTTCCATGGTTCTAGTACAGGATGACGATGATGGTAATGAACACATGGTTTATTATCTGTCTCGAAACCTCCTTGACACTAAAACGCGTTATGCACACATCGAGAAGTTGGCATTAGCCGTGGTCCAGGCCATTTAGCAGTTTCACCATTACATCCTGTTACACATGGTAACTGTGATTTCTGACTGCAACCCCTTGACTTACATTTTGTCTTGACAATTTTTGGGGGGCAAGTACTCAAAGGGGATTGTCATCCTCCAAGAGTTTGATTTGGAGTTCACTACTGCCAAATCAAAAAAATCACTGGTTTTTTTTTATCTCATTTAGTCTCTCCCTACCGACTCTGTTCTGTCTCAATCCAAGGATCATATCCTGGACGAAACTCTCTTCTTAATCAGCACTCTCAATCCATGGTACGGTGATATCATCATGTACCTGCAGACATCTACCTTCCGGCCCGAGTTAACGAAGGATGCTCGACATTGCATTTGACATCAATCGCAACCATATCGCATTTTTGGAGATACCCTGTATCGTGTCAGAGTCAATTCTGTACTCCGCCGGTGTTTGACCTTAGAAGAGGCTGAGAAAGTTCTGAATGAATATAACAGTGGTGCATGTGGGAGTCACATGTCTGATTATGCTACCATACAGAAGATCCTTCGTGCGTGCTATTTCTGTCCATCTATATTCAAAGATTGTATTGTTGTAGTATGAAAGTGTCATGAGTGCCAGATTTTCCAATGCAAGATGCATGCGCCACCCCTCCCATTACATCCTATCATTACCGTCAGCCCTTTTGCCAAATGGGGCATTGATTTTATGATGTGTAACCTTGTCCAAGGGGCATGCCTATATCATCGTTGCGGTAGATTATTTCACCAAGTGGGCCAAAGCGATGCCTACACTGGCCGCGGATGGTAAGACAGCTACACAGTTCATTTTTAACCATGTGATCACTCGTTTTGTTTTTCCTCGAGCCATTGTCACTAATCATGGCTCTCATTTTTAGGACTACATGATGGAAAATCTGACATCTAATTTGGTCTTGCGTTACGACAGCTCAACGCCATACTACCCTTAGGCAAATGGCCGGGTTGAAGTCATGAAAAAGGTGCTTGTCACGATGCTTCAATGAACAATTGGTATACACAAATCAAGTTGGAATCTCCACTTGTTTTCAGCTCTTTGGGCCTACCAAATGTCAGTGAAGAGTGCAACCGAATTCACACCATTTCAGTTGGTGTATAGTCTGGAAGCCACTCTTCCAGTTGAATGTAAGATCCCTTCACTAAAATTAGCTATGGAATTACTGCCCGACACTTCCCCAGAGGAAGAACGTCTCCTATATCTCGAGAGATTGGACAAAACTTGCTGCTTGGCTTCTTTATTTATTGAGGCACAGAAAAAGCGGGTGAAATCTCATTTCGATCAAATGGTTTCCCCACGCTCTTTTATCGAAGGGGACCTCGTCCTTCTGTATGATCAAGCCCATGACAAGCTTGGGCAGGAAAATTCCAACCTATGTGGCATGGGCCCTATATCGTTAAACGTGTATTGAAAAATGGGGCTTATGAGCTAATCGATTATGAAGGTCTTCCTTTGGCATAGCCCAGAAATGGGTTGTACCTAAAGAAATATTACGCTTGAATCATTCTTGCATAGTATATGTGCATAGGTGATTTTTTCATTTTTGTGCATGTGTCGTGTGGTGTGCTTTGTAAGCATTTTTTCTGCTCATTGGGTCCTTCTGATTGTGCAGATGTATATTACTCCTTATGTCAGTTTTGCAGATGGTTCCTCCCGCAGTACCAGGAACCTGTCTTCGGTAGCCTAGGTAATTTACGATCCTGCTGGTGAGTTGGTTAATTTACAAGGTTTTTGTCTAGGGCCTGCTACAAATAATGTCGCAGAATATAGTGCCGTTTTGGAATTATTAAACAAGGTTGTTAACCTCGATATTCACGCGTTACTTGTACATCTAGATTCACAGCTTGTGGTTTTACAGCTCAATGGTCATTATTCAGTGAGAATCCCTTGCATTTTAAGACTGTATCTACGTATTCGTTTACTTCAAAGAAATTTTTATAACATTACATATCAACATATACCAAGACGAATGAATACACTAATAGATGCAGTAGCCAACATGGTATTAGATAGACATTTACGAAATTTGTAAAATCATCATCATATGTAATCAAGATCCATGTAGAAAATAGATGTATATATATATGTCGAGTATTTGCAATGTGTGCTTCATATAAAACCAAAAAATATACATGTTTGTTTCAGTTACATCTGGAGACAACATTTCTCTCAAAAAATATGCAAATAAAAAGCCTAGGTGACTAATAGGCATGGTGCTCGTGGTAGCACATCACTACCCGCACCAACCGCCTCAGTAAGTAGTGGAGACAACTCGACACCCCTATGGTGTGCCTCTAATAAGCTAATGGAACATTAGGTAAACGATCATAATCAGGAACTCCACAAGAGATCCCCTGTAGGTTTTGAACAAGCTCATCCCCCTCACCCCCCTCACCTTGAGGGTCATGAGCGAGAGGGGTCCTCCTCGCTACTGGTGACATCCCGGTAGGCCTCTCTAGGCCAACATCTGCATACATATAGGATCAACTATTAGAACATGCATGTCTACCAAAAAATCATAAAACTCATAAAATTAAAAAGAGACTTACCAAGCTCCTCGTCATAGCCCTCTCCTTCCGAGAGCGGAAGGTCTGGGTCTCCAGTGAAATCAGTGCCTGCATAGGGCCAGTGCTCTACGATGATCAACTATCGTCGGAGCCATCTAAATAACTCGGCCTGCCAGGACATCTACTGGCCACCCCTTGCTATGGGCATCAATGTTGTCCATCGAGCCATCTGTGGCTCTCTCAATGGTGGATCTGATACTATCGCCCCCTGGCACTGAAAGATAGGTAGTCGTTCCAGGAAGAACGATACCAAAATTGAATCGTATCCAAACTGTTTCATTTTGGTATTTTTTCTTTTGGTCAGTTACCCTTTGATGTTCATAGTCATGGTTGTGGCCCAGTCAAACACTATGGGGTTCATGCACTCTGATGCAAGAAGGATCTATGTCTTGGTAGCCTCGTGTGGTGCTTGTGACCCCGCAGCCCGCGTGATAGTATGTCACACTACTCTGAGTGCTAGATCAGGGATGGTATGAATGTATACCTTTTTGCTACCTGTCCCTTTGCATGCCCCTTCGCACACCCTGTTCATGACCATTGTCATGTTTTTTCCTGAGGGCCTGGTGCTAGTCAAGATAAGAACTAGACCCTTGCATGACAGTCCAGTGATGAAGTACACGTCTAACACTTCAAGATCAATCACTTAATCTCGAACTTTAAAATTTTCCTCATACTCATCCCAAATGCTAATCAGAAACTGAAATAGTTCGGGCTGAGCCCGGAGACATGGCGTAGGAAGAATTTTTTCAACTCGCAATTCCGGAGAGCATTCATACACTACTCATTCCCCATTTCCAATTCATCTTCCTCGTTGTGCTCTCTTTCCTTCCATTCAATTACCATTTTGTCTTTATACCTGCATCAATTTGGTCATAAACACATTGTAAGATCCATTAGGTACTTAAAACAACAATTAATTGGCTCTACTTTTGTTAAATTTAAGCAGAATTATGGGTTGCGCGGTTCGCGCAGATGTTTTGCTGACAGTCGCGCCACCTGGCGTGGCCCCTGTCTGAAAAAGGGTCGGTTGGCATGGGTCTGTGCCTGAAACCCATGCCAACCGCGGAGGCCCTAATTTTGCAATTCCTCCCCTTAGGGATACCAAATGACAGTCAAAATCTATGAAATATGACTTAAAAGATGGCTAATGGAAGCGACTCTTACCTGAAGAAGATGGGATCTGGATTCGTCCACTAAATTTCTCACAATCGTCGCCTCAAGATCACAACGGAAATGGCTCACTATCACTCTGCAAAGAGGTAAAAAGGTGAAAAGTGAATAAGTTTTTACTATTGTTAATATTTATAACTTTTTAAAATTAAAATTAGGTTTTAGGACTTGTTTTTCCGATATATTATTATATTTTCGTCGAAAAATGGGTTTTACACTTGCTTTTTGTGCAGCAATAGGTTTTCACGCGATTAGGACAAAGACACGAGTTTTATTTTATAATTTTTCGGACTCAGTAAAAACACGAAAAAGTCACTACTGGAGTCACCTTTCAACTCTTTTCTGACTCTCTAAAACTGAAAAGATTTCCGAGTCGCTTGTCATTTTGAGCTCGTTAAATTGGCTACAAAACGACACCTACCCAGTATATGTTTACCAATTTTTCGGGCTAGGATAGATTATTTACGAAAAAGGAATACCCTAGCCTATCACGACTAGGAGGTTCTCTCAGACATAGTTTTCTACCTTTTCGGATCTGTGGGAATATCTACAAAAAGGGACTACTGGAGTTTTCTTTTCTGCTGTCTTTTCAAACTCTCTAAACATGAAAAGACATCGAGTTCTTCCTTTGTCAGACTCATTAAAAACTGATGACATCAGACTCCATCGTAATGACGTTACTCGAGTTCCTCCTTCCTAGGGCTCGTTAAATGTACTAGTTTGGATTTGTTTGAAGGAAAAAATTATATCGCAAGCACTTTCTATACCCTTCAAGATTTTTTTCAAAAATAATTGGGGTACTCGCCAGAAATGGTGGGGGAAAATGGAACCAGTATTATATTTGTGTCGGCAGTATGTCACTGTTGAACATGGCACTTGTCTTCATTCGTGTCGGGTTGGGGACATCTCATCTCGTTATCTTCTTGCCTTCATGGGTTTGGGTAATCCCTTTTGACCGCTCATCTACTCTTTGCCATGTCACCATGACCTCAGGTCCAGTGATGTCAAATATTGCCAAATCCAATGTCGTATTGTCGATATGTTCAAGAGAAGTTGGCCTCTGCAGTTTTCAACCTCCCTCTGATTCTCTGTTGGTCTTGATTCACAAACATTATATCCCTTTGTCTCATATCGATGATGTGGGAAACATTATGGCCCACCTTCGATCAAGGTCACTTCTTGTCGACTTCAGCTCATTATCGAGGAAGCTGATCTAGAGACTCCCTTAAGGTGCCTTATAGCCTGCATGCCTTAGTGGCAGGTTCTTCGCATTCGACGCAAGGTTTTTGGCCTTCGATCAGATGATTTTGCGGGTGTACGACGCCAACTCACTGTTCATATTCCATGGATTGTACCTTTTTTACCTTGAGGGCCATCCTCATTATTGGTGGTTTCTCTTGTGTCTGATAACAACTTTCATTATTGGCGGGTAATCAGGCGATGTTCTTTCATGTTCGACTTCAGCTCACATATTCGCATGCTCGAACTTGTACTCTATTCGAGTCAAGATGGAGCGCAAGACCCTGGACTTTGTCTAATAAACATCTAGGCTATGAGTTCTTTGTGGATTATTATGATTCTTTACATGAATCTTTTTATTGGATGGCTGCGACCATACCTAAGTCTACTTGTTGATTCTTATTTACGATATGGCTACGTCCATACCTTGGATCCCAGTTTATGTACACTCTATTATAGATGGCTGCGCCCATACCACATATCATGTATCAAACATATCAATTGTATTTGTATTCGCAAGTCTTCCGACGACAATGTTTTCAGTTGGGCACGTTCTCATAAAGAATTTCACCCCTCCCTCTCTCTCAGACCTCATGCTTTAGGGGGCATCTGTTACACAGGATTTTTTCACCGTCCTTACAATCCCTCATCCCGTACATTGGAGGAATATTCCTGTGACCTATGAACAATAAAATATCCTGAAAACACCTTGATGGCATTCTTCTGCATAAGGACAAGAATTCTCCTAAAGAACATTTCCTCTAGAAAACCCTAAAAACCCATGTTTTGTCATTGGCGCGGGTAGCTAGTTCATCCCTCGCACCAATGGGGAAAATACACACCAGTGGGCACGCCAGCTGGCGCTCTGTCCCTGTGTTGTGCCCATGCCAAGCCTATTAAGGAATTTTTTTTAACAATAGAAGGCGGAAGTTTGGTTCTAACAACTTTAGAACGGATCATAAAAATGAGGTTGGGTTGTTTGCCTCCGAATCTCCCTGATTAGGTAGTGGTTTTCCACCTCTCATGGAACCTTCCTAAGAGATATGACTCTTCCCCATGATTATAGGGACCCTAACCTCTCCTTATCCCTCTATAAAAGCTTTCCCTCTCCATTTTCTAGCTAGCTAAACTTTTGGGAAGGAAATTATAGCTGAGTGACAATCAAGAGTAGAGCTAAGGAGAACCATGTGAGAGAGAGAATTCTATCAAATCCCTGACGAGCTTTGTGAGACACATCCCGCTGGAGCCCTGTCGAAGGAAGATCATGATGTCAGAGAATTGGTTGTAATCATTCTCTCATATCTTAATATACATGACTCTGCTATTGGTTCCATGATTGTTTTTTTCCATTGTATAATGCAATTTCATTCGTTCCTCTCTAACTGATCGATAGTTATAAAAGTGTGAAATATTACGTTGCATGTTGTCTCTCTTCTTTGCATGTGTACAGGTATTTGGACGTGAAAAGCTCACTGATCAGGACCTATCCAACTAGGAATATAAGCGCCACTTATTCTTCGACAACAGCAGCGAAGGAATCACAGTAAGTGATCTATCGTGATTCTATATTTCGTAACTAGGAACCAATAACTTTGCATGTTTTGATTGTTGCTAGACCCACCCTAGGGCTAGTGGGATCACCTCTATCCGCAGAGGGGACTTACCTCCTCAACAAAAAACATTGTCATTATCACTTAGGGACAACTTGGGAGACAAATTTATAGGGGGTTTCAGTCTTGGATCCTTTTTGGAGTTAAGTTTCCTACCCTTCTATGTAGATTTTTCCTGCTATTGTCATCCCAAGTCATGTTATTGTAGGTGGTTACCATAGTTTCCTTTCCCTTAGGGATCATACATAGGTGTAGGGTTATGGTCATATTCTTTGTACCTGGGACATATATTAGTCATACTCTCTCAGTCCTCTAGGACGATGCCCCACGGCTAATAAGTGCACTTGCACCGAGTTCATAGCTATAAGGGCTAGGAAGCAAGTCACTAGTATAATTGTTCCACTACCAACTTCTTTGTACTTTGGTTTGTGTGCGCTATCTCTTAGGACATTTCTAGTGTGTTTTTTTTGGTCTGGGTTTGTATTTTTGGCCTTAAGGTGTTTTTCACTTACATAACTATGTTTTAATTATAATCACACTAGCTGAATTTTTTCATCGATGATCACATCATCTTCACGATTTACCTCCTGAACAAGGTGAACTCATTACTCCTACACAGACAATGCATGTCAACGCTCAAGACTTATACCATCACATAGTATTGGAATCTGTACCTGGTCCCAATCATAGTTCTCTGGTCTCTATTAAGACTTTAGTGGATGACTCTAATGCTTCTGCCAATCCACCTTTAACTGATCCATTAGAACCTACTTTATTGTGGCTGAACCTGGACAGTTCCACACCAGCCTATACTCATGTGCCTTTTCCACCGTTTACCCTATGGCAGATTCTGATTCCTCATTGCCTTCTACATCATCAGTCTTGGCTGCCATCTCAGTGTTGCCACCTCTTAGTGTGGCCATTCCTACTCTTATGTTCATGCCTATCACTTATTCCTAGGGAAATCCACCAGTATCATCCATGGCTCCTAATAATTTTCCAAATTTTTCCATGCCCACACCATCTTCTATGCTGACTATGGTGCCTCAACCTACTCATCCAATAGGTCCAAGAATTTTTTCACTGATTTTTTCCCAACAAACCATTCTTGTTCCTCAATTAGGCACGATCACTTCTGGAAATATGTGGGGGGGATGGTTAGTTGTCCCTAGTCAGCTTGGGGAAAATGTAGCTTCTAACATGTCATAAAACTGGTATAGTTCACTCTTTGGAGGGACACCACCTACTAGTACTTTTATTGGAGGGGCTATTTTACCTAGGGGAAAACTTGTTGCCAGCACCATCTCCCACCCGGGTTATATTCCTTATGTCGGTCCTACTATGCAGGGTGGTCCTTCTTTTAACCTTCGGTAAAACCCCATAATAATTCATGCTCTTTGGGGTCCTTTTCTCTCTGAAGGTTTCTACCCTAGGGGGCAACATCCATCTACCATTTATTATGGCTTGCAACAATCTTTTTCCAAGGTGAACCCTTTTACGCACTCGTAAGTGCATCCATATAATCCTTATATGGGAGGACCACAAGGTTGGTCAGGGGCTTCTCCTACCTATGACCCATTTAGTAAAATCCATAATCTGTTTTTATCTTCTCTCGGTTTACAGTATTTATTAAAATTTACTAATTACCCCATTCGTCATGATCCCTTATGGCCACCCATGCCCTCTAGGTTACCATTAGATATTTTCAAGTTTGAAGGGAAACCTAGGGATAATCCATCCACTCACTTTACCACCTATCATTTATGGTTCTTTCTAATTATTTGGTGTATAATTATGCTAAAATTCGCTTGTTCCAACAAACATTAACTCAGGATGCCACAAAGTGGTATATCAAGTTAGACACTGCATCCTATGGTGACCTTGCCTCCCTCTCTCAGACGTTATTGCACACTTCCAGTTTCCTACTCGGTATGATATCGACTCTGATATTTTTTCAAACTTTGAACAAGATGATTCCATGTTAATCTCTTATTATATTCATGAGGGGCGTCGTCACAAGAGGTTGGTGAGAACCAAGTTACCCGATGAGATTTTACGTATATGGTTCATTAGATCTCTATGACCTCTATGATCTATATGGATAAGCCTCTAGAACCTGTCTATCATCCCCCCAAGGGTGTTCTCCATAAGATGACACACAATCCTTCTGCCAGGGTTACTGAACATTAAATTATTATTGAAGATCTTGCCCAAGCTCCTCGTTCTATCTCTGTCATGGAGGTTTTGCAAGGTTTTCTATAAAAATGCAAAGCCTTGTTGTCTGTCATTGATGGAGTTTATCTATCTGACTCTAGTCTCATCACTTTCAATTCCAAGAAAGTTCTTCCTTGTCTATCCCATCAGATTTATTTCTATATTATTGTGTGGATCTTTCAGTAAAATATCCATCACACTCTGGTGGATGAGGGCTCTTCCACTTTGTCATGTAAATATAATGTTGGAAGGCTCTTAGCTCTCCAACACTCATCACAACCAACACCACTCTCCAAACCTTTGACGCTCATAATTTCATACACAGGAGAGTCCTTCCCCATTTTTCCATTGGTTTAGCTGGGAAAATTGTATATGTTGATGTTGAATTCATTGAAGCTCCTTTATATTACAACCTACTCCTTGGTCATAGCTGGTTTTATGCGATGATTGCATTCGTCTTGTCTGTTTTTTTTTCTACTCTGATTTCCTCATGAAGGAAATATTTTCACTATCTATCAACTTGACTGTTGCATGTTTTCAGCCCATATTTCCACCATGGGAAATTTGTTACCAATCATGGGAGATCACCCTGGTCAATTTCAAAGTGTTGGAGTGGGACTCTTCAAATTTTAAGCTCTTATGGGATTTTTCTCTTAGCTACCCCTGCTTAGCACTCCCTCTGTCTCTTCGAAAGATCCTATGCTTATGATCTCTTCCGGAACCTATGGACCCCATAGACATCTTGACCCATGGGTCGTGTCATTTGATTATATGGAAGTTGATCAACCTAGTGAGCACCCTCCACCATTTTTTTGGGAAGAGATTGCTTATTTGGCAGTCTCGTCAGTATCTCCTAATGTTGATCAAAAACTCCATCATAGTATGGAATATTATAAGAATGACGCATGTTATGAGAAATTATGAATTACGGATAAAAAATTCTTCCCTAGACATGTTCTTATCTAGAACAACAAATTAAATACTTTGCGACTACTTTTCCTAACTATAAATAGACACACAGAACATATCAAATAACTTACTTGGAGTCCAAGCGCTTCCTATTCTCCTTCTGTTGCTCTTGTTGTAGCTTCAAATCCAAGCTAGATGTCCGAAAATATTTCCTATAAATATGAACACTAAACAACAAAAGATAGCAATAATACAAATGTCTATTCAAGTTATTTAGTTAAATAAATGAAACATAAACCATATACATTTGATAATAATTCATAATATGGAAAACATGAGCTTATACAGATAGATATGTGGGAAAGTAAGCAGCAATATTTATTAATGGATAGAAGGAGAGGTTACAACCCAGTGATTGATTTAGTGTCGCCATCTCCAACAACATCCCAGCCTCATCACAATGTAGATCTCTCCAGCAACATGTTTTTTTTTTTCTTAGTAAAATTAATCTATTTCTATTGAGTAAAATATAGTACAATCAAGAGAGACAAGAGACCGGCCGACCGGAAATGATGAAACTATCAACCTTGGTCCCGGAGAAGGAATGAATCAAACACGGAGCTACAGCAAGTTACAAGAGAGCAGAAGACAGACTCTTACCCCACATGGGCAGAAGTCTCAACACGATGTTTTTTCCCTTTCTTTTTATTGACTTTTATCTAGCCATCCTGGGGAGTGTGAGCTAAAACAACTTGAAGACTGGGATTTTCCGGCATGGGGATCTCCTTATCTGATTCAGAAGAGGAGGTCTCATGGACGCGTTTCTGAGTAATTGCTGTGACAGTGGTGTGCGCAGGAGAATCAGTGGACGGATCTATCGTCTGAGTCGCCTGGTCCGGCTCTATATCACTCCCCTCATCATCCGAGCTTGAAGAGTCAGAGCTAACTGCTGGCGGCGGAGAACAAGGGGCCCAATGCTTGGGTTTGGCCTGGGCAATGTTGGCCTTTTTCAATTTTGCAGTGAGCGATGGGCAAGAATTCTGTAGGTGACCTGTTAGGTGACAGTGGCGGCAGCGGAAGGCAGTGTTCTCGTAATCCAGCATCTGGGTCCAAACAAAGTCATTGGTCTTGAGATTAATTTGATCTGGCAGTCCCTTGCATAGATCTAGCTCCACACATATTCTGGAATATGTGTAGAGCCCTTGATGTGCCCGCCAGGAATCTCCCATAAGAAAGCGACCTAAGGTGTCGCCTATATGCCTGTAGACTGCTAAATGCCACAGATGAGCTGGTAGGTTTGGAAGTCTGATCCAGATAGGCGTTTTGGTGATGACTGCAGTTGCTGGGTCAAAATCAGGGAACCATGGAGTTAAGAAGAGTCCAGCTGTACCCATAAACCAAGGACCTTCTTCTATGGCCTGTTCAAAGTGCTTAGGATTGTCGAACAGAACTATAAAATACCCTTTTGAGCAGAAGCTGACCTTGCAATGGTGAGTCCAGTTTTCATGGATCCAGTCATAAAGGACCTTAGAGCGCGGCCAAAGCCCATTGAATCTGTAAATTATGGCCCTTTCAGCATATTTTTGAAGGTCATCTGCGAGGCCCGGGTGTGAGACCTCAACAGAGGGAACCTCCTCTAAGTTGTCAACCAAGAAAGGCTTGGGTTTGGGAGCCTCCTGGGAAATGGGAAACTCAGAGTGGACTGCAGCTTTGTAGGAGAAGGGAGGAGTAGAAGAAGATTGTCCTGCAACGCCACCTCTCAAACGAAGGGAAAACACTAAAGAGCTATTGTTTTTAATGTTGTAAGAAGAGAGGGGAAGAGGATCATCGAGTTGTTTACCTTGAAATAGAAGTCGCTGAAGGGCAGAAGGAATCCCAAATCGGTGTTCCAGGTTCATCTTGAGACTCTGCACTAGATCAGAAGAGTGGACCCATTGCAAAATGGTCTTGCCTGAGAGCTGTACGATTTGAATCTGAAAGGGGGCAGAGAAAGTTTCAAAAGCGTTCGGGATTGACACAGTGCCGGAATCTTGCCGAGTCAGAAGAAGTTGGGGAGGAAATAGCTTCCTCAAATGGAAGCTATCGCTCCAGCCCAGATCCGCAGCAAATGATGGAGCTGCCGTGTTGTAGAAGGGCCGAAAGATCATTTGCAGCAGACAAACCCCTGCCTCGCTTCCTGTTTGGAGAAAATCGAGTGAGGCCAGCTTTTGGAGTGCGTCTAGGGTCTCTTTTGCGAAAAGGAAGTCTGGGAAGCAAAGGGCTTTTTTAATAGAGTGGACGTCCTCGATTCTCTGCATCAAAAAACCCAGTGTGAGGGGATCTCCCCCAGTCTAGAACCACAGTTCGCCAAAAAAGCAGTAGGGGTAAGCGGCATGAGCCCCCTCCTGGTCTGCATTTTCTTTTTCAACCGGGCAATTGATGGTTGTAAATTTCGTCCATTTCCTGCAGAAAGCCTCCGCTAAGAGGCAGGGAGAAGGGAGCTCGCGTCGGGTACCAAAGGACGTTGTCTTCAGGCATGCAGGCGAGGTGTTGAAGACCCTGACAGTGCTGCCAGCAACAGTGTGATCGCCTTTGAAGGAGGAGGCGGTAGGGCCAGGAGGTGCAGGCGCAGGGACTGTGTTTTCATTGAAGGCGGCGGCAGAGCTAGGCGAAACCCTAGCGGCATCCATCTTCCTTCCCTTTTCTAAAATCTCCAGCAACATGTTACAAAAATCAACTCCTCAATTTAAATTCCATCAGCATTTCTCTACTCAAAATCTTCCTTACCAAGAACTAAGATCTGTGCTGAATTTATAGAGAAGCTAAAGGTAGTTTTATAATTAATGAATTTCCAATAATAAGAAATACATGTTCTCAATCTTGTAGATGTTAAATGGACACATGGATTCAAAGTTTGACACATGTGAACTCTTCTAGAAGGCACTGGCCAAGTGGAGATTCCAGAACAATGAGAATTTCACTCCCAATGTGACCAACACACCTATGAGTGTTGGGAAGTGCTTTTCAGAGTAGCCTTGAATGGGGCTACCTGCATATGCAATGCACTTAGTCCCTTTAGAGGCAACATTGATGAGCTCTCATATAATATATTATAAACTTCAAATCTTGGAAACCTTTGCAGATGAAATTCATGGATGATTTGTCTTGTTCTTTGTCTTAGGGCATGTAGAAACTCAAATGATACAGGATGATAGACCCTATTCATTGGTCCTAGAGATGATTTCCAATTAACCAAGTCATTGGGAATGATGCCCAAATTGGCCTATAACAAATTCCCCCCTAAAGCATGAAGTTAGAATAATAATAACAATATTTTGATTGATATGATTTACACGGTGATGGTCTGGAGATGAAGCGGAGTGGCGACCTGCATCCATATTACAATACATTACATAATGATATATCCTCTTGATCATAATTGCTGAGGGTAGGCATTCCCATGTTCAGCACATAAACAATCTAATAAAATGTACATAATTCAGAAAGTCGTCTATATTGGAATGTTTCCCAATACAGACATGCCAACAGATATAGGCCCATGTTCGGATGACAATCTTTATGTAAGGTCACCATACAGATGATGTGTACAAAAATCCTGAAATTGTAGCCCAGATAGCTAAAAATAGACCTGCGATGTTCTTATCTCGTTCACTCGATCATTCAAGTACAAGTCTAGCCATGCGAATATATGACTTGCAGTAGAACATGGAAAGACATTATTTGATTATCAGCCAATAATGTGAGTTTTTAACAAACGTGATAGAACCACCAATAATGTCAATGGCCCTCAAGGTACTGCAGTACATTTCATAAGGTGTGAATATATGATTTGATGTCGAACACCAAATAAAATCTTTTGGTCAAAATTCCGATTGTGAGGATCCTGTCGATGTTGTAACAAGCCTCATGGTACTAGAAAATAATGTTTCTAAGTGAACTTCCTGGATAATGATCTTTCATTGACAGGAAGCCACCTTATTGCAAAACAGGAGTTAATGATTTCGAAGACAAAGGTATGACTTGATATAGCAATTTTTAGGGATGACGATCATGAGAATGAAGGTTTATGAGTATTGCAGAACGATGAGTATTCACTGGATGACTTCTCTTGAACATATCAGCGACACTGAGATGAGTTGGAAGCATTGACCCAAAACTGAAGTGAAGGTATGATGAACCATAGTTATGAATGAACCATCAAGAATATTACCCAACCCAAACAGTCACAGTGATGGAGTGAAGTGTCATGTTCAAGAGTGGCCTTCTACCATAAAAAGTTCTGTTCACTTTCCCAAATTTTCCCCGGTCATTTGTCAACCAATACCTCTTTATTTTTTAACAAGCTTGAGGAGGATAACATTTTTTTGATCTATAATTCAACCCTTTGGGAAAATAATCTATCACTATTTAATAATTTAACGAGTCTAGAGATGAATGAAACTCGATTCTTGCCATGATCGACAAGCGCGTCGTTATTTTACGTTTTAACGAGCTTAACGACAATGATAGCCCGGTCCTTTTTCATATTTAGAGAGTTTGAAAAAGAGGACGAAAGAAAACTCCATAAGTACTTTTTCTTGAAGTTGTCACTCAGATCTGAAAAAGTGTAAAATAATATATGAGAGAACCTCTTTATTCATGTTTGACCAAGGTATTAATTTTTCGTAAATAATCTATCTCAGTCCATAAAAGGGTTAAAATTATACTGAGTATATATCAAATCATTTACTTTTACGAGATTGAAAAGACAAGTGCTCGGCATTCTTTTCACATTGTTGGAGTCTGAAAAGAGTTGAAAGAAGACTCCAGGGGTTCCTTTTTTGTTTTTATCAAAGCTTGAAAAAGAGATAAAAGTGCCCTTCAAATCCTTTTTCATTTTTTAACAAAGTTCAAAAAATAAGAAGAAAAAGTATGCTTTGTGGTCAAATCATTCTTGAAATAAATCTGCACGACTAATCTGTTCATCAGTTGTAAAGCCTATTCAAAACAACATCAAATGGATTAAAAATACATGTTTCATGATAAAAATATAATAAAAATATAGTCATAGCAATAAATTTAATTTGCAAATAATTAAATGACTATTAAAAGTAGTTTTACTATTCATTTTTACCATTCCATAGTTACCATTTTCATTTTGGAGCTCTGAACCTGATTTTGCCCCTAAACTTCAGCTGGTGATTGCGATTAATTCTGTGGATGGATTTCATTGTTGTTTGATCTAGGTTAGTGCCATGAACCTCCTCTTTCCTTCAGTAATCATTTCATTTCCAGTTTATGAAAATTTTTAGGGTTTTGAGGTTCCTAGGGTAATTCTACCCCAAAAGAGGGAAACACACCCTTGGATGTTGAAACCTATGTTGCATAGAAACTAAGTTGAAGTTTACTTGCATACACAATGCACAGTCTCTTGTTAGATCCTGCATTGAGCATAATCTACAATTTTTATTTTTGCATTATGCCCCAAATTTGCCCAATTTTTTGCATTGAATGGAATCTGATGGTTCTTATGGTTGTATTTTAGGTTTCCATCGGATTAAAATCACGATTACATGGAGGGAACAAGAGCATGAAGAACAAGATCTGATTTCCCTTAATGATCCAGCTAGAGTAAGAGCCCTAAGAGATTGGGGACTTCTAAAGTACTTTAGGTTGTCAGGGATGAGGCAAAAAATAGAACTCTTGGAGTTCTTAGTTCGAGCATGGGATCCAGCTATCGAGGCATTTCATATTAAGAACCAAGTGGTTCCCATAACAGTCGAGGATGTATATTTTCTTATAGGTTTGTCGAGGAGAGGCTTGCCTATTTCACTCCCAGGGTCTATTCTTGGAGGAGAGACAGTGAGAAATTATGTTTTGCAACATTGTTATCCAGGAGAAGAGCCAAGCAAAGATGGAAAGATAAACATCCAAGATGTTATAGATTTTCCTTTGAGAACTATCCTTTTCACGATCATAAAACTTGCTGGCACTGTTACAGTACATGTAGTGAAGAGATCGTATATGAAGTACACACTAGAGTGTATGGAGCCAACATTCTTCAACTGGTCTGAAGCTGTACTTTCTCAGATAAAGAAACAACTGAACAAAGCAAAGGGAGGAAGGAAGAAGAACTTTAGTTCTGGTTCAATCCTCATATATTTTTCCTTAGAAAGGATTCCACTGATGCAACCACAACATGTGACAGTGGATGTGTCTAATCCCAGAGATCCATGGATGCAAAGATGGGTAGAACTCATGGGTAGGCATGCGGGCCAATCTACCACTGTGTTCTTGAATTCGTTCTTTGCTTGGTTCCAGCGACAAATTGTCACCATCAATGAGTATGCATATGCGGGCATTGATTTCAGAGGAGATCCAGATTTAACATTACTAGAAGACGCTCAATGGGGTGCAATAGGTAAGAATGTTTTGACCATGTTTTTTTTATTTTTCTAAGGTTTATACAATGTTTTTGTATTTTTATATTTTCCCAAGACTAAAATAAATGTTTGATGTAATTCATATGTCGGTCGAGTTCAACTGGTGGAGGAACCAGAGTGTGAAGCAAATGCGCCAGCTGAGAGGGATATCGAGAGAGCAGTCCTTCAAGATCTTGATATGGCTGAGACTCTAGCTGAGCTTCGGCAACACATAGAGGGTTTGACCTTCGGGATTCTGGATTGTCAGATCAAAGAGTTACCCATGCGACTGCAACAATACACTATTGGGGTTCCTAACCACTGGATGCAGTTACTACGTAGGATAGCTAGATCTATAGCATGTTACCATGAGCACGACTAGTTTACTTCTGACATTTTTGCATACATTTTAAGGTCATATGACCAATGTGTCTTTCACACAATTTTTTGTAAAAACCTATATCTATCTATCTATATGATTTTAGCATTTTCCTATGTTTATTGTGCAATCCTATTCAATGATGTGAAATTTTTCTTTACACATGTTGCAAATGTATGTCTAAAACTTGATTAGCTAAAGAATCAGTCAATGTGTTCAAATTTCTGGAAATGTGTTGATATTGAATAAAATCAAAGTGTCTTTCCAAAATTAGAACTCTTAGGAACAAATGATGTAGTGTTGGATTTCTAACAATATAAACACTAGAAAGATGTAATACCACAAGTTGTGAGTCTAACCTTATGATTATGCAGTTAATACCAAATGAAATGGAATCAGAGAGAAGTTCAATCAATGTGCTATAATCAACGATATTGTTGGTCAATCTACCAATAAAAATCCCTTGAAAACTCACTAACTCATCGTTTGGAGTGAAAATGGCCCACGCTGCAGAGGATAGATTCTGCGTACTACGACTAGCACCATGAGCATATCCAAAAAATGGTTCTGAATATTTAGACATCTACGATGAAATGTAAAGCGGATTACTAACTTCAAGAAAACTATAAAAAAAAACTAAGATAGTAAATGCAAATCAACAACCTATATATACAATATAATATAAAAGATTACTACGCTCATGATTAAGCATAGTAACGTTTCAAATAAAACTCATTTCTAGGTTGCGTCAACAGAATTCCATTGTAATAAACCAACTCATAGGAACCCTTAGCAAGAACTCTTTTGACAATATAGGGGCCATGCCATAATGTCTCAAATTTTCCTATACCTATTACATCAGCTTCTTGATCGTAAAGAAGGACCAAGTCGCCCTATGATAAAATGCAAGGCTGGACATTTTTGACATATTGTACCTTTATACGTCTCTTATGCGCTTCGTTGGCCAATTGGGCTTCACGAAGCATTTCATCAAGATGGATGAGGTTAAGGAGACGTGCTTCTTCTTCTAAGGTGTCAGGTAACAAGTCGATTGCGAGTTTTAACGATGATATTTCACATTGGATAGGCAAGAAATCTTCCAGACCATACACCAATTGAAAGGGAGTAAATCCGATTTCATTTCTCACCGAAGTTCGATACGCCCACAAGGCCGAGTAAAAGATCAAATGAAAATTTATTTTATGAAATCGTATCATTCGTTGAATCATATGTTTAAGAATATTGTTGATAGCCCCAACTTTTCCATCTGATTGTCGATAATAAGGAGTAGAATTATCATGTGAAAATCCTAACTTGGTAGTTAATTTAGTCATAATGTGGTTGTGAAAATGCTTCCCATGATCTGTAACTATAGCCTGCGGGACCCCAAACAGTGCAATAACATGATTAAAGAAAAAAAATGCAACTACATGTCTTGTGTTGTTGAATGTAGGCATCGCTTCGACCCATTTGGTAAAGTAGTCAACTGCAACAATAATATAACCATGCCCCCCGGATGAACGAGGTTTACAGGTCATGAAGTCAATACCCCATTTTGAAAATGATCCCACAAAGGTAACAAGATGCATTGGCACCGGCGGTTTGCGGATTTTACGATAAAAAATATGGCACACATGACAACTTCTGACCATGAGGATGTAGTCACGCAATATGGTAGGAAAAAAATAATCGTCGTAGAGTATCTTCTGCGCAGTAGCCTATTTAGATAAATGTCCACCATAAGCCCCATCATGACAATCATTTAAAACCTTTTCGGCCTCCTCATGAGTGAGGCACCTCCTTAAAATCGTATCGACACCATGATGATAAAGTGTATCGCAAATGATCAAATAATATTTTAATTGGCATAGAATACGTCGTTGTTTAGAGCGAGAGGTATCAGGTGCAAAAGTTTGAGTTTGGAGATAAATGATGAAATATCCATACCAAAGATCAGATGATCCAATAGGAAACAGAGACTCGTCAGGAATTGATGGCTACAACGTAGTTGCAGTACTATCAGAGGGAAGGTCACAAAGAATCTCAGCCAAAACTAAAGACTTCTTTGACTTGGATTTGATGAATTCCAAATCAAATTCCTACAAAATAAAAATAAGTTTTGAATATTTTCCCCCGAGAAATTTACATGATAAGATATAAGTCATGGGGTTGCAATCCGAAATGACTGTGGTCTTTCAGAGCAGGATATAGTGACAAAATATTTGGACAGCTTGAAAAGTTGCCAAGGCAAGATTTTCTACGTATGAATACTTAACTTCCATATCTTTGAGATTACAACTCAAATAATAGATTGGATGTTCAATTCCATCTTCTACTTGGACCAAAACCATAGCAATGGTCATTTCATCCATGACGATATATAGGAAATAATCATTTTGATAATTAGGGGGATACATTAATGATGCTCGGACAAGAGTATCTTGACAACATCAAAAGAAGCTTGCGCTAATTGGTCGCAATGGAAGGGAACCCTTTTTTTCAAAATCCTAGTAAATAATTTAGCCATTTTGGCATAGCTGGGTATGAACCTCCTTAAGAAGTTAGCCTTTCCTTGAAGTTTCTATATTTCGAAGTAAATTTGATGGTGCAGGCAAATCAAGAATGGCTTGAACCTTAAATGGATTGATTTGAATTCCTTATTTTGAGACTACGAATCCAAGCAGACGACTAGAACCAAGAAAAAACACACATTTATATGGATTGAGGCATATTTTGTAGTGCCGAAAGTGTAAGAAGATGGCTCTTAAATGCATCGGGTGATAATTCTGATTTCTTGAATGCACTGGTAAATCATCTAGATATGGTTGAACAATGTGCTTGATGTCATTGAAAGCATAGTCCATTTCTCTCTGAAAAGTTGCCCCAATGTTCTTTAAACCAAACGGTAGTTTCCTATAAGCGAATGTGCCCCAGGGAAAATTAAATTTTGTCTTATGTTGATCCTCTGGGCGGATATTGATTTGATTGTAGCCAGAAAATCCATCCATGAACGAAAAATTTTTGCATCCAGCACAATCGTCAATAATCTGGTCGATAAAGGGAGTAGGATAGTTTTCTTTTGGACAAGCAAGATTAACGTTCCGATAATCGACACACACTCTAATGGTTCTTTATTTTTTCATGACGAGAATGATATTGGAAACCCACTCAGTCAGTGGAACAGGGTAAATGAAACCAACATGCGAAAGTTTTTCAACTTATGTTTTGATGGTAGCAGCTTTCTTTGGATGAACAGGATGAAGTCGTTGACGCATCAGTTTGACATCAGGATACATATTAATAGTGTGTTCAACAATACCAGTATCTATGGCTGGAATTCCCTCGTAAGACCAAGAAAATACATCATGGAATTCATGAAATAGAAAGCGATATGATCCGAGTTCTGATGGAGAACAAGATATGTCGACATGAATATTTTCTACAATGCCAGGTTTGGTCGAAATATCGATAGAAATGGTTTCTTCAATATTTGATAGATTTCACTCAGAATCGATTGCGTTAATAGGTAAATAATTTGAAAATAAATTTTTGATTGATGGGTGATATAGTTCACTAATATAGTTTTCTTCATAATTAGGAAGATGGGAACGATGATGATAATCTTCCCATGGTTCTCCTTCTGACATCATGGCTTCCAATATATTCTTATTTGTCAATAAAATTGAGGAAAATGGGTGAGATGGAGTACCAAATTCTAAGGAACGATCCACCCAAACAATTGGCGATGTTGATTTCAAATTCACCACCCAAGCTAGATAGATTGATTGTTATGCCAGCTCAATAGGGCTGGGCGGCAGAAACTCATCCAATGTAACAATTTCAGAATCACCCGTACTCTCCCTTAAGCAAAATAGAGTGGAAGAGATCATGTAGCAGGTCTCTATACTTGCAATTTATGTCGACATCATAGCTGATGGTAATGCAAAGCTTCCCATGAGAGTGGAATCCCTTAAGAGTCCTACACCAATGTTCTGAAGTGCTATTTGGGGTTCGTGAATGAACGAAACACTTCCAGTTACCTGCGAAGCAGAGGCAAAGAAGGATTGTTGATTAATGACTGTGATAGTACCTTTATATGGGAAGGCAGTCATTCTAAAATATGTAGAAACAATCGCAGTCATAGCATATACCCATGGCCTTCCAAGTAGAATATTATATTCAAGGGGTCCATCAACAACCTCGACATCAACATTCACTATTTTTCCCCCTAGTTCAACTTGCAGGTTATTAATAATACCACAAGGCTTATATGTTCGGCCATCAAAAGCCTTCAACGTCGTTGATGATTGTGATAAGCGCGACAAGAAAAGTGACTTCCAACAATTTAGAGACATAATGCATGTAGATGCTCCCTCATCAATACTAGTATGATGAACAAGGTGATTGAGAACATTTACTTGTATGGAGAATGCCAATTCTGCTGGTAGTTGCGGCACATAGCCCGTATGATTAAAGACAACAAAATTAGAATCACTTGGATCAATTCCACCAATAGCCGACAATAAAGCGTGTTTTTGGGAGGAACAATTTTGTAATACCTTAAGAGAAAACATAGCTGAAGGGGATTTAGCCAAATATTCAACTATATTATAATTTTGTGCAGCTCTTGCTCGAGGATTATATGTCGATTTGTGAATTACTCCCTTTGGTGGCTTGATTGTCAATTCAGGAATAGCACTAGGCGATACTGATTCCGTAGACGGATTCGTAGTCGAGGTAGTAGGTTGATCAGTGGTCTGAATACCATAATATTTATTAAGATTTGACACTAAAATATATGTTGAAGGTTTTATGATGGATAACATAAGCACTCGAGAACTATAATCTGGATCCATAGCAACCAAATTTGTGTATGGATTTGGAAATGGGTCTATCAACACAGCTGATGCATTAGAAGTCTTAATGATTTTTGAGACTTCAACGCGGTGAGGATAATCCCTAAAAAATTTTCCTCATTATATATTATGCATGGATAACGAGCTTTTCTAGGTCCAGATGATTGATCAGATGAACTTTCCTGCGGGTTAGAAGTTTTCTTTTTCTTATATTTCCCCTTTTTCTTACTTTCGAGTTGCTTTTCACTTTTGCCTTTGTCAAATGACACGAGATTTATTTCAGAAGAAGGAGCAGGATCAGATGTAGTAGTATGATGTGTGCTTGCAGTACCAATCAAGCTTTCTCCTACATGAAAGTCCTTTATTGAGGAGGAACAATAAAATTAGATCTTGGTGCATTAGGAATTTTTTCATAGAGCATGCCAAACTAAATATAAATCAAGTCTAAATTTTGGGCATGAGCGATAAATTTCTCTTCTGTGATAATGCCACCCTTAGCCACATCCTCAGTTATAGATGGTAACAAGAACTTAATGAACCACTCATCAAGGAGTTCATCCGAAACAAATTTATTAACCATTCTACGATGGCAACACCACTCATGAATATGATCAAAAATGTGAGTAGCATTAGTCTGTTTGAAATTTTTCAAGAGTTCCATTCCAGTTTCATATCGTATGGGTAACTGGAAATGAGTCAAAAATATAGTAGCTAGGGCAATGAAATTATCAAAAGAAGCTCTAGGTAACTCAATGTACCATTTTTCAACCAGACTTGTGAGCGTACGTTGGAAAATATGTAGTCAAACAAAATCATCATTCAAGGAGTTTGATGAACACCATAAATGATAAGTCATGACATGAGTCAACGGATATTCTCCAGGGTTTCCATTGAACTTAGGAATATTCGAGGGTAATTTGTGAGCTATCATCGGCCACCAAGGAGCATAGTTGATTGGATCATTGGTTAACCGATTTAAAGCTGGTAACTCTAAATTTGCAACAAAAGGCAACTGTCTATTAAGGTCAGGTTGAGCATAGCTAGGGTAAGATGGAATTTCTTGAGAAATAGGCCTTTAAGCATCATCATAAGGAATCTGCTGCTGGTAGCCCAGATATAGGTTGTTTTGAAAAGAAAACGCTTGTGGATTCTGTTGACCAAAACCTGGTGTTGGTGAGGTAAATCCCCTCTGCAGACGGAGGCGATCCCACTAGCCCTAGAGTGGGTCTAGCCACAAACTAGACAAGATATAATATTGATTCCTAGTTAACGAATGGACGAAGATTCGATAGATGACTTATCGGAATTCCTTTTCTGTTTTCATTATTAGAAAGAGTGGTTGCCTCTCGCTCCTGATTTGACAGATCATGGTCCACTCACTCTCATGCTCGGACACTTGCACACGCACAAGAAACAACGATGATATACAACATAATATTTCACATTCGTAACTATCAGTCATTCGAAGAAGACTAAATCAATTACATCAGATAAACATAACACAATGATGGAACCAACACCATAGTCGAGTATATTAATGAAAG
The DNA here is from genome assembly GCA_034641835.2 of Pinus albicaulis. NCBI lineage: Eukaryota > Viridiplantae > Streptophyta > Pinopsida > Pinales > Pinaceae > Pinus > Pinus albicaulis. The sequence continues at coordinate 651,128,201 of CM076570.1, forward strand.
GAAGAGTACAACCAAGCTTCAACATTGTGGTCTCCTCCAACCAGGTTCTAGCGGAGCGTGTATCACAAAAGCTTTTCGGGAATTCGGATGGGGATCTCTCTACAGAATTCTCCTTGGTTCTACCTTCTCAATAGAAATTACTCAGCTATAGTATCTCTTCTCCAAGTTTAGCTTCATGGCTATATGTTCAGCTAGCTTTCATAAAGGGAGAAGGCATGTTTATATAGAGGGAGAGGGAGAGGTTAGGATCCCTATAATCATGGAAGGGACACCTATCTTCAAGGAGTGTTCCATGGGAGGAGGAAACCACTACCTAAAGAGGGAGATCCGTGGCTGATCAAATTAACCACTTCCTGTGACTCATCTCTCAGGTGGTTAGAAGGAAAATTCTGCCTCTATTCGTTAAAGAAAAATCCTAAAATAGTTAGCGCGGGTACAACACTGAGACAGAGCACCAGGTGGCATGGGCTCTAGTGTAAATTTACCACATTGGTGCGAGGGATGAACTGGCTACCCGCGCTAAGGCCAAAACATAGGTTTTTGTGTGCTTTTTGAGAAAATTCTCAACAGGAGAAATGATGCCCTTATGTAGAAGGATGCAAAGAAGGTGTTTGCAGAGTATGACACTGCTCATAGGTCACGGGAAATACCCTCCAATATGTGGGGTGAGGGATTGTAGGGATGATGAAAAAATTATGTGTAACACCTAGATATGATACTTGTTGAAATGAAGTATGAAGTATTTGTTGCTGAGGCTTCCAAGGGGTCTGTCCACCAAATTTATAACCCAAATTAGGATAACTTGGATTCGGTTGAGGATAATTATAACCTGGTTGTGGCTATGACATCCCATAAAATGGTAAACTAGCTTGTGAATAAATGATTCCGGATACAGGTTGTTGTAAATTAACCGAAGGATTTGGAGTTTGTGGACCCAATATTTGAGGGTATTGAGTTGAAGGACCCACTTGATAAGGTTTTTTTACAACATTTTGATTCTATAACAGGGGTAAAGATGTATTAAAAAGTGGAAGTGATGTGGGTGTAACAGGTTGAACTGGTTGATACGAGTGTACAACTGTTTGTGGTTGGATAGGTAGAGTGGGATGCCATTGAAAAACATTCATTTCGACATTAGGTTGACCAAAAATTGACGTAGTAATATCATAGTGGATGACCAAAGGTTTCCCCTTAACATGAGGAGGATAATAAGATGGAAATTATTTCTCTCCAAATGCTGGGAGTCCAGTTTATATGGTATTACATGGAATAGACCTAGAAGGATCGGCTTGATATTTCCCTGATGATGTGTATAAAGAATCAAGTCGTTCAGTACTCACTATAGGTTTACCAGTTATAATACTAGACGATGACATTGGTAAATTCCATGGGTTTGAAGATGCACCAGAGAAAATTCCAGATAAATATTGATAACTTAATGTGACCATAGGGAAACCATGAAAATATGACTCTAGTGAAGTTGTGAACATCGACGGGGTAACGAGGGCAGGTGCTAACGTAATTGGAACAAATGGCCCAACTGAAGATGTTGGTTCAGGCATGGTTACTTGACCAAATGTATACCCTTTTGAATCGATGGGAGTTTGAATAGGAACAGGATCAATAAAAGAAAATGGTGAAGATTGAAGAAAAGACCCGTACAGGTAAAGGTCCTCCCCAAAATGGGTTGGAATTAAAGGTGTCTTGTCTTGTGGGATTTCTTCAATCGCAATTAAACCAGGTGGAATTATTTCACCGTCAAGCCCAAAGTATATTTCAGAAGGTTGATTGTGTGATATGGGAGACTCAATGGCTACAGAAATTTATGGGATGACCAAGCAAGGAATAACTTCTGGTTGTTCGACTTCAGGATTCAGATGTTCTAGCAAATAAGAGATAGGATCTGGATCAACTTCTGGTTGAACAATGTCAGGCCCAGGAGTTGTGGTCCCACTGATTGGACAGATCGTGACCACGAGTAGCTGTGAGGACTTTATCTTGACAACAATAGATGAACCGGGATGTGTAGAAACAACTCGAGCTAACTCTAGTATATTGGAAGATGATGTTTCACCAGTGGTATGAATTATACTTGATTCGATAGAGTGTGATCGCCTTCGTTGACCATGAGTAACTTCTGGTGGTAAAGGTGGTTTCAATGCTAATCTACATGAATGATGGGGGAAAGGATTTTGTTCTTCCACGATTACTAATTTATTTTAACCAAAAAAAAATAAACAAAATAAAAGGGTAATTTTAGGCAAAATGTTTACCAAGAAACTGTGAACTGCAGAATACCTCCTGCCAAACCAAGAAATACGAGCAGACAATCTCCCCAAATGTTGTGTTCGGTGTATCACAATTTACAAGGTGGTCAACTCAATTCACTATGGATGGATAGCACCTAAAATTTTTCCTCCCAAATATACCCAAAGGTACGTGGAGGCCCAAGTCCATATTAGTGTTGTCTGATGCGAAACTGCATAGTGAGAGCACCCCTTTATACTTTTCATACTGTAACACCACCTGATATACCCAAAAGTATGTGGACGATCTACGATATACTTACATACTTGGAGTGAGGTATCACACTCGGAATGTATCACAGACAAGTTAATGACAGTTGCTACGTTTTACGACGTTGGAACACGTCTCTAGCCTAGACCTTCTAAATGTTATCGTTATGGTTCCAATGCTTTGTTAGGTAAATTGAGATAGATTTTAAGTTGATCTTGCTTATCAATTTTCCTTTCAAAGGTTCACACCAATGATGTATTTGATATTCCTAAAATGCAAATTAAGAATGACAAGAAATATTTCTCTTTTAGTTTTTCAATGAAAATCCTAGCTAATAGAGGGAAAGAGAAATCAATTTGAGAGAAAACAAATCAAAGAGCACAAACTAAATGTAGATTTCCTAATTTTTCCTTTCGCAAAAAACACAAACCACTACATGCAAATGCAGGTTTTTCTTTTCAGTCCCTTTAATGTTATGAATGCAGAAAAGAAACTAAGTGCACCAAAACAACAAAACAAATGCCTTTTACTTTTGAGAAATGAAGAATTAAACAACAATTTCTCTTTTGAAGGAAAAATGAGGAATTAAACAACAATTTCTCCTATCAGGAAACAAAGAATTTACAAAAATTTCCCTTTCAAAATAAAATGGATCTAATGCGACAATTAAAATACTTTGAAATTAATTTGTCAATAATAAAGAAAAAAGCTTTAAACAAACATTGAACAAATTAGTCTTTCTAGGGAGGAAGAGGTAGATAAGTTCACTGGTTAATATGAAGCTTCAGGATTTTCAAAACAAAACAGAGAAAAAATTGAAAAAAAAAATCAATGAAAAACTCAATGGAATTTGGATGGCTTCAGGAGGCAACACAGTCTCTAAAGAGAGACAGTGATTTGCAACTCAGGCCTAAAAGGGAGACAGTGCTATGAAAAGCACTATGTCTTTTCCAATAGTGCATTAGGTGCAGTGTACAATGAAAAACACAGCTCTTGAACACACTTCTAATGCAAATTTGGATTTCAAAAAACCTAATCTTTCTGAGTAAAAGATACTGGGTGAATAAAAAAAGAAAATCAGAGGCAAATACACCTAGGATGAAGGGTAAACTCCCCAGCGGAGTCACCAATTTGTTATGCGGAATTGTGATTTACGGATAAAACATTCTTCCCTAGATAGGTGCTTATCTAGAACAACAGATTAAATAATTTGCAACTACTTTTCCTAATTGTAAGTAGACACACATAACATATCAAAGAACTTACTTGGATTCCAAGTTCTTCCTATTCTCCTTCTGTCGCTCTTGTTGTAGCTTCAAATCCAAGCTATATGTTCGAAAAATTTTCCTGCAAAGATGAACACTAAACAACAAAAGATATCAATAATACAAATTTCTATTCAAGTTATTTAGTTAAATCAATGAAACATAAACCATATACATCAGATAAGAATTCATAATATGGAAAACATGAGCTTATACAAATACATAGGTGGGAAAGTAAGCAACAATCTTTATTAATGGGTAGAAGGGGAGGTTACAACCTAGTGATTGATTTAGTATCACCATCTCCAGCAGCATCCCAGCCTCATCACAATGCAGATCTCTCTAGCAACATGTTACACAAATCAACTCCTCAATTGAAATTCCACTAGCATTTCTCTACTCAAAATATTCCTTACCAAGAACTAAGATCTATTCTCAATTTATAGAGGAGCTAAAGGTAGTTTTACAGTCAATGAATTTCCAATAATAGGCAATACATGTTCCCAATCTTGTAGATGTCAAATGGACACATGGATTCGAAGTTTGACACATGTGAACTCTTCTAGAAGGCACTGGCCAAGTGGAGATTCTAGAAAATTGAGAATTTCGCTCCCAATGTGACCAACACACCTATGAGTGTCGGGAAGTGCTTTGCAGAGCATCCTTGAATGGGGCTACCTACATATGCAATGCACTTAGTCCCTTTAGAGGCAATGTTGATGAGCTCTCATATAATATATTATAAACTTCAAATCTTGGAAACCTTTGTAGATGAAAGTCATGGATGATTTGCCTTGTTCTTTGTCTTAGGGCATGTAGCAATTGAAATGATAGGGGATGATAGACCCTATTCATTGGTCCTAGAGATGATGTCCAGTTAACCAGGTCATTGGGAATGATGCCTGAATTGACCTATAACAATGCACCCACATGGGCCACCACTCTTATTGTACCACCTGACTCTCTTGTAGAAAAAACCCTTCGGCTAGTCAACTTAACAGTCATGTATCCCTCCATTGATAATATTGGGGAATTTATGCCTCTTTATGCCTCTAATACCCCCAATGTGGAATGAGTCGATTCCAACACTTTAAATCATGAATTGAACTAGGGAGCACCTTCCTGGTGTTCCTTGGAATTTCCACCCATGGCTCGAGTCAAGTCGTGGGCTTCTACTACTTAACTTTCCAATGAATTTCTCTCACCACCCATCAACGAGCATCTTGTAGCCCCTTTATTTCTTGATACTCCCTTACCTCAGATTAATTTTGAGAGTGTGGCTATGTTAGAATGTCTCTAGCATGGTCAACCTTTCTAGATTGGGAAATTGGACTTCCTTTGGCATGGCCCCACATTGGTGAGCCATACGGTTCCCTTTCCCTCCATGATTTTTCTTATAGAAACCCTTGGCTCGTGCCCTATTATGGGCACACCTTAGCGTGACCTACTAGATTGTTTCACGCTTGTACATATTGTACATAGGAGTGTGATGATTTACTTTTTTTTTGTTTAGTGTGTTATGTGAGTATTTGTCATACCTTATTTATGTTGAAAATACTAACAAATTATAAACCTAAAAAAAAAACCAAAAATATATGCTCTTTTTTTTACCTCATCCATGTTTAGTTCTTTCATTATGTGGTTTAACCATTGGCCTAGTCTTTCTAGATGGCTTTTACAAGACAGCATGGCATTTTTCTTGCAACAAACATTAGACCTTAGGTGTGTTTCTATGCACTTTGCATATAGGGGTAGCTCATTTTTTTTGTCCTCATTGAATTTTGACTGTCAGTTCCATATTTATGCCTTGGTTCTGACTCCTTCAAGTTGCAAATTTAGTCACTTTATTTCATTCATGTCATCACTTGGTGATAGATCTTACCTGCTCCTGAATACCGTAGTTAGCACCTCTTTTCTATCTTGGTGTCCATGCAATATGTTTTATTAAAATTTTGGAATCCCTCATTATGACCCACCATGATTTAGAAAATAAGCCTCATGTCCTCTTCTTCATCATATTTTTTTCCATACCCTAGGAGGATTCCACACTTTATCCCTTCTGATTGCCACTTTTTATCAACCTACTTTTGCAGTTTGAGTCTTCGATTATATAGTCCATCATCATCATTTGTTTGGACTACCATTCACTTTCATTTGGTTTTTTACCATTTATTAGAGGAACCGTTGTGATGAGTAGTCCTATTAGCCATCCTCTTGCCTTCATTATGTCATGAGTAGTTCCATCATTACCAGAACAAGTTTCTATCCTCTATACCACTCGTTCCTCCAAGAGTAGTTTCCTTTAAGCTCTTTTTTGACTCCTTAATTTAGAAAATATTGTCAAGTGAACTTTTCTACTTCGCTCTTGTTAAAGTACTCGAATTTTTGTCTACCCAATATGAGTTTAACCCTTTTCTTCACTGAGATAGACTAGTTACGAAAAAGGAATCCCTAGTCTATTGTGGCTAGGTGGTTCTACCTTGTATATTTTTATCTCTTTTTTGGGCTTGGGGACAACTTTATGAAAAAGGAAGTTATAAAAGGAGAAGGGAGGGAGCATATATTCTCATTTATATTCCATTAGAAGAATCAGTTACATCACCCTTGAACATGGCACATGTATGCTTCATTATCTTGTAGTTGGGCTTTAGCTTTGCTAGGATCCATACCATCCATATGAGTCTTTTTACTCCTCTGACTAGTTACTCTTCCAGACATATGGAGTGTGCCTTGATGCCTCCTGGTTCATTGCATGATATCACATGGTATTCATTAGTCATGTTTCCAAGTCACTATTATGTTGTGCCACTATGTGTTCAAGGGAAGTCTCAACCTGTTTCGGCTATCTCTAGTAGCATGTTGACCTTTTTGAGTTAGCCATCCATGTGTCAATTGTACTTCATCGCTTCATGATTTCATCCATACATCACATCATCCTTGTATGTTCCATGTCGATTGATGGGGGATACATCAAGGCCCTCCTTTGATGGCTCTTCTCCTATTGACATCATCTTATTATCCAGGATCTTGATCTAGGAATCGATAGTACCTTGGAGCTTGCAGATCTCAGTGGCAGGCTTCCTTGTGATCGACATTGGGTTTACATCAATATTGGCTCCTGATTGGTCGAGTTCACTAGTGTTTAACATCATATCATTTATTCACTCTTAGTGGATTGTACTAGGTACCTTGGAATCCATTTTCCTCATTGGTGGATTGTGTTGCATATTTTACTGGTTCAAATCATTGGCTGGTAATCCAAAGTTTTCTACCTTTCTCGAATTGATTTCATCTATTCGCATATGTATATTTGTACCATCAGGGTTATGTCTAAGATATTGGGTTAGGGACATCGTACTCTTATATGGTATCCTTCCCAGGTTGCATTGGAGTTACCTATCATTTATGTAATTTGAGGACTATGTTGAGACACTTCTTTATCTGTCATGTGTCTATAGTACTAGTAATGTATATTATGACATATATTGTGTTTGCCAGTGGCTATGCTTTATAAGTTGAGTCACATGGATCCACTTTTTTTTTATTTGTGGCCATTATCTAGCATTTCATGTAATGGATCCATAGTGTATTTTATGGTGTCCATGGTCAGTATCTCTTCATGACCGAGCATGGTTATTCCCACCTCGGGATGTTATCAACATAGTTGACACTTTAGCACTTGAGTTCCTCCAATCTAGCTTCATAGTATTGGATCCTTCCTCCCATTTTGAGCTTTGAGTTTTATTGTAATGCATTTCGGCCATCAGTTTCTCTTCTGACCTAATGCATTAGGAGGAATATTTTATAACCTTGTTTTCCACTCCGTTATTGAGAGAGAAACACAATATCAACTTACCTTAGTTATTCGTTAAAATGCATCCTCTTTCCACCTTTTATTTTATTTATGTGAGATTTATCCCTAAAAGGGAGAATTTACATGATTGAGCAATTTCTCATAATTATTTTGCCAAAACATTATAATTATGAGATAATAATTTTTTCATAATTGAGATAATTGAGAAAAAACTCATAATTATGATAAATTTTTCTAGAGTTTTACATTCCCAATGAGATTAACTTGACCCACTTGTGTATGAGTCATCTAGGGATCTATTATTGTAGAATTTTCCTAACTTCTCAAGCCCCTAGTGTCTAGATATATTCTTCTGGAGGATAGAATGAGCCTTTATAATCTCACCAAGAGGAAAGTGTGGAGGGAGAGAGTATCCAAAATATAGGATGAGAGATTTGTTGTAATGGGAGAGGAGGCTATCCTAAAAGCTGGATGAGAGGAAGCATTGAGGTGAAGGTATAATAATTGTACTCTTTATATCATTAATGAAAATTCATGTTCCTTCACGTATATTATTTTGTATTCAATAGATCTTATAATCGGGTTTTATTGCTTTTGATCTAGTGATATTCTGAGGAATATCATCTATCATATCCATTTGGTTTTTATTGTGTGCAGAGGTAAGAGATCGGGTGTGGAATTCATAGATCGCTCGAGTGGAGCGCAAGATCTACATCGAGCTCAAAACCCTTCCCCAACCTGTGAGGAGGCCAAGTGTCATATCTCTTCTTTGTAGCATAAAAATGGTTGCATGTTGCATGGTTGATCATTTGGGATTGGGATCCCTTTATTGTTAGCTGATCATTACATTGTTTTTTTATTCTTGATGAGGCTTATTTAGAAAATCAATACAATGACCTGGATTAGAAACACTTCTGATCTAGCCTTCTTCATCTTCAAACATTTCCTCAAGTTCAAACTATGGAGAATTGAAGCTTAAGTCTTCTTTGCAACAAGTATTACCTTTTTTGAGATATATTCTTCTTGATATTTATTTTATTGGCCATGGCTTCCTTAATATACCTGTTGAAAATGCAACAAGAAATTCCTAATTTAATTTTCATTTGAATTAAATTAGAAGAAAATCGAAATTCCACATCACAAGACAACTTGAATGAGTTAACTGAGTTTTTATCACTTAGTTGGCTTAGTTAATTCGAGTTGAGGGCTTAACTTGAGTTGTGTACAGTGATTCCTAATTTTTTTAGGCCTAATTTGAGTTAATTTCAGTTGTAACATTTTAATTTAGTAAAATTGAGTTAACGTCAATTAAACTAGTTCCAACTATTGGAGGAACTAGTAGGAGGTCTAGCGATGGGGTGCAGCTTCAGTGTCCAACCAGTTAACTTATCAATCAGCCTTAATTAACTCATGCATGCATGGAATTTGAGTTACCCAGCTGAGATTGGATTTCAAGGGTAGTGTACTATCAATTTTATAATTATCCAAGTTGTACAAGTGGTGTGTTAGGTCCCTATATTACTATTTTAGTCCCTTATTGTTATTGTGTAGCCCGCTTATTGTTAATTTTATACCCCTGTAACCCCAATATTGTTATTATTGTGCCCTTACATTGTTATTGTTAGGTTGGCTAGGATTATATTGTGGGCCCATGGACTCCTATATTTAGAAAGTGGTTTTGGTCATTTGTATCATCCAAGAATTGTTCATTTATGTAATGTATTGGAGGTTTCCCCCTCAAAGTGGCTTATTTCTAAGGAATTGATCACACTTTTCTTCTATTTTTGGAGTTGGTTTCATAGCTTTGGATTCTAAGGTTTCGCTGCTCCAAACAGGTCACCGTGGAATTGTCACTATAACGTTTTTCTACAAAGGTTCAAATGCTGAAATTTTTAGAGTGTGAAGCCGCAATCCTGAGGAACATCTTCGCAAACTTTCAGAGCTTGGTTCACAATATTTGCAGAGATATAATGTGTGGAATTTAGGGCATTTTTCAAGCTCCTGGATTTAACCTAAAAAGGTCATCGGGTCATTTTTTTCTATAAATATTTTCCAAGAGGTTTCAAAAGCTAAAAATGTCACAGAGCGAAGCTGAAATCCTAAAGAACCTCCTCTAACAATTTCAGATCTTGGTTCGCAACATTTTTGGAGATATGATCTGTGGCAGTTAGGATTTTTTCAAGCTCCTGAATTTCATCTCAAAGAGGTGACCGTGGGAAAAAAGTCATAACTCTCTCTCTGAGCATCTGATTGAGATTCTGTAAACAGTGGCTTCAAGTACATAGCCTGTAGTTTCTTTTCTATAAATTTCAGAGCCAAATGAGGAAACAGTGACAAGTAGTAAGTCATACAAGTTCAATCTATTGAACTAGTCCATAATTAGGTCATTGTGGGAGATTGGACATAATGTTGTCTTAAAGAGTCCAAATCAGGTTGGACCTATGGCATTCGAAAGAGGATTTAGAGGGCTTCCGTAGGGCCGAATTTCAGATATTGAAGATCCGAAATCACATATATAATTCAGTTTCAATATTGAACTCCTCAAAAGCAAGAAAAAGGTGTGTATTTTTTTTCGAATTACATAGGTCTCGTTTGAAAAAAAATTAGTTTGAATTTATTCCAAGGGAATATTGAAGAATAGATATTAGTATTGGGTTCTAAAATTCCCCTAAAAAAGAATTCAACACCCATTACACCTTCAGAAGGCTCTACTATGACTCATGAAGATGAAGAAATGCAACATGAGATGTCAAAATTACAAGAGCAAGTGCACCTATCACAAAGAGCAACAAAAAATGAAATGGAAGTTTTGGAGAAAGGCGTGGAAAATAAGATGGATGGTTTGAAGAAAGGCATGGAAGATAATATGGAGGGCATGCAAGTTGGCATGGAAGCTAAGATAGATGACATGGAAACTAAGATCAATGGAAAAATGGAAAACATGAAGAATGATCTAAAAGTAGCCATCGAAGGTTTGGCAAAGTTGATACAAGAAATTTTTCCTAATGGTGAAAAGATAGTAGAGGAAAATCATGATGAGAAAAAAATAAATGTTAATCTTGATTTCATAAATTCTAATGTTGGATGGAAGAACCACCATATTCCAAAGATGGATATGAGGAGGTTTGATGGAAAGGATCCCGTAACATGGATACTACATATGGAGCAATATTTTGATCTCAATAATGTGTAAAACACACAAAAGGTACGCATTGCAACTTTACATTTAGAACAAAATACATTTGTATGGTATCGATGGCTTTTCTCCCATAAAAAAATTGTCACTTGGTCAATTTTTATGGAGGAAATGATAGCACATTATGAGGATACAAAAATTAATACCTTCTTTAGCCAATTGATAAATCTCAAACAAAAGGGTTTAGTGGTGGAGAACATTGAAGACTTCCAAAAATTGAATATAAGGGTAACTGATATTCTAGAAGAACACAGGATTGATTTATTCATAGGGACTTTAAAGGAAAACATCCAACATGAAGTTCAAGTTCGAGAACCTGATTCATTGGAAAAGGCATTCAGGTTGGCAAGAAAAATTGAATGTGAAATTATGGTAACAAGGAAGCCTATCACTCACATATATAAAGATGGAAGTGTTGCTACTCCTAGACTTCCACAACCTAAAAGGTTGACACCACAACAATTGGAAGAAAAAAGAGCAAAAGGGCTTTGCTACAGTTGTACTAAGGCATGAGGCTTTCCATTCCTATGGGAGGTGCTGATGTTGTACTAAGAGTACAATGGTTACAATCTTTGGGGATGGTAGCTTTTAATTTTCAAGAAATTTTCTTGAATTTTTTTTTAAAATGAAAGGAAGTCAAATTACGGGGTATCGCAGGGAAGCCGGGAAAGATAATAAGCTCTAATGCCATGAAAAAGCTTCTGAATAAAGAACAACGAGGCATAATTGCACAATTATGCTCACTAGAAATTCCAACATCAAAATCATCTATTTCTGTAGATCGCCAAAAATTCTTGGACAGTCATTCCAAGGTGTTTGAAACTCCCTGTTAGCCAGCTATAAAATTTGTCATACCAAATGCTAGCTAAAACATTTTTGGAGCCTTCAAGGAACAAATTTTTATGGCAAAAGTGTTGGCTCTTGAAGACTCTCAAAAGGCCTCATGCCTCTGTCTTAATCTTCACTGTTGTGCCCATTTTTACAATCTTGAAATTCTACTGTTCTCAAAACCAAAATACTGTTGCAAACAACATTTCCCCCCTCTCCCCTCTTCCAAAACTAACCTCATTTTTATTCCTCTATTTCCCATGAAAATCCCTCATTTTCATGTTTCTCCCCTTTTCCCCTTCATCAAAATCCCTTTGATAAGGTTTAAAGACTCCTTCTTTGCCTTACCGAAACCCTCGAAACCTTGGAAAATCTTTGAAAAACTATAAAAATCACATTTTTATATATATTATAGACTTAAGCCCCTTGGGCTAAGTCTCTAACCCTTCCCTTCCATACGCCCTGGTGTTGGAACCAGGCTCTGAGCCATTTGAGCACTTATCGCATCACCCCGTTGCCAAGTAGCCCTCCGTTCTATCTCCCTCAGTCATATTATCTCCCATGCGCCCAAAGGCCCTGCAGACGGGTGCCAAGGCATATTCAAAATGAATATTTCGCCCCAAAGTATAAAACCTTTGGTTACATAAATTGTTAGTTTTCATTATATTATAAAATTTTCCGCTGATGCAAAATTCCATTCGCTCTCTGTCGTCGATCTGATTTGTAGATCGACGGCGCGCAGTATATCGACCCAGTGGTCCTTGCCAACCACTCACCGTTTCAAAACCAAGTGATATCCATCGCATCGCTTTCAAGTAGAGGGCGGTTTTTTTCCGATCGGCAGTGATTCCATTCACTGCCCGACGCGTGGCCTTGAGCACTGTTCAAAAATCGCTGCTCATTGCGCATTAAAGTTTGGACATGCGCCCGGCGTGATATTTATGTGCGCTGTCGTATCTGAGGTCGTTCATCAGACAGTGATCGCCCTCTGAAGATGCCCGTGTGATAACTCAGGATGCGGTGCTGTCCTTAAAGAATCTTCGACGTCGATCTGATTTGCAGATCAACGACCCATACTCCATCGCCTCAGTCCCTAGTGCCCCATCAGCATCCACACTGCATCATCGGATTGGAGCGGGTTTTCATTGGTTCCTCGCGCAGTCAGCAAATCCTGACATGGGAACTTTATTCAACATGGTTTTATTAAAAATATTTGATGTTCGGGCATGTTTCTAAGGTTTATTGGCCCCTATTCTCTGTCGTTGATCGCGTGGGCTGATCTCATCCGATGGCCCACGTTTGTCCTAAACCCCAAACATGATTTTTGATCATTTTCCTCCAAAACAAAGGTTTTAAACCTTTGTCTCTCCTTTTATTTCATTTTTCCAAATATTTTGACCCCTTCACGTTATTTATACACCTTCGCTCCTGATCGTCGATCTTCGCGCGATCGGCGGCTCTGATTTAAATTTTCTTCTACCTTCCCTTTGACTTCTCCTAATCAATCTCAACCGTTAGATGACGCCATCCGATGGCCACGCTCTCTCCACGTGCCTTCCTAAGCAGTTAACTTATACATGCAGGATTTCATAACATTATTTGTATTTTGCAAGGTTCCAATGGTTTCTTTTGCTATGTCCGAAGAAATTTCAGAGGCAGAAGGTGACGATCCTCCCACCTTCAATTAACCAGAGAAAACCATTTGCATGAAGAATCTCCACGTTTCATCAATGATTCATGAGGCATTGATGCCATATCACCCTTGTGCAGCCCTGTACACCAGCAAAACGCAGCAAACCAGGCACAAATCAAAGAGTATCAGTGTCGAAGACAAAAATATACCAGAACAGAAAATTGAAGACAGATTTTGTAGGGATTACATCTAAGATGGTTTATGAAAAGCCTAATCCCCAATTAAAACACAGTTTGAAGAAAATCTTAAGCGTTTTATCAAAAGGAAAGCCTCCACCGCCACATTTGAGGTAAATCAATTCCTCCTAGCTACCACAAAGCCACCTGTGCCTCAAACCATTCAAACAGAGGTCGAATTTATTGATCAGGACCAGATATCTGCCTCACAACATAGCCAGAGAGTAAATTATACAAAGGAATTTAATGACAAAACATATGCAGAGTTACTTTGATACCACACAGAGCCTCAAAGGTCAAAAAGAGCTCCCACCGAGCTTAAATCTTTATGTAAACCATTTAATACAAAAGACACCTATGTAATTTTCTTCATCGAGTCCCCCAAAGGCTGAGGAACCATTAATTCTGTATTAATTGTAATTGGAGATCTTTTATCAGATCTCACCTCTTCATTCTTCTATAAATACCACTGCAAAAGATGAGAGAGGTGTTGGTTGATGTAGTTGTTGATCATTGTAATGTAATTGAGCTTGATACATCTACTTTTAAATAGTGTTCGCTGGCCCTTGAAGCTCTGCTTGTGATAGATAAGTTAGGCTGAGATGAGTAGATGATTGCTAAACTAAAACATTGGACATAAAGTTGTAATTGGTTTGGAGCATCAATACAAGCTGATTTATGGGATCTTGGTCTATGTTGACAGTGATGTTTTTCTCATTGTAACTTGTTATTTTGTTTCTGTTTCCACTGTGTTCATTTTCTCTTATAAAGAACAACATGCATAGAGTTAGGACCTACTGTATATCAGTACCCTTCTCTGACTAAAAATCTGTATCTAAATGTTTTCCTCTAATATGTGTTATTTAGGAACGATTTAAATCAGTTTAAGCATAAGAATGCTGGCATTCCCTCGTCTTATATTCTTGGCTTAATATTGTTCCTAGATGTTACTTTCATTTCATGTTAAGTAGAGATGAACTAAGGAATATATGGTGTGCCCTGGTCCTAGTTTTATCCCAAAGACTGTCTGAATGTTTCCCTTGGAATGTGTTAAAAGGTGGCTAGTTTCGAAGTACTTACCAGACCTTAGGCCATTCTGTGTTATCTTAGTGATTATCTTGATAGTGACCAAGTAAAGTAGAGCTAGGAGAGGATTTGTGGTGAGCCCGACCCGCTAGTTTCTACTCCAACAGTTGCTTCAAGTTTCCCTTTGTTTTTATATGTTTTCTATTGAAAGTGTATCAAAGGCTGGCTAGTTTAGAAGTACTTACCAGATCCTAGTTTGCTTTCATGTTTTTCTTAAGTGTGTGTCAAAGGCTGGCTAGTTTAAAAGTACTTACCAGATCCTGGGCTGCTCTTTTTTCTTCATCTATCTAATTCCCTTTCTTTTGTCTCATTCCATTCCATAAATCAAATTTTAAAGAGATCCTTAGACATAGATGACTTGCCCTATGGACCACTCTTGCCTCTTACTATTCCAATTAAACCCTATTATGTCTCCATAGCACAATGGACTAAAAACTTTAGTTATCTACCTTCCTGGCCAAAGCTTGTTCTATTTTCTTGCAACTTCTCACCTTTGAAACTATTTTCATTTAGAACTTTCCACCTCAAACAGTAATCATGCTCAACCATCCAAAAAACAAACAAAACCCTTGGCCTTCATAACTAGCCTAATATCATTACCCAAAACTTCAAAGACAAATCCATATTTTCACTTATTGGAGAGATCCCTCTCCGGATTCAGGAGGGCTAGATCCTAGAATCCCAAAGTGGTTGAAACGAGGTTTCTCCTTGCGATTGGACTTTGTCAATCTTGCTGATTACAGGGAGCTAAAATTTCTGGTGACTCCGCTGGGGAGCAAAACCCAAAAACATTTTCATTTGAGGGTAACCAGAGGATATCAGAGATTTAGTTCAATAACATTTGCTATATTAACCAGTTGAGCCACGAACAACTAACATTTCTGGCGAATCCGCTGGGGAACTCAGTTGAATTTTCACCTTAGGTTCCCTTAAACATTCCATAAAACCTTGTGAGTAAAAGCAGCCTTTTCAAGCACTACCAAGAAATGGTAAATCATGATTAAACTTGTTGGAGTCAGTGACAAACTAGGCAAACCCTAGGATTCTCATAAGACTTTATCTCTCCTTGAAAAATCAGCTGGCTTATCCATAAGAGTAGACTGTATTTGTCTCATAACCGTAGCTAAGTTTTGAAACAGAGTTAGTACATTCTTAGAAACCACACAACTGAAAAATAACTCAGAAAACACAAAAATATTTCAGATTGGAAATCGAATAAACATGGTGGTGGAACATAAAACCTTTTACCTCTGAAAAGAGCTAAAATATTCCACTTGGCGACTCCACAATCTTGAGAAGACCTTAAGACTCCACTAGGAAGAACCCTTATCATTGTAATATCATTCAAACTCAGTTAGAGGACTGTAGGATTAAAATTTGTGTAAACAGATTAGTTAACCTCTCAAAGATTGTCATACATGGTTGAACTTTTCTTGTTTATTTGGGTCTGAAAAACAGAGCATAGTGGCTCCTAGAAATATTCATACTAGAGCTTATCCTGACCCATATCCACCTAATATAGTTGATAACCCAGAAATTATTCTTAGGAACTCTCCTAGGATTAAATCATCAACTATTGTTAGAACACCATTGAGAGCTAATTCAGTCCCTCTAAATCTTTCAACTCTACAACAATCACAAGTGGACTTAGTAAATCCCTTTAGAACTAGGTCTCTTGGTGATTTAGATCAATCGGATTCTGAGTCTTCACATTCATCTCCTGAAACAAGTGAACACCTTGGTAGCAGAGAAACAACACCTCCTAATTTACATTTCCTTCATAACCTAGGTGTCTCTCATCCAAGATCAGCTCAGCAATCTACTCCTGGTCCATCCACATCTGCTCCCCTACATCCACTGTTCAAACCACTCCACTTCAGCCCACTTTCCCTTTCGTTAATCCATCTCTTGTGAATCCACCCCCACCACATATCATGGCTACATGGTATGCTCCCTTAGTCCTTCCTGTACCATTAGCCAATCTTGCACAGGACTATCAGTCAAAAAATCCATTATATGATGCTAGCAATGCCATAACTGCATCACAACATGTGGATAAGATGAATGACTACTTTGACAGAAATGAAATTGATGATGAATCTGTCAAACTTAGATTATTTTCTCAGAGTCTAGGTTGAGAAGTAAGAAAATGGTTTAAAGGCTCAACCCCCCATAGTATCAATGATCTCCAAACCTTCCTTCAAACTTTCTTAAACAAATGGGAAGAAAAGAAGAATCATCTCCAAGTCCTTGCTGATTAGAAGAACCTCCATAGAAACATCGGGGAAAGTGTACAAGCTTATTGTACCAGATTTAACAGTGTATATAATGCACTTTCCCCAGATCTAAAACCTCCACAAGGCTTAGCTTTAAACAAGGTTCCTGACGGGTTTGACCCTGAGATGGCCTATCAGCTAAGAGAGAGAGACCCTGCAACTCTTGAAAAGATGCAAAAAGGTGCTCTTTTTGTGGAAGTCAACTTGATGGAGAAGAGAGCAAAAATGAAAAATGAAAAGAGAGTATCTTTTAGAGAGGAATCCACACCTTCTACTTCCAATTCAAAGATGGAAAGAATGATGGAAGAGATGCTCAAAGAAATGAGCATCCTCGAGAGAGCACAAGCCAGTCAAAATCAAAATTTTCCTCAAAACAAAAACTAGAACCAGAATCAGAATTTTAGAAGGAACCAACCTCCAAACAGACCTAGGGAAGATGATCAACAGATCACTCCTACCTTTCATCAAAACTATATAAGTGAGGTTGAGGAAACAGGCGAGATAACAGAGGAAGATGACATCAACATGTTGGGTGTAGGTGATGATGACTTTGAAGTTCATTATGATAGAAAACAAGGTCTATACACACCTTATTATGAAAGAAGAGATGATGATGAAAGTTATTATCAAGACATGGAAAATTTCATCATAGAGTCTCAAAAAGAATATGACCATAGAATCAAAACCAGTCAGAAAACTCCCAACACCAAAACCCCTGAGAAATATTCACAAAACAGCACTACAACCAATCCTAAAATTGTCAAACAAAAGGACAAAACAATGGCTGTAAATTCTGATAATGGTAAAGAGAAATGCACTCAAAACAGTGAGAAACCGAGTGCAGACCTCAGTAGTACTAACACTTCAGCTAGTACTCCTGTCAAAACGATTTTGTAAAATGTAAATAGAAAAAATCAGCAAGCTGACATCGTTGATAGAGTGACAGCTAATAAAGCATAAACAAGTTCTTCAAAGAACCAAATCCCTTTTAGCCTAGAGAAGGAAATTTCAAAGATTAAAATCTCTGTTCCCCTCACTGAGTTAGCTACCTAGCAGGTATATAGGACCCAAATTTTAAAGGCTTTAAACATTGAAGAGAAAAAGGACACGGTCAATCTTAATGATGACCAACCAGAGCTAATTTTTGGTCCAAAGATTGAAGGTAGATATCAAGAGGGACCTGTTCCTCCCTTTTATGTAAGTTTAAACGTTCATGAAAAAATTTTGCACAACGTTATGCATGACTCAGGAGCTTCTCATAATTTAATGCCTAAAGCTGTAATGGAGAGCCTAGGTCTAGAAATCACCAGACCTTACAAAGATATTTACTCCTTTGACTCAAGTAGAGTAAAATGTTTAGGATTAATCAAAGACCTCTGTGTTAACTTAGCCCAAATTCCAGCCAAATGCTTAGTAATGGATATTGTTGTGGCTAATGTGCCGCCAAAATACGGAATGTTATTATCAAGATCTTGGGGTGCTAAGTTGCAAGGGACTATGTATATGGACATGACCTATGCGACTATCCCTATTTTCAATCAGAATAGAAGACTCTACAAGGAATCCCATATGAAATACACAGTTAAAAGCCAAGATTGACCACAAAACTCTCCTCTATATTCTGTAAATACAAGCCTTGATTCTTTTATCATGTTTAATGATGACACACTTAGTGAACAAGTCACTTTAACAAGATTAATGGCCGATAAGAAGAAAGAGGAACACAACGCAGAAGTGTCAAAACAGTTTGTTGCATTTGAAGACATTAGCAAACCAAACAAAGGTCTTGCGCTACAAGTCAGGTGTCCATTTCTTTTAAACATTCACAATCAAGAAAACAACCCTCAAACAAACGAAAATCTTGGGGAATCAAAACAAATACAACTAAGCGCTGAGATTCCACAACAACCCTTGAGCACGTTTGTTGAAGAGGACACTCACCAAGGTGAAACCAAAAATATTCCTCTGTGGAGTATGTATTTTGACGGGTCATGCACTAAAACCAACGCTGGTGCGGGTGTCTGGATCTGCAACACTAAAAATGACCACACAGAAAGCATTTCCTGCAAACTAAACTTTCAGTGTTCCAATAACATAGCAGAATATGAATACCTTCTCTTAGGCTTACATCTATTGAAAAAGTTAGGAGCCACAAGAATTAATGTGTATGGGGATTTAGAATTAGTCATTAGACAAGTCAATGGGGAGTATAACGCAAATCATCCCAGACTTAGGGCCTACCAAAACGATGTCATGGACCTTTTGAAAAATTTTCAAGAGTCTGAATTGATTTTTGTCCCAATTAAAAGAAATATTGCCGCCCACAATTTAGCCTTTGCAGCTAGAACATGCTTAATGCCATATGAAACCAAAGACTGCACAACTCAGATTAAATTTAGACCAGCCGTGCCTGATAATAAAAAGTATTGGCAAGTGTTTGATGGAGACAAACAAATAGAAGACTTCATGCAATTCAAAAATGAATTCGAACTACACAGTTCGGACACAGATTATGATACAGACTGCAGTCAAGAAAATTTTCTTGGTGAAGAAGAACCTTCCCCTAAACTTGTCAATATTAATCTTATGACCAGCAAACTTAAAAGCAAAACAGAATTGAATGCAGAGTTAGAAATAGAGGAATTAGAAACTCTGCACTCTAAAGACGAAAGTTTACCAAGCGGTCTGGCACCAAAGCTAAAACCTATAGAGACTGAAGTGGAGGAGTGAAATATAGGCAGTGAACTTAAACTAAAAAAGATTAAACTGTCTAAAACTTTGCCAGCTCACATTAAACTCAAATACATAAAGTTGTTTAAAGAGTTTTTTGATGTTTTTGCGTGGAATTACGAAGATCTTAAATCCTATGACACTGAAATAATACAGCATAAAATCCCTCTCAAGGAAAACCAAAAACCATTCAAACAGAAACTGCACAGAATAAACCCTGTTGAGTTGCCTTTGGTTCAGAAGGAGAGCATGAAAATGTATGAAGCTGGTATTATTTTCCCTATTAGATATTCTAAGTGAGTGTCTAATCTGGTGTTAGTTAGAAAGAAAACTGGAGAAATTAGGCTTTGTATAGACTTTAGAGACTTAAACAAAGCTTCATTAAAAGACAACTACCCTTTACCTAAGATGGACCATATTTTACAAAGGGTGGTAGGGTCTAGAAGAATATCTTTGCTTGATGGCTACTCAGGGTACAATCAGATCTTAGTTCACCCTGCTGATCAATTAACGACAGTCTTTACTACACCCTGGGGCACTTTCATATATATGAAAATGCCCTTCAGTCTAATGAATGCTGGAGCAACTTTTCAGAGAGCCATGGACATAGCATTCTCGGAATAATTGGGCTTATTCATCATTATATACCTTGATGATGTCACTGTGTTTTCAAAAACAGATGAAGAGCACTTAGCACACTTAAGAAAAGTTTTCGGGAAATGCAGAAATTTTGGAATATATTTAAACCCTAACAAGACACTTTTTAGGCTCCAAGAAGGTAAATTAATTGGGCACATTATTTTAGAAGAGGGTATTAAGATAGATCCAAATAGGATTGAGGCCATATTGCAAATCTCTCATCCTCGAAACATCAAGGAGTTGCAATCTTTCATTGGAAAGATTAAATTTTTGAGAAGGTTCATCCCAACCTTGGCTGAGCTTCTCAGGAATATCACAAACATGTTGAAGAAGGAGCAAGGGGTAAAATGGACCTTGGAAGCAAAATGTCCTTTGAGCTGGTGAAGCAAGTGTTAACCAAAACAACGCTTCTAATCAGTCCTTATTTTTCAGAAGATTTTTTATATTTTTTCATTTGCATCAGAACATACCATAGCTGCTATCCTTCTACAGAAAAATCCACAAGGACAAGAGCAGCCTATTGCATTCTCTAGCAAGGCATTGAGGGATTCCCCTCTAAAGTATAACATTATCGAGAAGCCATCTTTTGCTTTGGTTAAAGCGTTGAAAGACTTCAGAGTATACATTCTTCACACACACATCATTGCCTTTGTCCCAAACTCAGTTCTTAAAGACATTCCAACACAGGACCCAGATGGTAAGAGAGGTAAGTGGATTGCTGTCATTCTTGAATATTATTTAGAGATAAAACCCACTAAGCTCATCAAAGGCAAAGGTCTATCTAGATTAATGGCTGAATCCAATTTTGAAATTCTTGATATTAATATGATTGATGCTTTGGATGAACAAGAGGAAATCTCAACACCCATTTTTGAAGACCATTTTATGAATTCCTCTTGGTATGCTGATATTGTTTATGTTTTGCTTAATTTTAATACACCTCCTAGTTTGACAAAAACAAAGTCAAGATTCCTTAAATTGAAAGCTGTAAACTATTGCATTATAGATAGATGTCTTTATTGGAAAAATGCAAGTGGTGTATTGCTTAAACGTTTGCCTGAGTTTGATGCAGAGAAAGTTAAATACCATTTCCATGAAGGAGAGAGTGGAGGTCATTTGTACTGGAAGACAACAACCAACAAAATTTTGAGGGTTGCATTCTATTGGCCTACTCTTTTCCATGATGTGCACAAGATGATAATAGCCTATCATAAATGTCAACTTTTTGAAGGAAAAAGAAAACTGTTACCACTACCTCTGCATCCAACCACTGTTGAAGCTCCTTTTCAACAGTGGGGACTCGACTTTATAGGAGAAATCCATCCACCATGTTCTGCCCTGCATAGATGGATTCTCATTGCCACAGACTATTTCACTAAGTGGATAGAAGCCATACCTTGTAGGCAGGCCAATGATTCAGTTATTATAAAATTCATGGAGACTAACATTATCTCCATATTTAGTTGTCCTACCAAGATCATCACAGATAATGCAGTAGCATTTGGATCAAAGAAGATGGTTGAGTTCTCTCACAAATATCAAATAACATTGGGGCATTCCATAGCCTATTACCCTCAAGGTAATAGACTTGTAGAATCCTCAAAAAAAAATTTAGTGAACATAATCAAGAAACTGTTGGAGGGAAATAAAAAGTCTTGGCACACAAAGTTGGTCCATGCAATTTGGGTTGACAGATTGACTTTGAAGAAATCTATTGGTATGTCACCTTTCCACCTTGTGTATGGTACTGATGCAATTTTTCCAAACAGCCTTGGTGTACCACTGATGAAGTTGATTTAGGAGTTGCAAACTGAAGAAAATGACATGATCAGAAGAATAAATCAGACAATTCATCTTCAACAAACCAGAGAGAAGGTTTATAGCAAACCATTGCAAAAACAGGATAGCATCAAAAAGATTTTTGACAGAAGAACAAAGGCCATAAATTTTAATATTGGGGACAAAGTTTTAAAGTGAGACTCAAGGAGGGAAGACAAGGGCAAGCATGGGAAATTTGACAACTTATGGCTTGGCCCTTACTCTATTCATTCAGTTGCTGGTAATAATGCATTTTTCTTGCGGGAGTTGGATGGAGAAGAACTGTTTGGGGGGCCTATCAATGGCAGGATGCTTAAGCATTACTTCTCTTGATCCATGTTATGTTCCGAAAGCCTTTTATATTTTTCTCATTATAAATATTTCACCCACCATTGCATTCAAAGTTATAAAAATTAAAAATACAAAAACAAATAAAAAGAAAGAAAAGAGGGCAGATTGTAAAAACAAGAAAGGTATAGCCCCATACCAAATAAGAGAAACAAATATGAAACTGTGCAAGCTCAAATGACACTCCTAAAAGAACACACTTCTAGTTAGTCAAACAGCCTAATCTTGACTAATTAGTTTTAAATCTTCTGCTGATAGGATAGTGAATTCGATTTGCCAAACTGTTTAATCTTGGCTTATCAGTAGATAGTTTAGGATAGAAATTAAGGGTTCAAACATGCTCAAAATATGAACCTTAGGTTTCAAAGAGAAAATGACTCAAATCTACTTCAAATTCTAAGTCAAGAAAGATGTAAATCTAGTTCTAATCAGCTCAAACCCTGAACCAGCTAGCAAAGGAAAGACAACTCAAAACAAAGGTCAATATAGAGCTGTAAAAAAAAGGAAGGAAACGTTTTCAAAGCTCAGATCTTAAAGCCTTCCATTTTTGTTTTTAAATTTTGTGCAAAATAATGTCTATGTGCAGTTTTTTCATATGCCATAGACCAGCATCAAGTTAGACTGTTCAATCCTGACTTGAATGCTTTTAAATTTCTGTTGTAGAATTTAGAGAATAAAGTCTGTTGGACAGTTCAATCCCAACAGACAGTAGATTATGTAGAGAATCATATGGATGGGCCCAATTGTTTAATCTTGGTCCATGTAGAAATAAGGAGTATAAATAGATCATTTTTCCTGTTTTTAAAAAAGAACAAAATGTTGTAAAAGAGTTTGTCAATCTAAGCGCACTCTAATGAAGAAAAAAAGCTAGATCAGTAGTATTGGGTAGGTAGAAAGCTTGTATTGATGAAGATCCATTGTTTTTGTGACTGCTAATATGTTTTCAGAACCAAGAATATCATCCACAAAAATAAAAGCAGCCCAATGGATGAGGCAACTGATCAGCCTCCTACAGAAAGCAAGTCTGATGTTATTAATGCCTTCAAGAAGGCACCATCCCCAAGTGGAGCCACTGTTAGCTAGCTATAAAATTTGTTATACCAAATGCTGGCTAAAACATTTTTAGAGCCTTCAAGGAACAAATTTTTATGGCAAAAAGTGTTGGCTCTTGAAGACTCTCAAAAGGCCTCATGCCTCTGTCTTAATCTTCACTGTTGTGCCCATTTTTACAATCTTGAAATTATGTTGTTTTCAAAGCCAAAATACTGCTACAAACACCATTTTCCCCCTCTCCCCTCTTCCAAAACTAACCTCATTTTTATTCCTCTATTTCCCATGAAAATCCCTCACTTTCATGTTTCTCCCCTTTTCCCCTTCATCAAAATCCCTTTGATAAGGTTTAAAGAATCCTTCTTTGCCTTATCGAAACCCTCAAAACCTTTGAAAATCATTGAAAAACTATAAAAATCACATTTTTATATATATTATAGACTTAAGCCCCTTGGGCTAAGTCTCTAACCCTTCCCTTCCATACGCCCTGGTGCTAGAACCAGGCGCTGAGCCATTTGAGCGCTTATCGCATCACCCTGTTTCCAATTAGCCCTCCATTCTATCTCCCTCGGTCATATTATCTCCCATGCGCCCAAAGGCCCCGTAGACGGGCACCAAGCCATATTGAAAATGAATATTTCGCCCCAAAGTATAAAACCTTCGGTTACATAAATTGTCAGTTTTCATTATATTATATACTTTTCCATCGATGCAAAATTCCATTCGCTCTCCATCATCAATTTGATCTGCAAATCGACGGCGCGTAGTCTATCGACCCAGTGGTCCCCGCCAACCACTCACCATTGCAAAAGAAAGTGGTATCCATCACACCGCTTTCAAGAAGAGGGTGGTTTTTTCCTGATCGACAGCGATTCCATTCACCGCCTGACGTGTGGCCTTGAGCACTGTTCAAAAACTGCCGCTCATCGCGCATTAAAGTTCGGACATGGGCCCAACGCGATATTGATGTCCACCGTCCGATCTGAAGCCACTCATCAGACAGTGATCGCCCTCTGAAGATGCCCATGCGATAACTCAGGATGCGGCGCGGTCCTTAAAGAATCTTCGCTGTCGATATGATTTGCAGATCGACGACCCATACTCCATCGCCCCGATCCCCAGTGCCCCATCAGCATCCACACGGCATCATCGTATTGGAGCGTGTTTTCGTTGGTTCCTCGCGCAGTCAGCAAATCCGGACCCGAGAAATTGATTCAACATGGTTTTATTAAAAATATTTTATGTCCGGGCATGTTTCTAAGGTTTATTGGCTCCTATTCTTCGTCGTTGATCGCGTGGGCCGATCTCATTTGATGGCCCACGTTTGTCCCGAACCCCAAACATGATTTTCGATCATTTTTATCCAAGACAAAGGTTTTAATCCTTTGTCTCTTCTTTCATTTCATTTTTCCGAATATTTTGACCCCTTCACGTTATTTATACACCTTCGCTCCTGATCGTCGATCTTCGCGTGATCGGCGGCTCCGATTTAAATTTTCTTCAGCCTTCCCTTTGACTTCTCCTAATCAATTTCAACCGTTGGATGACGCCATCCGACAGCCATGCTCTCTCCACGTGCCTTCCTAAGTAGTTAACTTATACATGCAGGATTTCATAACATTATTTGTATTTTGCAGGGTTCCAATGGTTTCTTCCGTTATGTCCGAAGAAATTTCAGAGGCAGAAGGTGACGATCCTCCCACCTTCGATTCACTAGAGGAAACCATTCGCAGGAAGAGGCTCTATGTTTCATCAATGATTCATGAGGCATTGATGCCATATCACCCCTGCGCAGCCCTGTACACCAGAAAAACGCAACAAACCAGGCACAAATCAAAGAGTATCAGTGTCGAAGACAAACATATACCAGAACAGAAGATTGAAGACAGATTTTGTGGGGATTACGTCTAATATGGTTTATGAAAAGCCTAATCCCCAATTAAAACATAGTTTGAATAAAATCTTAAGCGTTTTATCAAAAGGAAAGCCTCCACCGCCACATTTGAGGTAAATCAATTCCTCCCAGCTACCAAAAATAAACCTGTGCCTCAAAGAATTCAAACAGATGTCGAATTTATTGATCAGGACCAGATATCTACCTCAAGACGCAGCCAGAGAGTAAATTCTGCCAAGGAATTTAATGAAAAATCATCTGTAGAGTTACTTTGACACCACACAAAGCCTAAAAGGTCAAAAAGAGCTCCCATCGAGCTTAAATATTTATGTAAACCATTTAATACAGAAGACACCTATGTAATTTTATTCATCGAGCCCCCCAAAGGCCAAGGAACCATTAAGTCTGTATTAATTGTAATTGGATATCTTTTATCAGATCTCACCTCCTCATTCTTCTATAAATACCACTACAGAAGATGAAAGAGGGGTTGGTTGATGTAGTTGTTGATCATTGTAATGTAATTGAGCTTGAGACTTCTACTTGTAAATAGTGTTCACTGGCCCTTGAAGCTCTTCTTGTGATAGATAAGTTAGGCTGAGATGAGTAGATGATTGCTAAACTAAAGCATTGGACTTAAAGCTGTAACTGTTTTGGAGCATCAATACAAGCTGATTTATGGGATCCTGGTCTATGTTGACGGTGATGTTTTTCTCATTGTAACTTGTTATTTTGTTTTTGTTTCCACTGTGTTCATTTTCTCTTATAAAGAACAACATGCATAGAGTGTAGAAATTTTCTGAATAATGATTAATTATCCACTGAGACTATCCTGGTCACATACTATTTGAACTTCATACACAACACATAATCTCTTCCACTCAACTCAACTCAGATCATCACACATGCGGAAATAAAATCAAGCGATAACACATCAAATCATCATACAAATTAACACAGTATGTATGGGGAAAGCTTATAGCTAAAAACCCCACAGCTATTGTGTAAATTATAATGGAGAAATCAAGTAACAAACTCAGTACAATACTCCTCACAAGTACTCAATACTTTCTCATAAAGTTACTCACAATCTAGCCCAGTTTTGAACAGGTTACTGGTTCAAAACTCACCGCCAATTGCCTTGCCTCTATTGCGTGTTTCAATGCTATGGGATGGCCTCTTTATATAGATAAACCACCAGCCTGAACTGCGCAATCTTCATGGGCTTACTCCACCTATCTGTGTGTTGCAAATAGCAACAGTATAGTCACAACTGATAGCTAGCTCCACCCTTTCATCTACCTCTTTCACTGGTCTCCACTGAACTGATCATACAATGTAGTGAACTGATGTGTTCTTGAGTTGAATAATGAGTTACTAATTAATGAATTAAATAATATTTAATTCACTCCACTCATAACTAATTGATTAGCTAGTTAAACTAATCTCAACTAGTTCAACTAAAATAAACAGAACACAACTCCACTATCTGTCTCATTAACTCCTCCAAACTTCTGCCACTGAAGTCCAACTGATGTCAACCATGCATGATGCCATCAAACCCTTGGGAACCACGTGATTCCTCTGTCAGATGCATGAGCCACCTCTGCAGCTCGAACTGAAGTGCTCCATGAGAATAAACTGATGTTTATAGTCTAAATATTATTAAGGGTAAATAATATTTGACTTCCCTATTTTTAGGAGAGGCAGTCTAAAAATAGCCTTCGACCTCTTCGACCTAAAAAATAGAGTCTCATCTATTTTTACCAACATGACCAATGCTCCAAGAATATCAAACTGGAATTCCCGAACCATGCTCCATATGTCTAAAAATAGACATAGTCTAAAAATAGATTTTGCGCCAGAATTTGCCTGCGGGCCCACTTAGTGAAGGCGACTTCATTTCACTAAGCTCCATCATATTGCTGCATTTTCAACACTCCCTCTCAGCAATATATGGATTATCTGCAACCCCTATCCTGCCTCTGTGGAATTCGAACTTGCTCCTGGTGAGTGCCTTCGTCAGGATGTCGGCATCTTGATCCTTCGTGGGAACATATGAAAGCATCATGATTCTCCGCTAAAAAAAATCTCTGATATGATGGTACCTGATGTCGATGTGTTTGGACCTATCATGAAATACTGGATTAGCCGAGAGTTTAATGCAACTTTGGTTATCACAGTAGATCACGGTAGGCTCCAAATGCAACCTGAACAATCCTGCGAGGATCTTCCTCATCCAAATAGCCTCGCATGCAGCCAAGCTAGCTGCCATGTACTCAGCCTCTATTGAACTGAGTGCCACGGATCTCTGCTTCTTGCTGTACCAGGAAACTGCTGTCGACCCAATGCTGAAAACTCCTCTAGATGTGCTCTTCCGGTCGGTTGGACTCCCTGCCCAATCTGCATCAGTGAAGCCAAAAAGCTTCACTCCATCCTCCTGTCTGTACCATAGACCATATCCCGATGTGCCTATAATATAGTGCAATACATTCTTGTCCACCTTCCAAAAGAGCTTGGTAGGCTTAACCATAGCTTGCGAAAGCTGGTTAACTGCATAGCATATATCAGGTCGTGTATTGACCAGATACATAAGCGACCCTACCAACTGTCGATAGACAATGGCATCCACTACCTCCGCTGAAGTAGCATCCTCCTTCCTCCAACCACCAGGAAGAGGAGTGTTAACAGGCTTGCAGCCTTGCATGTTGAACCTCACCAGAATATCCCAGGCATACTTGCCCTGAGAAACAAACAGTCCTCTGCTGCGCTGCCAAATCTCCAATCCTAGGAAATAATGAAGGATGCCCAAGTCCTTCATCTCAAACTCTCGTGCAAGATCCTCCTTGCATGAAAGTATCAACTGCTCATCTCCAGTCAAAATCAGATCATCTACATACAGTACGATGATCAACAGCTTCCCCTCCACCACAATCTGGTACAGGTTAGGATCTGCCTCACTCTTGGAGAATCCAAGCCCGGTGAAGTAGCTATCTATCCGAGTGTACCAAGCACGAGGTGCTTGCTTCAGCCCGTACAGTGCTCTCTTGAGTCGGCACACATGCGACTCACTGCTGAAGATCTCAAAACCTTCAAGTTGCTCTATGTACACCTCCTCCTCAATAACTCCATTGAGGAACGCAGTCTTCACATCCATCTGATGAATGTGCCACCCCATCTGCGCTGAGAGAGCAAGGATCGTCCGTATGGAAGAGTACCTTGCGACAGGTGCAAAGGTCTCCTCATAGTCAATCCCCTCGATCTGTGAAAAGCCACGGGCGAAAAATCTCGCCTTATACTTCTCCACACTCCCGTCAGCCGCCTGCTTCAATTTGTAGATCCATCGCGAACCCACCACTGATTTCCCCACCGGTCATGGGACAATCTCCCATGCACTGTTCCTGACGATCGAATCATATTCTTCGATCATGGCATCAACCCATGCGGGTTCCTCCACAGCTTCCTCAAAAGAGGATGGCTCCGCCACAACACATTGACTCACAAGAGCCATGTATCCAGTGTACCGATCCGGTGACTGTCTCTGTCTGCGCTGTGCTGTAGGTGGTCCTACAACCTTCTCTGCATCCCGAGCCAATCGCTCAGCTTCTGTAGTGCGCATGCGCCCTCTGATGGTTGGTGCTGCATGGGTGGTTTCTTCCACCTCCTGAACCTCCTCTTGTGGCTGATCCACATCCGGAAGCTCCTCCTTAGGAACTAACAGCTCCTCATCTGCATGCAAGTGTAGCTCCCTCTCAAGCGAACACTGCATGGCTTTCTCCTCCCGAAATTTTATATCCCGTCGCACAACAGTCTTGCGACTGTCTGGCACATACACCCGATAGTTGTGAGGTGTATCAGTGTACCCCACAAATATTCCAACTTCAGCAGTTGGATCCAGCTTCCTTCTCG
This sequence comes from Pinus albicaulis, assembly GCA_034641835.2. Taxonomy (NCBI): domain Eukaryota; kingdom Viridiplantae; phylum Streptophyta; class Pinopsida; order Pinales; family Pinaceae; genus Pinus; species Pinus albicaulis. The sequence continues at coordinate 651,157,440 of CM076570.1, forward strand.
CATCCTTCATCACATGCATGTAGACAGGAGAACCAAAAATCCGCAAATGGGAAATATCAGGCCTCTTGCCAGAATAAGCCTCCTCCGGTGTACTCATGCCAAGAACCTTGTGAGGACAACGGTTCTTCACATACATTGCTGTATTGCATGCCTCAACCCACAAGTGAAGGGGTAGGCCCTAATCATGCAACATCGCCCGTGCAGCACCCACGATCGTTCTATTCTTCCGCTCAGCCACCCCGTTCTGCTATGGGTTATGAGGTGCGATGAGCTTTCTTCGAATCCCTTCTGCGTTGTAGAACTCCTTGAATTCAGCCGAGATGAATTCACCATCGTTATCACTCCTTAGAGCAATCACCTTCTTCCCCGAATCCTTCTCGACCAGTGCTTTAAACTCACAGAACTTCACGAATGTATCGCTCTTCTTCTGCATGAAGAAGATCCAGCACTTTCGAGAGAAATCATCAACAAAGATCACATAATATTTGTGCTTTGTTGTCAAAGCAACTGAGAAAGGACCACACACGTCTATGTGAACTCTCTCAAGGATCGTCGTGGCGCGACTATCCTTCTCGTGAAAGGTGGCTTTCACATACTTCCCTAAAGTACATCCCTTGCACTGATCTGACTGCGCAAGAGTGCCCTTAGGAAGCCTAGTAGAAATATGTCAGAGAATCTTCAAAGCTCCATGGTGAAGGTGGCCCATTCCTTGTGCCACGTCGCTCCTCATCATCCCTGGCCACTCACTTCTCCCCGCCTTGCATGCCACAGTCGCGCATCCATCCTACCCGCAATCGATAAAGGTTCTTGTCTGAACCCTATCTTCCGAAAGTCTCCGCAGTCTTACTACTACAAAGGCTTTTCCTTCGCCGAAGACCACATCATACCCCTTATCTTCCAACATCGCCACAGAGATCAAGTTCTTCTTCAATCCAGGTACATGCATGACATCCTTCAATACAAAGGGTTTACCAGACTCCCTCTGAAAGGATATGGTACCGATACCAGTCGCACTGTATCTACCATCATCGCCCATCTCGATGTGCACACCTAAATCTTTGTCCTCCAGATCTGAGAACAACTCCCGATCTCCCGTCATATGAAATGACGCACCGTTGTCCAAGAACCATACCGATCCCAGCACACTTGAAACCAAGCATGCGATCAGTGAAAATTCAAGCTCGAACTGTGAAGCCAAAGCTTCTCCATCTGCAGATCTTCCCGCTTGCTTGTTCTTCTTCTTCTTTGGACAATTGGCAGCATAATGTCCGTGACCATGGCAGTGAAAACACTTCACTTTCGCCATATCCTGCTTCTTTCCCTTTGCACCAGAATGAGAGGTTTTCTTACCCTTCCCCTTCTTTGCTTTGGCCACCAAAGCATAGTTTTCTTCATCAGCTCCCTTTGATGAAGATCCATCTCGAGTAGTCCTCCTTATCTCCTCCTGCATGAGATCCGCCCAAAGGCGCTCCCATCCCGGCAGCTTCTCCCGACCATTGACACTATCTTGATATGAGTGCCAAGCCTTCGAAAGACCAAGGAGAGCCAGGTCGACCATGTCCTCGTCTTCAACAGTCACCCCCACACTTCCCAGCTCATCTCTGCACTGAGTGAACTTCGTGAGGTATTTGGCGATACTGTCGCCCTTCTCCATCTTGATGTTCCTGAGCTTATCTTTGAGCGCTAGCTTCCTTTGGTCGCTCTTACTCTGGAATAGATCCGTCAAAGCTTTCCACATTAAATATGGAGTAGCCTTTCCATGCAAGCTGGATACAATATGATCCTTGACGCCCTCCAACAGGATCCTTCGACATTTCGCCATCTTCTTTTGCCATGCTTCGACTTCAGCTGCATCAGTGGGCTTTTGGACATCCGTATCTACGAACTCCTTCAGACCATTATCTTCTAATACTGTTTCCATGCGATCCTTCCATGCAACATAATTCGAACTGCCTTCAAGAGCATATTCGAGTCGCAAACCGTTGAAAGACATTTTCAACACTGGCACCAAGAAAACAAAACTGCTGCAAAATTTCGAATTCCACCTCAAAGCTCAGCCACTCTAGATCGTGAGAACAAATTATTTCTAGCACAGAGATCGACTACAAGGGGCATTTACCAGACCTTTCACTTTCCGAAGAAAGATGAATCCGGAGGCTACCTGGCCCGCATGCAGACTCTGTCTACCGAAATAAGTTTGTAATCACTGTGATGATCAATCTCTGCTTCAATAGCTCCGATAACATGTAGAAATTTGCTGAATAATGATTAATTATCCACCGAGACTATCCTGATCACATACAATTCGAATTTATATGCAACACATAATCTCTTCCACTCAGATCATCAAACATGCGGAAATAAAATCAAGCGATAACACATCAAATCATCATACACATTAACACAGTATGTATGGGGAAAGCTTATAGCTGAAAACCCCGCAACTATTGTGTATATTATAATGGAGAAAACATGTAACAAACTCAGTACAATACTCCTCACAAGTACTCAGTACTTTCTCATAAAGTTACACACAAACTAGCTCAGTTTTGAATAGGTTACTGGTTCAAAAATCACCGCCAATTGCCTTCCTCTATTGCGCAATCCAGGCCTGTCTATATAGAGATCCAAGGTTCGAATCTCCTTGGCTTGACAGTGCAATCATCATGGGCAATTCCTCCAAGTGTGGTGCAAATCTCATGCACAACTGATGTCGCCACTGATAGCTAACTCCACCCTTTCATCTACCTCTTTCATTGGTCTCCATTGAACTGATCATGCACTGTAGTGAACTGATGTGTTCTTGAGTTGAATAATGAGTTACTAATTAATGAATTAAATAACATTTAATTCAATCCACTCATAACTAATTGATTAGCTAGTTAAACTAGTCTCTACTAGTTCAACTAAAATAAACAGAACACAACTCCACTATCTGTCTCATTAACTCCTCCAAACTTCTGCCACTGAAGTCCAACTGAATTCAACCATGCATGATGCCATCAAACCCTTGGGAACCACATGATTTCTCTGTCAGATGCATGAGCCACCTATGCAGCTCGAACTAAAGTGCTCCAAGAGAATAAACTGTTGTTTATAGTCTAAATATTATTAAGGGTAAATAATATTTGACTTCCCTATTTTTAGGAGAGGCAGTCTAAAAATAGCCTTCGACCTCTTCGACCTAAAAAATAGAGTCTCATCTATTTTTACCAACATGACCAATGCTCCAAGAATATCAAACTGGAATTCCCGAACCATGCTCCATATGTCTAAAAATAGACATAGTCTAAAAATAGATTTTGCGCCAGAATTTGCCTGCGGGCCCACTTAGTGAAGGCGACTTCATTTCACTAAGCTCCATCATCTTGCTGCATTTTCAACATAGAGTTAGGACCTACTATATATCAGTACCCTTCTCTTACTGAAAATCTTTATCTAAATGTTTTCCTCTAATCTATGTTATTTAGGAATGATTTAAATTAGTTTAAGCATAGGAATGTTAGCGTTCCCTCGTCTTATTGTCTTAGCTGAATATTGTTCCTATATGTTACTTTCATTTCATGTTAAGTAGAGATGAACTGAGGAAGATATTATGTGCCCTGGTCCTAGGTTTATCCCCAAAAACTGTCTGAATGTTTCCCTTGGAATGTGTTAAAAGCTGGCTAGTTTCGAAGTACTTACCAGATCTTAGGCCATTCTGTATTATCTTTGTGATTTTCTTGAAAGTGACCAAGTAAAGAAGAGATAGGAGAGGATTTCTGGTGAGCTCGGCCCGCTAGTTTCTACTCCAACATTTTCCTTCAAGTTTCCCTTTTTTTTTATATGTTTTCTATTGAAAGTGTATCAAAGGCTGGCTAGTTTAAAAGCACTTTCCAGATCCTGGGCTACTCTTTTTTCTTCATCTGTTTAATTCCCTTTCTTTTGTCTCATTCCATCCCATAAATCAAACTTTAAAGAGATCCTTAGACATAGATGACTTGCCCCATGGACCACTTTTGCCTCTTGATGTTCTCATTAAACCCTATTATGACTCCATAGCCCAATGGACTAAAAATTGCAGTTATCTACCTTCCTGGCCAAAGCTTGTTCTATTTGCTTGCAACTTCTCACCTTTGAAACTTTTTGCATTTAGAACTTTCCACCTCAAATAGTAATCATTCTCAACCATCCAGAAAACGAACAAAACCCTTAGCCTTCATAACTAGCCTAATATCATTACCCAAAACCTCAAAGACAAATCCATATTTGCACTTATTGGAGAGATCCCTCTTCGGATTCAGGAGGGCTAGATCCTAGAATCCCAAAGTGGTTGAAACGATGTTTCTCCCTACGATTGGACTTTGCCAATCTTGTTGATTACAAGGAGCTAACCTTTCTGGCGACTCCGCTGGGGAACAAAACCCAAAAACATTTTCATTTGAGGGTAGCCATAGGATATTAGAGATTTGGTTCAAGAACATTTGCTATATTAACCAACTGAGCCACCAAAAACTAACATTTCTGGTGACTCCACTGGGGAACTCAATTGAATTTTCACCTTAGGTTCCCTTAAACATTCCATAAAACCTTATGAGTAAAAGAAGCCTTTTCAAGCACTACCAAGAAATGGTAAATCATGATGAAACTTGTTGGAAAACCCTAGGATTCTCATAAGACTTTATCTAACCTTGAAAAATCAGTTGGCTTAGCCATAAGAGTTGACTATCTTTGTCTCATAACCGTAGCTAAGTTTTGAAACAGAGTTAGTACATTCTTAGAAACCACACAACTGAAAAATAACTCAGAAAACACAAAAATATTTCAGATTGGAAATCGAATAAACACGGTGGTGGACCATAAAACCTTTTACCTCTGAAAAGAGCTAAAAAATTCCACTTGGCGACTCCACAATCCTGATCAGACCTTAAGACTCCACTGGGAAGAACCCTTATCATTTTAATATCATTCAAACTCAGTTAGAGGACTGTAGGATTAAAATTTGTGTAAACAGATTAGTTAACCTCTCAAATATTGTCATACTTGGTTGAAATTTTCTTGTTTATTAGGGTCTGAAAAACACAGCACAGTGGCTCCTGGAAAGATTCTTACTAGAGCTTATCCTGACCCATATCCACCTGAGATAGTTGATAACCCAGAAAGTATTCTTAGGAACTCTCCTAGGATTAAATAATCAACTATTGTCAGAACACCCTTGAGAGCTAATTCAGTCCCTCTAAATCTTTCAGCTCTACAACAATCACAAGTGGACTTAGTAAATCCCTTTAGAACTAGGTCTCTTGGTGATTTAGATCAGTCAGATTCTGAGTCTTCACCTTCATCTCCTGAAACAAGTGAACACCTTGGTAGCAGAGAAACAACACCTCCTAATTTACATTTCCTTCGTAACCTAGGTGTCTCTCATCCAAGATCAGCTCAGCAATCTACTCCTGGTCCATCCACTTCTGCTCACCCTACATCCACTGTTCAAACCACTCCACTTCAGCCCACTTTCCCTTTCATTAATCCACCTCTTTTTAATACACCCCCACCACATATCATGGCTACATGGTATGCTCCCTTAGTCCTTCCTGTGCCATTATCCAATCTTCCACACGACTATCAGTCCAAAATTCCTTTATATGATGCTAGCAATGCCATAACTGCATCACAACATGTGGATAAGATGAATGAATACTTTGACATAAATGAAATTGATGATGATTCTGTCAAACTTAGATTATTTGCTCAGAGTCTAGGGGGAGAAGTAAGAAAATGGTTTAAAGGCTTAACCCCCCATAGTATCAATGATCTCCAAACCTTCCATCAAACTTTCTTAAACAAATGGGAAGTAAAGAAGAATCCTCTCCAAGTCCTTGATGATTACAAGAACCTCCATAGAAATGCCGGGGAAAGTGTACAAGCTTATTGTACCAGATTTAACAGTGTATATAATGCACTTTCCCCAGATCTAAAACCTCCACAAGGCTCAACTTTAAACAAGTTTCCTGAAGGGTTTGACCCTGAGATGGCCTATCAGCTGAGAGAGAGAGACCCTGCAACTCTTGAAGAGATGCAAAAAGGTGCTCTTTCTGTGGAAGTCAACTTGATGGAGAAGAGAGAAAGAACGAAAAATGAAAAGAGAGTATCTTTTAGAGAGGAATCCACACCTTCTACTTCCAGTTAAAAGATGGAAATAATTATGGAAGAGATGATGAAAGAAATGAGCATCCTCGAGAGAGCACAAGCCAGTCAAAATCAAACTGCTCCTCAAAACAGAAACCAGAACCAGAATCAAAATTTTAGAAGGAACCAACCTCCAAACAGACCTAGGGAAGATGATCAACAGATCACTCCTCCCTTTCATCAAAACTATATAAGTGAGGTTGAGGAAACAAACGAGATAATAGAGGAAGATGATATCAACATGTTGGGTGTGGGTGATGATGACTTTGAAGTTCATTATGATAGAAAACAAGGTCTATATACACCTTATTATGACAGAAGAGATGATGATGAAAGTTATTATCAAGACATGGAAAATGTCATCATAGAGTCTCAAAAATAATATGACCTTAGAATCAAAACCAGTCAGCAAACTCCCAACACCAAAACCTCTGACAAATCTTCACAAAACAGCACTACAACCAAGCCTAAAATTGTCAAACAAAAGGACAAAACAGTCGCTGTAAATTCTGATAATGGTAAAGAGAAATGCACTCAAAACAATTAGAAACCGAGTGCAGACCTCAGTAGTACTAACACTTCAGATAGTACTCCCGTAAAAACAATTTTTTCAAATGTAAATAGAACAAATCAGCAAGCTGACATCGCTGATAGAGTGACAGCTAATAAAGCTGAACCAAGTTCTTCAAAGAACCAAATCCCTTTCAGCCTAGAGCAGAAAATTTCAAAGATTAAAATCTGTGTTCCCCTCACTGAGTTAGCTGCCCAGCTGGTATATAGGACCCAAATTTTGAAGGCTTTAAACATTGAAGAGAATGAGGACACAGTCAATCTTAATGATGACTAACCAGAGCTGAGTTTTGGTCCAAAGATTGAATTTAGATATCAAGAGGGACTTGTTCCTCCCTTTTATGTAAGTTTAAACATTCATGACAAAAATTTTCACAACGTTATGCATGAATCATGAGCTTCTCATAATTTAATGCCTAAAGCTGTAATGGAGAGCCTAGGTCTAGAAATCACCAGACCTTACAAATATCTTTACTCCTTTGACTCAATTAGAGTAAAATGTTTAGGATTAATCAAAGACCTCTGTGTTAACTTAGCCCAAATTCTAGCCAAATGCTTAGTAATGGATATTTTTGTGGCTGATGTGCCTCCAAAATATGAAATGCTATTATCAAGATCTTTGGGGGTTAAGTTGCAAGGGACTATGTAGATGGACATGACCTATGCGACTATCCCTATTTTCAATCAGAATAGACGACTCTACAGGGAATCCCATATGAAATACATAGTTGCAAGTCAAGACCGACCACAAAACTCTCCTCTATATTCTGTAAATACAGGCCTTGATTCTTTTATCATGTTTAATGATGACACACTTAGTGAACAAGTCACTTTAACAGGATTAATGGCCGATAGGAAGGAAGAGGAACACAACGCAGAAGTGTCAAAATAGTTTGTTGCATTTGAAGACATTAGCAAACCAAACAAAGGTCTTGAGCTACAAGTCATGTGTCCATTGCTTTTAAACATTCACAATCAAGAAAACAACCCTCAAAAAAACGAAAATCTTGGGGAATCAAAACAAGTACAACTAAGTGCTGAGATTCCACAACAACCCTTGAGCACGTTAGTTGAAGAGGACACTCACCAAGGTGAAACCAAAAATATTCCTCTGTGGAGTATGTATTTTGACGGGTCATGCACTAAAACCAACACTGGTGCGGGTGTCTGGATCTGCAACACTGAAAATGACCACACAGAAAGCATTTCTTGCAAACTAAACTTTCAGTGTTCCAATAACATAGCAGAATATGAATACCTTATCTTAGGCTTACATCTATTGAAAAAGTTAGGAGCCACAAAAATTAATGTGTATGGGGATTCAGAATTAGTCATTAGACAAGTCAATGGGGAGTATAACGCAAATCAGCGTAGACTTAGAGCCTACCGAAACGATGTCATGGACCTTTTGAAAAATTTTCAAGATTCTGAACTGATTTTTGTCCGAAGAAAAAGAAATATTGCCGCCCACAATTTAGCCTTTGCAACTAGAACATGCTAAACGCCATATGAAACTAAATATTGCACAACTCAGATGAAATTCAGACTAGCCGTGCCTAATAATAAAAAGTATTGGCAAGTTTTTGATGGAGACAAACAAATAGAAGACTTCATGCAATTCAAAAATGAATTCGAACTACACAGTTCAGACTCAAATTATGATACAGACTACAGTCAAGAAAATTTTCTTGGTGAAGAAGAACCTTCCCCTAAACTTTTCAATATTAATCTTCTGACCAGCAAACTTAAAAACAAAACAGAATTGAATGCAGAGTTAGAAATATAGGAATTAGAAACTCTGCACTCTAAAGACAAAAGTTTACCAAGCGGTCTCGCACCTTTTGAAGATTTGTTTGATTTTAACGATGTGGCCAGGAAACCAAAGTTGGAACCTATAGAGACTGAAGTGGAGGAGTGCAATATAGGCAGTGAACTTAAACCGAAAATGATTAAACTCTCTCAAACTTTGCCAGCTCACATTAAAGTCAAATACATAAAGTTGTTTAAAGAGTTTTCTGGTGTTTTTGCATGGAATTACGAATATTTTAAATCCTATGACACTGAAATAATACAGCATAAAATCCCTCTCAAGGAAAACCAAAAACCATTCAAACAGAAACTGTGCAAAATAAACCATGTTCAGTTGCCTTTGGTTTAGAAGGAGATCATGAAAATGTATGAAGCTGGTATTATTGTCCCTATTAGATATTCTGAGTGGGTGTCTAATCTGGTGTCAGTTAGAAAGAAAACTGGAGAAATCAGGCTTTGTATATACTTCAGAGACTTAAACAAAGCTTCATTAAAAGACAACTACCCTTTACCTAAGATGGACCATATTTTACAAAGGGTGGTAGGGTCTAGAAGAATCTCTTTGCTTGATGGCTACTCAGGGTAAAATCAGATCTTAGTTCACCCTGTTGATCAATTAAAGACAACCTTTACTACACCCTGGGGCACTTTCATATATGTGAAAATGCCCTTCGGTCTAATGAATGTTGGAGAAACTTTTCATAGAGCCATGGACATAGCATTCTCGGAATAATTGGGTTTCTTCATCATTATATACCTTGATGATGTTACCGTGTTTTCAAAAACAGATGAAGAGCACTTAGCACACTTAAGAAAATTTTTCGGGAAATGCAGAAAGTTTTGAATATCTTTAAACCCTAACAAGACACTTTTTAGGCTCCAAGAAGGTAAACTTCTTGGGCACATTATTTCAGAATAGGGTATTAAGATAGATCTAAAGAGGATTGAGGCCATATTGCAAATCTCTCATCCTCGAAACATCAAGGAGTTGCAATATTTCATTGGAAAGATCAAATTTTTGAGAAGGTTCATCCCAACCTAAGCTGAGCTTCTCAGAAATATCACAAACATGTTGAAGAAGGAGCAAGGGGTAAAATGGACCTTAGAAGCAAAGAAGTCCTTTGAGCTAGTGAAGCAAGCGTTAACCAAAACACCAGTTCTAATAAGTCTTGATTTCTCAAAATATTTTTATATTTTTTCATTTGCATCAGAACATACCATAGTTGTTGTCCTTCTACAGAAAAATCCACAAGGACAAGAGCAGCCTATTGCATTCTTTAGTAAGGCATTGATGGATGCCCCTCTGAAGTATAACATTATGGAGAAGCAAGCTTTTGCATTGGTTAAAGCGTTGAAAGACTTCAGAGTATACACTCTTCACTCACACATCATTGCCTTTGTTCCAAACTCAGTTGTTAAATACATTATAACATAGGACCCAGATTGTAAGAGAGGTAAGTGGATTGTTGTCATTCTTGAATATGATTTAGAGATAAAACCCACTAAGCTCATCAAAGGCCAAGGTATATCTAGATTAATGGATGAATCCAATTTTGAAATTCTTGATGTTAATATGATTGATGCTTTGGATGAACAAGAGGAAATCTCAACACCCATTGTTGAAGACCATTTTATGAATTCCTCTTGGTATGCTGATATTGTTTATGTTTTTCATAATTTGAATACACCTCCTAGTTTGACAGAAACAAAGGCAAGATTCCTTAAATTGAAAGTTGTAAACTATTGCATTATAGATAGATGTCTTTATTTTAAAAATGCAAGTGGTGTATTTCTTAAATGTTTGCCTGAGTTTGATGAAGAGAAAGTTAAATACCAGTTCCATGAAGGAGAGTGTGGAGGTCATTTGTACTAGAAGACAAGAGCCAACAAAATTTTGAGGGTTGGTTTCTATTGGCCTACTCTTTTCCATGATGTGCACAAGATGATAATAGCTTGTCATCAATGTCAACTTTTTGAAGGCAAAAGAGAATTGTTAACCCTACCTCTACATCCAATCACTATTGAAGCTCCTTTTCAACAGTGGGGACTCGAATTTATAAGAGAAATCCATCCACCGTCTTCTGCCCAGCATAGATGGATTATCACTACCACAGACTATTTCACTAAGTGGATAGAAGCCATACCTTGTAGGCAGGCCAATGATTCAGTTATTATAAAATTCATGGAGACTAACATTCTCTCCAGATTTGGTTGTCCTACCAAGATCATCATTGATAATGCAGCAGCATTTGGATCAAAGAAGATGGTTGAGTTCTATCAAAGATATAAGATAACATTGGGGTATTCCACAGCCTATTACCCTCAAGGTAATGGACTTGCAGAATCCTCAAACAAAATTTTAGTGAACATAATCAAGAAACTGTTGGAGGGAAATAAAAAGTCTTGGCACACAAAGTTGGTCCATGCACTTTGGGTTGACAGATTGACTTTGAAAAAATATATTGGTATGTCACCTTTCCAGCTTGTGTATGGTACTGATGCAATTTTTACAAACAGCCTAGGTGTACCAGTGATGAAGTTGATTCAAGAGTTGCAAACTGAAGAAAACGACATGATCAGAAGAATAAATCAGACAATTCATCTTCAGCAAACCAGAGAGGAGGTTTCTAGCAAAGCATTGCAAAAACAGGACAGCAGCAAAAAGCTTTTTGACAGAAGAACAAAGGCCAACAATTTAAATATTGGGGACAAAGTTTTAAAGTGGGACTCAGGGAGGGAAGACAAGGGCAAGCATGGGAAATTTGAAAACTTATGGCTTGGCCCTTACTTTATTCATTCAACTGCTAGTAATAATGCATTTTTCTTGCGGGAGTTGGATGGAGCAGAACTGTTTGGGGGGCCTATCAATGGCAGGATGCTTAAGCATTACTTCTCTTGATCCATGTTATGTTTCAGAAGCCTTTTATATTTTTCTCATTATAAATATTTCACCCACCATTGCATTCAAAGTTATAAAAATTAAAAATACAAAAACAAAGAAAAAGAAAGAAAAGAGGGCAGATTGTAAAAACAAGAAAAGTATAGCCCCATACCAAAAAAGAGAAACAAATATGAAAGTGTGCAAGCTCAAATGCCACTCCTAAAAGAACACACTTCTAGTTAGTCAAACAGCCTAATCTTGACTAATTAGTTTTAATTTTTTTGCTGATAGGATAGTGAATTCGATTTGTAAAACTGTTTAATCTTCGCTTATCAGTAGATAGTTTAGGATAGAAATTAAGGGTTCAAACATGCTCAAAATCTGAACCTTAGGTTTCAAAGAGAAAATGACTCAAATGTGCTTCAAATTTTGAGCCAAGAAAGATGTAAATCTGGTTCTAATCAGCTCAAAATCTAAACCAGCTAGCAAAGGAAAGAAAACTCAAAACAAAGGTCAAAACAGAGCTGTAAAAAAGAGGAAGGAAATGTTTTCAAAGCTCAGATCTTAAAGCCTTCCATTTTTGTTTTTAAATTTTTTGCAAAATAATGTCTATGTGCAGTTTATTCCTATGCCACATACCAGCATCAAGTTAGACTATTCAATCGTGACTTGAATGCTTTTAAATTTTTGTTGTAGAATTTAGAGAATAAAGTCTGTTGGACAGTTCAATCCCAACAGATAGTAGATTAGGTAGAGAATCATATGGGCCCGACTGTTTAATCTAGGTCCATGGAGAAATAAGGAGTAGAAATAGATCACTTTTCCTGTTTTTAAAACAGAATAAAATGTTGTAAAATATTTTTCCAATCTAAGTGCACTCTAATGAAGAAAAAATGCTAGATCAGTAGTATTGGGTAGGTAGAAAGATTGTATTGACGAACATCCATTGTTTTTGTGACTGCTAATATGTTTTCAGAACAAAGAAGATCATCCACAGAAATAAAGGAAACCCAATAGATGAGGCAACTAATCAGCCTCCTAGAGAAATTAAATTTGAAGTTCTTGATGCCTTCAAGAAGGCACCATCCCCAAGTGGAGCCACTGTTAACCAGCTATAAAATTTGTTATACCAAATGCTGGCTAAAACATTTTTGGAGCCTTCAAGGAACAAATTTTTATGGAAAAAAGTGTTGGCTCTTGAAGACTCTCAAAAGGCCTCATGCCTCTGTCTTAATCTTCACTGTTGTGCCCATTTTTACACTCTTGAAATTATGCTATTTTCAGAGCCAAAATACAGCTGCAAACACCATTTTCCCCCTCTCTCCTCTTCCAAAACTAACCTCATTTTTATTCCTCTATTTCCCATGAAAATCCCTCATTTTCATGTTTCTCCCCTTTTCCCCTTCATCAAAATCCCTTTGATAAGGTTTAAAGACTCTTTCTTTGCCTTATCGAAACCCTAAAAACCTTTTAAAATCATTGAAAAACTATAAAAATCACATTTTTATATATATTATAGACTTAAGCCCCTTGGGCTAAGTCTCTAACCCTTCCCTTCCATACGCCCTGGTGCTGGAACCAGGCGCTAAGCCATTTGAGCGCTTATCGTATCACCCCGTTGCCAATTAGCCCTTCTTTCTATCTCCCTCGGTCATATTATCTCCCATGCACCCAAAGGCCCCGCAAATGGGCACCAAGCCATATTGAAAATGAATATTTCACCCCAAAGTATAAAACCTTCGGCTACATAAATTGTCATTTTTCATTATGTTATAAACTTTTCCGCCGATGCAAAATTCCATTCACTCTCCATCGTCGATATGATCTGAAGATCAATGGAGCGCAGTCTATCGACCCGATGGTCCCTGCCAACCACTCACCATTGCAAAACCAAGTGGTATCCATCGCACCGCTCTCAAGTGGAGGGTGGTTTTTTCCCAATCGGCAATGATTCCATCCACCGCCTAACGCATGGCCTTGAGCACTGTTCAAAAACCGCCGCTCATCGCGCATTAAATTTTCGACATGGGCCCGGTGCGATATTGATGTGAGCCATCCGATCTGAGGCCGCTCATCGGACAGTGATCGCCCTCAAAAGATGCCCGTGCGATAACTCAGGATGCGGCGCGGTCCTTAAAGAATCTTCGTCGTCGATCTGATTTGCAGATTGATGGCCCATACTCCATCGCCCCAGTCCCCACTGCCCCATCAGCATCCACACGACATCATCAGATTGGAGCGGGTTTTCATTGGTACCTCGCGCAGTTAGAAAATCTGGACCAGAGAAATTTATTCAACATGCTTTTATTAAAAAGATTTGATGTCCAGGCATGTTTCTAAGGTTTATTGGCTCCTATTCTCCGTCGTTGATCGCGTGGGCCGATCTCATCCGATGACCCACGTTTGTCCCGAACCCCAAACATGATTTTCGATCATTTTTCTCCAAAAAAAAGGTTTTAAACCTTTGTCTCTCCTTTTATTTCATTTTTCTGAATATTTTGACCCCTTCACGTTATTTATACACCTTCGCTCCTGATCATCGATCGTCGCTCGATCGGCGGCTCCGATTTAAATTTTATTCCGCCTTCCCTTTGACTTCTCCTAATCAATCTCGAACATTGGATCACGCCATTCGACAGCCATGCTCTCTCCATGTGCCTTCCTAAGCATTTAACTTATACATGCAGGATTTCATAACATTATTTGTATTTTGCAGGGTTTCAATGGTTTCTTCCGCTATGTCCGAAGAAATTTCAGAGGCAGAAGGTGACGATCCTCCCAACTTGTATTCACCAGAGGAAACCATTCATAGGAAGAAGCTCCACATTTCATCAATGATTCATGAGGCATTGATGCCATATCACCCCTGTGCAGCCCTATACACCAGCAAAACACAGCAAACCAAGCATAAATCAAAGAGTATCAGTGTCGAAGACAAAAATATACCAGAACAGAAGATTGAAGACTGATTTTATGGGGATTACGTCTAAGATGGTTTATCGAAAGCCTAATCCCCAATTGAAACATAGTTTGAAGAAAATATTACGTGTTTTATCAAAAGGAAAGCCTCCACCGCTACATTTGAGGTAAATCAATTCCTCCCAGCTACCACAAAGCCACCTGTGCCTCAAGGCATTCAAACAGAGGTTGAATTTATTGATCAGGACCAGATATCTGCCTCACAACATAGCTAGAGTGTAAATTCTGCCAAGGAATTTAATGAAAAAACATCTGCAGAGTTACTTTGACACCACACAGAGCCTCAAAGGTCAAAAAGAGCTCCCACCGAGCTTAAATCTTTATGTAAACGATTTAATACAGAAGACACCTATGTAAGTTTCTTCATCAAGCCCCCCAAAGGCCAAGGAACCATTAAGTATGTATTAATTGTAATTGGAGATCTTTTATCAGATCTCACCTCCTCATTCTTCTATAAATACCAATGTAGAAGATGAGAGAGGGGTTGGTTGATGTAGTTGTTGATCATTGTAATGTAATTGAGCTTGAGACTTCTACTTGTAAATAGTGTTCACTGGCCCTTGAAGCTCTGCTTGTGATAGATAAGTTAGGCTGAGATGAGTAGATGATTGCTAAACTAAAGCATTAGACTTAAAGTTGTAACTGGTTTGGAGCATCAATACAAGCTGATTTATGGGATCCTGGTCTATGTTGACGGTGATGTTTTTCTCATTGTAACTTGTTATTTTGTTTCTGTTTCCACTCTGTTCATTTTCTCTTATAAAGAACAGCATGCATAGAATTAGGACCTACTGTATATAAGTACCCTTCTCTGACTGAAAATATTTATCTAAATGTTTTTCCTCTAATCTGTGTTATTTAGGAATGATTTAAATCAGTTTAAGCATAGGAATGCTGGTGTTCCCTCGTCTTATTGTCTTAGCTAAATATTGTTCCTAGATGTTACTTTCATTTCATGTTAAGTAGAGATGAACTAAGGAAGATATGGTGTGCCCTGGTCCTAGTTTTATCCCCAAAGACTGTCTGAATGTTTCCCTGGGAATGTATTAAAAGCTGGCTAGTTTCAAAGTACTTACTAGATCTTAGGCCATTCTGTGTTATCTTTGTGATTGTATTGAAAGTGACCAAGTAAAGCAAAGCTAGGAGAGTATTTGTTGTGAGCTCGGCCCACTAGTTTCTACTCCAACAGTTGCCTTCAAGTTTCCCTTTGTTTTTATATGTTTTCTATTGAAAGTGTATCAAATTCTGGCTAGTTTAGAAGTACTTACCGGATCCTAGTTTGCTTTCATGTTTTTCTTAAGTGTGTGTTTTTCTTCATCTGTCTAATTCCCTTTCTTTTGTCTCATTCCATTCCATAAATAAAACTTTAAAGAGATCCTTAGACATAGATGACTTGCCCCATGGACCACTCTTTCCTCTTGTTGTTCCAATTAAACCCTATTATGACTCCATAGCCCAATGGACTAAAACCTACAGTTATCTACCTTCCTGGCCAAAGCTTGTTCTATTTGCTTGCAACTTCTCACCTTTGAAACTTTTTTCATTTAGAACTTTCCACCTCAAACAGTAATCATGCTCAACCATCCAGAAAGCAAAAAAAACCCTTGGCCTTCATAACTAGCCTAATATCATTACCCAAAACTTCAAATAAAAATCCATCTTTGCACTTATTGGAGAGATCCCTCTCCGGATTCAGGAGGGCTAGATCCTAGAATCCCAAAGTGGTTGAAACGATGTTTCTCCCTGTGATTGGACTTTGCCAATCTTGTTGATTACAGGGAGCTAAAATTTCTGATGACTCCGCTGCGTAACAAAACCCAGAAACATTTTCATTTAAGGGTAACCATAGGATATCAGAGATTTGGTTCAAGAACATTTGCTATATTAACCAGCTGAGCCACCAACAACTAACATTTCTGGCGACTCTGCTGTGGAACTCAGTTGAATTTTCACCTTAGTTTCCCTTAAACATTCCATAAAACCTTGTGAGTAAAAGTAGCCTTTTCACGCACTACCAAGAAATGGTAAATCATGATGAAACTTCTTGGAGTTAGTGACAAACTAGGCAAACATTAGGATTCTCATAAGACATTATCTAACCTTGAAAAATTAGCTCGCTTAGCCATAAGAGTAGACTGTCTTTGTCTCATAACCATAGCTAAGTTTTGAAACAGAGTTAGCACATTCTTAGAAACCACACAACTGAAAAATAACTCAGAAAACACAAAAATATTTCAGATTGGAAATCAAATAAACATGGTGGTGGACCATAAAACCTTTTACCTCTGAAAAGAGATAAAAACTTCGCCTTGGCGAATCCACAATCCTGAGCAGACCTTAAGACTCCCCTGGGAAGAACCCTTATCATTGTAATATCATTCAAACTCAGTTAGATGACTGTAGGATGTTGGGAAAAATACTGAGAGGGGGGGGGTGAATCGTATTCTGACATATTCAAAATTTTTACTTTTTCATGCACTAAAACCCATACGCTACTTTTTTGAAGCCAACTAGCGTATACACGCGTATATCCTTCATGAAACTCACGTATACCCAGATATCTAATTATGCCATTAGTTCTTCACTTACATAATTCCATCATTCATTTACTAGATGTTCTATAAATAGTAAACATGTGCAGTAAGAACAGAATAAACCATCACACAAAGCATCACACATGAACACCAGGATTTTTAGGTGGAAACCCAAGTCGGGAGAAAACCACCGCTGCAGTTGCTCAGCCTTCAATATTTTATTATATAGAAAACATCTTACAACATATGTGCTGGTGCAGACTCTACCAGCACGCAGGCACCCACCTGCGCTCGTTTACCAGCCTCTCCTGGAAGGGAGCTCCAACCCCCTAACTCGTTTACCAGCCTCTCCTGGAAGGGAGCTACGACCCCCTGCTCTCGTTTACCAGCCTCACCTGGAAGGGAGCTACGACCCCCTGCTCTCGTTTACCAGCCTCACCTGGAAGGGAGCTACAACCCCCTGACTGAAGGCTACAACCCTCAGCACCTCTATGGACCACGTTTCATCAATTTTCACACTGGATCCAATAGCTTCAATAGAACACAACTTGCAGGCCAATTTTCATCATATTTTGGTGGACCCTCTCCATACATTTAAGCAGGTCAAACATCAACAGGATAACTAAAACACGGTAGATCGGATTAGATATTTCACTGCACATACTTCAGCAAACCTTAGTTTGCATACGTGCTTTTCTTTCAACGTGTCGCGTATATACGCGCTTAGTTCATATAAACTAGCGTATACATACGAACATAAACTTCCTTGCGCATACGCTTTTCCATCAATGAACCCGCGTATGTCTGCCTGTAGACAGAAGTAACGTATAGATCTTCAATCATTACGGAGAGCACGCATACTTCTTCGGATCAGACATTCGTTCAGATTCAACCCTTTACTTGAGACGGATATTCGCCTTATCACGAATCTAATCACTCCTGAGATCTAGCAAATACAGATACATTTCAGATCTAGAAATCCCACTTCCCCATTTCTTCATAGGTGCATCATAGATTCAGATCTATCATCAAACCTTTACCCTTTCCATACATATATACTTCACAGAGAAGTACTCATTCAAGCTCAGACATCTTGCACCCTCACTCATGATTTGCACAATGAATTTCTTCTCCTTATATAGGATTATCGTTTTTCAATACCACGGGCCCCTTTTTCAATACCATGAGCCAAAACAATACCATGAGCCTTCAATACCATGGGCCCATGAGCCAAAACAATACCATGAGCCTTCAATACCACGGGCCCCTTTTTCAATACCATGAGCCAAAACAATATTACTTCCGATGGTATTCCTGGACGGGGTCATTTAGACGAATCATTACCCAATACAATGGGTCAATACCATGGTGGTTACCCCTGGTTTTTCACTTTATGAGCGCTTTTGCCCATATGCGACTTGGCACGTTGTTTCCCGCGTGCATACGCGACTTCTCCTAGGCAAATCCGCGTATGCCTTGAGACATACTCTTTTCATCATATATCTATCACAAACTGAATTTCTTTCTTCATTCCCTTCTGTACTCACTGTAGATACATCAGATTTACTTCATCAAGAACATATTCTATCAAGCACAACTTCATCAAGTAAGTTGCCATCATCTTCATCAGGTGGGTTGCCATTCAAGAACAACTCTCTACATCATATTGTCAACAAACATCACTTCCTATCAGATTTACATCATTTACCAAGTCCATCAGGTCAAGACAAACTTCATCAGGTGGTTTTCCATCAAGGACAACACATGTCAATAGTCGCATGTCTTCATCTTCATTCAGTGGGTTGCCATCAAGGACAACACTCTGCATCATATTGCCAAAAATCTCCCCCTTTGGACTTGATGGCAACCACGATGGTGTTTGATCACCACAACAGATAGGTATATTAAGAATACAATGACACCATGTCACTCTCCCCATTCTTTGACATCATTCTTTCTCTTCATTCAAACACCATGTCACTCTCCCCCTTTGACATCAAGGGCAAAGGGCGGATCAAAAACCAACATACTCTCCCCCTTTTCTCCTCATGTGGAAGAAGCGTTCTGCAGATCTGATATATACTGAAGTGACCAAGCTCCCCCTGAGTTCATGCTAAATCTTCAAACATATTTTCCAATGAAGTACATGACTCTATGAACTTCCTATCACCAAAGACTCATACTTACATCAAATATCCAACCAAGTGGATTTACATATGAGACTCAAGTACCCAACCAAGTGGGTTAACAAATTTGACAAGTCCTTACATGACTGAATATTACAATTTTACATCATGGGTCTCAACAAGACCTTTTCATCAAATTACAAATATGACTTTAAGACCAACACCAGAAAGTCCTCAAGAAAGAGAACATATTTCAGAACCATCATAATGCCAACAATGCATTATACTCAGCAACGCTAATGCTCCCCCTGAATCTGTGCATCCAAGCATCCTTGTCATATGACTAAAGCTCCCCCTTAGTTTTGTGCATCCTGAACACTTTCACCAACAAATCATCAAGGCATCTTTATCAAAATATGAGAAATAGATTTATGAGAACTGGAACACCACCAGAGATACCAAACAGTATCAGAGATACCAAACAGCACTGCAGCTGTGCTGAAAAGAGCTGACTCCAAGCAAAAATTGTCAGCAATCAGACATACGTGGTTTTCTGTGCAGGAACTCGTGTATATACGCGACTGTGTTTCAGGAAACCCGCGTATACAATACCATCTTCTATATTTTAACCAAAACTGATCCTTTGTGAGGCAGAGACAATGGTCAGCTTCTTTCTAAGATATTTTAATATTTTTCCTGGAATACAGATAGATAAAACAATGTAGTTGTATCTTCAAGCGTCATCCAATGGTTGTAGCATAAGCACATTAGTAACCAAGCCTTCAGATTCTTTGCAGCATCAATACATTCTTTCCATACCAGAACAACATCTTCACATAAGTGTCAAGCAATCATCCATGTGGTCCAACATCACCATGACCTTTAAGATTTAACATGAAGTAACATATGTAGGCAAAAGATCTCAACCATAGTAACAAGCTCTGCATGAACTATTCTTATCTCTGAATCATAAGAATTCCAATTTCATCCAACAGATAAACTTCAGCAAGCAGTAAACACAGCTCATTCAACGTCTCATCATCATAAACCATGTACCAAGCCATCATCATTTGAGCATGAGTATCACAATAACCAAAGAATAAGCAGTCATATTGCCAACAATACAATCATTAGTATTCAACCTGCTGCTCCCTCTGAACCAATGCTCTTCCTTAACTCGTGTAACCTGAAAACCTTCATTAGCAACAATCTCTGTATGATCTGTCCTTATCTCTGAATTACAAGACTTACAATTTAGCACCGAATGTTCTTCATCAAAAAGCAAACATGACTCATCCATAATCTTCTACATAAGAAACCAAATATCATATCATCATTAGAACTGAGAAGTTAGGCTTGTACTGCGTTAATAATAAAGTTATTAACAATCAGACTGTTACTCCCCCTGAGCCTCTGCTCCAGATCTTCAGCTATCATACCAATTCTCTTATCATAAATGAATACGCGACTGTGTCTGCTTAAACTCGCGTGTATACGCGACTTTTGTGAATAGAACCCGCGTATGGAAAGTGAAACATAGAAATTTTTCACATTCCTTTATCTCCCCCTGAACTTGTCCTTCCTGTACCTGTCTTCTTCATATCAGATGTTCTGTTAGAAATACATATAACCAGAATAATCAAATCAACCATGAGAGACATCATACATTGCTCCCCTTGTGACGATACATTACTAAATCTCATAATGTATCCCACATCATTCCTGCAGTCAATCAGAGAAGTAAGCTTCAGAAGCGGATGACTGCAGTAGGGTCAGAATTCCCTACGTTTCTGATTGGTCCTCCTTCTTTTTCCAAATTTTCTTGAACTTCCTAACTGTATGCTGAAAATTGTCCACTTTCTCAGATCTGTTCAACCTGCATTCCTTTTCTACATGTCCATACTTGTTACAAGAATAACATCTCATGTGTCCAGAGAAATAAGCATAAGAATCATAACGAGTATTTCTAATCTTCCTCCTTTTACAATCAGTTGCTTTATGTCCATACTTGTTACATGAAAAACAATATCCCTTGAAGAAACCAGAGTACCTTTCTATGTAGGAACTGTTTGTTTGAGGCTGAAATGATCTGCTCCTGCAATTTGTTGCAACATGCCCATGATTATGACATTTAAAGCATTCAACTTTATTGACTGATTTCCTTTGAGATTTCATCATTGTTGGTTGACCTTTTGTTTCTTTCAACACTTCATGTTTTGCATTGTCATCCTCTGAAGTTTTAGCACTTCCTTGTGAGCTAGATTCTCCTTTAACAGTTTCTTGGAAACCAAGACCAAGTTTGATAGCAGGAGACCTTTGATTACTCAGAATGTTGTCCAAAATGTTAGTACTATCTTGAAACCTCAAAAGTTTAACCTTTTCTTCTAATTTACCTTTGAGAATGTTTACCCCAACCTCCAAGGCTTGACATTGCTTTGTCATGCTTTCTTCTTTCCTTCTTCCATCTTCTACTTGATCCTTCAGATTTAGAATCTCTTCTTTCAACCAATTTTCGTTTTCTTCACATGTTTGTTGCAGCTCTTCATTCCTCTTATTTGATTTTTCCAGATCTTCTTAGAGAGAGATGATTTCTGCTTCAAGGCCTTCCTTTTCAAATGTTTGTAGAGGTTCCTCATTCTTCTTACTTGATGCTTCAAGATCTTCTTGCAGAGAGATGATTGCAGCTTCAAGTCCTTCATTCTTCTTGCTTGATTTTTCGAGATCTGCATTTAGATCGTTGATTTCTGCTTCTAGTTCTTTAATTTGATTGGATGCATAAGTATGAAACCTTTGATACTTGTCCACCTGTCCATTCAACATTTCTATTTGATCTTTCATTTGAGAGATCATCTCATTGTAGATAGCTTCGCTTTTATTAAATGATATTTGTTGATCTTCAATTTTCTTGATAGCTTCCTTTAGATCCAAAACTTTACTTTTACTATCTTCACCATTGCATGCACAGGAAAGTGCATCACAAGAACAACAATCAATACCTGTTTCATCTTCTTCATTTTCTGCTGCACATGTTTTCTGAGATATCTCCTTTTCAGTAGCCTTCTTCTTTTGCTTCCTTGCCATGAGCACTTGTAGAGCTTGGTCAGAATCTTCTTCATCTTTAATCTTGACAGTCTCCTCTAGGTCCATACTATCACTTTCACTATCATAACCTTTGCATATACAGTCAAGTAAAATACAAGAACAATGATTAATACCTGTTTCATCTCCTTCAATTTCTGCTATACATGATTTCCGAGGCTTCTTCTTTCCTTGAGTAACCTTCTTCTTTTGCTTCTTTCCCATTGCGACGGATCTCCTTCAAGCGATCAAGCTTCTGCAGAAGGACCTGGCTCTGATACCAATTGTTGGGAAAAATACTGAGAGGGGGGGGTGAATCAGTATTTACAGCATATTCAAAACTTTTTACTTTTTCATTCCTTTAAAACCCATACGCTACTTTGCTGAAGCCAACTAGCGTATACACGCGGATATCCTTCATAAAACTCGCGTATACACAGAGATCTAATTATGCCATTAGTTCATCACTTATATCATTCCATCATTCATTCATTAGATGTTCTATAAACAGTAAACATGTGCAGTAAGAATAGAATAAACCATCACACAAAGCATCACACATGAACACCAGGATTTTTAGGTGGAAACCCAAGTCGGGAGAAAACCACCGCTGCAGTTGCTCAGCCTTCAATATTTTATTATAGAGAAAACATCTTACAACATATGTGATGGTGCAGACTCTACCAGCACGCAGGCACCCACCTGCGCTCGTTTACCAGCCTCTCCTGGAAGGGAGCTACGACCCCCTAACTCGTTTACTAGCCTCTCCTGGAAGGGAGTTACGACCCCCTTCTCTCGTTTACCAGCCTCTCCTGGAAGGGAGCTACGACCCCCTGCTCTCGTTTACCAGCCTCACCTGGAAGGGAGCTACAACCCCCTGACTGAAGGCTACAACCCTCAGCTCCACCTTGGACCATGTTTCATCAATTTTCACACTGGATCCAACAACTTCAATAGAACACAACTTGCAGGCCACGTTTCATCATATTTTCAGACTGGACCCTCTCCATACATTTAAGCACAGTCAAACATCAACAATAGATAACTAAAACACAGTAGATCAGATTAGATATTTCATAGCCCATACTTCAGCAAACCTTAGTTTGCATACGCACTTTTCTTTCACTGATGTCGCGTATATACGCGCTTCCGTTCATATAAACTAGCGTATACATCTGAACATAAACTTCACTGCGCATACGCGCTTTTCCATCATCGAAGCCGCGTATATACGCGCTTCCTCTGCGGCGAAGTAGCGTATAGATCTTCAATCATTACAGAGCTGCATACTTCTTCAGATCAGACATTCGGTTCAGATTCAACCCTTTACTTCAGACAGATGTTCGCCTTATCACAGATCTAATCACTCCATAAACAGATCTAGCAAATACAAGTACATTTCAGATCTAGAAATCCCACTTCATTATTTCTTCATAAGTGCATCATAGATTCAGATCTATCATCAAACCTTTACCCTTTCCATACGTATATACTTCATATATTTTTGCAAGTTCGTGACATCTTGCTGAAGCTCACACTCTTTATTTGCACAATGAATTTCTTCTCCTTATATAGGATTATCCTTTTTCAATACCACGGGCCCCTTTTTCAATACCATGAGCCTTCAATACCACGGGCCCCTTTTTCAATACCACGGGCCCCTTTTTCAATACCATGAGCCAAAACAATATTACTTCCGATGGTATTTCTGGACGAGGTCACATAAACGAATCATTACTCAATACGATGGGTCAATACCATGGTGGTTACCCCTGGTTTTGCACTTTATGAGCGCTTTTTGCCCATACGCGACTTGGAACGTTCTTTTCCGCGTGCATACGCAACTTCTCCTAGGCAAATCCGCGTATGCCTTGAGACATACTCTTTTCATCATAGATCTAGCACATATTGAATTCCTTTCTTCATCACCTTCTGTAATCTCTGTAGATACATCAGATTTTCATCTTTAAACAGCTTCATCAAGACATATTCTATCAAGCACAACTTCATCATATAGAAGTCATCACCATCAAAATACATTCAAGAACAACTTACATCATATCATACCAAACATCACTCTCCTTACCGTGATTACATCATTTACCAAGTCCATCATGTCAAGAATAACTTCATCAGGTGGATTGCCATCAAGGACAACACATGTCAACAATCGCATGTCTTCATCTTCATTCAGTGGGTTGCCATCAAGGACAACACTCTGCATCATATTGCCAACAATCTCCCCCTTTAGACTTGATGGAAACCATGATGGTGTTTGATCACCACAACATTTAGGTATATTAAGAATACAATGACACCATGTCACTCTTCCCATTCTTTGACATCATTCTTTCTCTTCATTCAAACACCATGTCACTCTCCCCCTTTGACATCAAGGGCAAAGGGCGGATCAAACCAACATAATCTCCCCCTTTTCTCCTCATGTGGAAGAAGCGTTCTGCATATCTGATATATACTGAAGTGACCAAGCTCCCCCTGAGTTCATGCTGAATCTCCGACCTTCAAATGATATCTTTCAATGGAGATATATGACTCCAGAACTTCCTATCACCAAAGACTCATACTTACATCAAATATCCAACCAAGTGGATTTACATATGGGTTTACAAATTTGACTCAACCAAGTGGGTTAACAAATTTTGACAAGTCCTTACATGACTGAATATTACAATTTTACATCATGGGTCTCAACAAGACCTTTCCATCAAATTACAAATATGACTTTAAGACCAACACCAGAAAGTCCTCAAGAAAGAGAACATATTTCAGAACCATCATAATGCCAACAATGCATTATACTCAGCAACGCTAATGCTCCCCCTGAATCTGTGCATCCAAGCATCCTTGTCATATGACTAAGGCTCCCCCTTAGTTTTGTGCATCCTGAACACTTTCACCAACAAATCATCAAGGCATCTTTATCAAAATATGAGAAATAGATTTATGAGAACTGGAACACCACCAGAGATACCAAACAGTATCAGAGATACCAAACAGCACTGCAGCTGTGCTGAAAAGAGCTGACTCCAAGCAAAAATTGTCAGCAATCAGACATACGCGGTTTTCTGTGCAGGAACTCGTGTATATATGCGACTGTGTTTGAGGAAACCCGCGTATACAATACCATCTTCTATATTTTAACCAAAACTGATCCTTTGTGAGGCAGAGACAATGTTCAGCTTCTTTTTGAGATATTTGAATATTTTTCCTGGAATACAGATAGATAAAACAATGTAGTTGTATCTTCAAGCGTCATCCAATGGTTGTAGCATAAGCACATTAGTAACCAAGCCTTCAGATTCTTTGCAGCATCAATACATTCTTTCCATACCAGAACAACATCTTCACATAAGTGTCAAGCAATCATCCATGTGGTCCAACATCACCATGACCTTTAAGATTTAACATGAAGTAACATATGTAGGCAAAAGATCTCAACCATAGTAACAAGCTCTGCATGAACTATTCTTATCTCTGAATCATAAGACTTCCAATTTCATCCAACAGATAAACTTCAGCAAGCAGTAAACACAGCTCATTCAACGTCTCATCATCATAAACCATGTACCAAGCCATCATCAGTTGAGCATGAGTATCATAATAACCGAAGAATAAGCAGTCATATTGCCAACAATGCAATCATTAGTATTCAACCTGCTGCTCCCCCTGAACCAATGCTCTTCCTTAACTCGTGCAACCTGAAAACCTTCAACAGCAACAATCTCTGTATGATCTGTCCTTATCTCTGAATTATAAGACTTACATTTCAGCACCGAATGCTCTTCATCAAAAAGCAAACTGGACTCATCCATAATCTTCTACATAAGAAACCAAATATCATATCATCATTAGAACTGAGAAGCTAGGCTGATACTGCGTCAATAATACAGTTATTAACAATCTGACTGATGCTCCCCCTGAACCTCTGCTCCAGATCTTCAGCTATCATATGAATTTTCTTATCATTAATGCATACGCGACTGTGTCTGCTGGAACTCGCGTGTATACGCGAATTTTGTGAATAGAACCCGCGTATGGAAAGTGAAACATAAAAATTTTTCACATTCCTTTATCTCCCCCTGAACTTGTCCTTCCTGTACCTGTCTTCTTCATAGCAGATGTTCTGTTAGAAATACATATAACCAGAATAATCAAATCAACCATGAGAGACATCATACATTGCTCCCCTTGTGACGATACATTACTAAATCTCATAATGTATCCCACATCATTCCTGCAGTCAATCAGAGAAGTAAGCTTCCAGAAGCAGATGACTGTAGTAGGGTCTAAATTCCCTACGTTTCTGATCGGTCCTCCTTCTTTTTCCAAATTTGCTTGAACTTCCTAACTGTGTGCTGAAAATTGTCCACTTTCTCAGATCTGTTCAACCTGCATTCCTTTTCTACATGTCCATACTTGTTCAGAAATAACATCTCATGTGTCCAGAGAAATAAGCATAAGAATCATAATGAGTATTTCTAATCTTCCTCTTTTTACAATCAGCTGCTTTATGTCCATACTTGTTACATGAAAAACAATATCCCTTGAAGAAACCAGAGTACCTTTCTATGTAGGAACTGTTTGTTTGCGGCTGAAATGATCTGCTCCTGCAATTTGCTGCAACATGCCCATGATTTTGACATTTAAAGCATTCAACTTTATTGACTGATTTCGTTTGAGATTTCATCATTGTTGGTTGACCTTTTGTCTCTTTCAACACTTCAGGTTTTGCATTGTCATCCTCTGAAGTTTTAGCACTTCCTTGTGAGCTAGATTCTCCTTTAACAGTTTCTTGGAAACCAAGACCAAGTTTGATAGCAGGAGACCTTTGATTACTCATAATGTTGTCCAAAATGTTAGTACTATCTTGAAACCTCAAAAGTTTAACCTTTTCTTCTAATTTACCTTTGAGAATGTTTACCTCAACCTCCAAGGCTTTACATTGCTTTGTCATGCTTTCTTCTTTCCTTCTTCCATCTTCTACTTGATCCTTCAGATTTAGAATCTCTTCTTTCAACCAATTTTCATTTTCTTCACATGTTTGTTGCAGCTCTTCATTCCTCTTATTTGATTTTTCCGGATCTTCTTTGAGAGAGATGATTTCTACTTCAAGGCCTTCCTTTTCAAATGTTTGTAGAGGTTCCTCATTCTTCTTACTTGATGCTTCAAGATCTGCTTGCAGAGAGATGATTGGAGCTTCAAGTCCTTCATTCTTCTTGCTTGATTTTGCGAGATCTGCATTTTGATTGTTGATTTCTGCTTCTAGTTCTTTAATTCGATTGGATGCATAAGTATGAAACCTTTGATACTTGTCCACCTGTCCATTCAGCATTTCTATTTTATCTTTCATTTGAGAGATCATCTCATTGTAGATAGCTTTGCTTTTATTAAATGATCTTTGTTGATCTTCAATTTTCTTGATAGCTTCCTTTAGATCCAAAACTTTACTTTCACTATCTTCACCATTGCATGCACAGGAAAGTGCATCACAAGAACAACAATCAATACCTGTTTCATCTTCTTCATTTTCTGCTGCACATGTTTTCTGATATATCTCCTTTTCAGTAGCCTTCTTCTTTTGCTTCTTTGCCATGAGCACTTGTAGAGCTTGGTCAGAATCTTCTTCATCTTTAATCTTGACAGTCTCTTCTAGGTCCATACTATCACTTTCACTATCATAACCTTTGCATATACAGTCAAGTAAAATACAAGAACAATGATTAATACCTGTTTCATCTCCTTCAATTTCTGCTATACATGATTTCCGAGGCTTCTTCTTTCCTTGAGTAACCTTCTTCTTTTGCTTCTTTCCCATTGCGACGGATCTCCTTCAAGCGATCAAGCTTCTGCAGAAGGACCTCCCTCTGATACCAATTGTTGGGAAAAATACTGAGAGGGGGGGTGAATCAGTATTTGCAGCATATTCAAACTTTTTACTTTTTCATGCTCTAAAACCCATACGCTACTTTGATGAAGCCAACTAGCGTATACACGCGGATATCCTTCATGAAACTCGCGTATACCCAGAGATATAATTATGCCATTAGTTCTTCACTTACATAATTCCATCATTCATTTATTAGATGTTCTATAAACAGTAAACATGTGTAGTAAGAACAGAATAAACCATCACAGAAAGCATCACACATGAACACCAGGATTTTTAGGTGGAAACCCAAGTCGGGAGAAAACCACCGCTGCAGTTGCTCAGCCTTCAATATTTTATTATAGAGGAAACATCTTACAACATATGTGCTGGCGCAGACTTGACCAGCACGCAGGCACCCACCTGCGCTCGTTTACCAGCCTCTCCTGGAAGGGAGCTCCAACCCCCTAACTCGTTTACCAGCCT
Organism: Pinus albicaulis; assembly: GCA_034641835.2. NCBI lineage: Eukaryota > Viridiplantae > Streptophyta > Pinopsida > Pinales > Pinaceae > Pinus > Pinus albicaulis. Next base: position 651,185,955 of record CM076570.1, read on the forward strand.
CTCCTGGAAGGGAGCTACGACCCCCCGATCTCGTTTACCAGCCTCTCCTGGAAGGGAGCTACGACCCCCCGATCTCGTTTACCAGCCTCACCTGGAAGGGAGCTACGACCCCCTGACTGAAGGCTACAACCCTCAGCACCACCTTGGACCACGTTTCATCAATTTTCACACTGGATCCAACAACTTCAATAGAACACAACTTGCAGGCCACGTTTCATCATATTTTCAGACTGGACCCTCTCCATACATTTAAGCACAGTCAAACATCAACAACAGATAACTAAAACACAGTAGATCAGATTAGATATTTCATACCCCATACTTCAGCAAACCTTAGTTTGCATACGCGCTTTTCTTTCATTGATGTCGCGTATATACGCGCTTCCGTTCATATAAAATAGCGTATACATCTGAACATAAACTTCACTGTGCATACGCGCTTTTCCATCAGCGAAGCCGCGTATATACACGCTTCCTCTGCGGAGAAGTAGCGTATAGATCTTCAATCATTACAGAGCTGCATACTTCTTCAGATCAGACATTCAGTTCAGATTCAACCCTTTACTTCAGACAGATGTTCGCCTTATCACAGATCTAATCACTCCATAAACAGATCTAGCAAATACAAGTACATTTCAGATCTAGAAATCCCACTTCATTATTTCTTCATAAGTGCATCATAGATTCAGATCTATCATCAAACCTTTACCCTTTCCATACAGATATACTTCACAGAGAAGTATTCATTCAAGTTCAGACATCTTGCTCCCACACTCTTTATTTGCACAATGAATTTCTTCTCCTTATATAGGATTATCCTTTTTCAATACCACGGGCCCCTTTTTCAATACCATGAGCCAAAACAATACCATGAGCCTTCAATACCACGGGCCCCTTTTTCAATACCATGAGCCAAAACAATACCATGAGCCTTCAATACCACGGGCCCCTTTTTCAATACCATGAGCCTTCAATACCACGGGCCCCCTTTTCAATACCATGAGCCAAAACAATATTACTTCCGATGGTATTTCTGGACGGGGTCACATAAACGAATCATTACTCAATACAATGGGTCAATACCATGGTGGTTACCCCTGGTTTTGCACTTTATGAGCGCTTTTTGCCCATACGCGACTTGGCACGTTCTTTTCCGCGTGCATACGTGACTTCTCCTAGGCAAATCCGCGTATGCCTTGAGACATACTCTTTTCATCATAGATCTAGCACATATTGAATTCATTTCTTCATTACCTTCTGTAATCTCTGTAGATACATCAGATTTTCATCTTTAAACAGGTTCATCAAGACATATTCTATCAAGCACAACTTCATCAAGTAAGTTGCCATCATCTTCATCAGGTGGGTTGCCATTCAAGAACAACTCTCTACATCATATTGTCAACAAACATCACTTCCTATCAGATTTACATCATTTACCAAGTCCATCAGGTCAAGACAAACTTCATCAGGTGGTTTGCCATCAAGGACAACACATGTCAGTAGTCGCATGTCTTCATCTTCATTCAGTGGGTTGCCATCAAGGACAACACTCTGCATCATATTGCCAAGATTAAAATTTGTGTAAACAGATTAGTTAACCTCTCTAAGATTGTCATACCTGGTTGAAATTTTCTTGTTTATTTGGGTCTGAAAAACACAGCATAGTGGCTCCTAGAAAGATTCATACTAGAGCTTATCCTGACCCATATCCACCTGAGATAGTTGATAACCCAGAAATTATTCTTAGGAACTCTCCTAGGATTAAATCATCAACTATTGTCAGAACAGCCTTGAGAGCTAATTCAGTTCCTCTAAATATTTCAGCTTTACAACAATCACAAGTGGACTTAGTAAATCTCTTTAGAACTGGGTCTCTTGGTGATTTAGATCAGTTGGATTCTGATTCTTCACCTTCATCTCCTAAAACAAGTGAACACCTTGGTAGCATAGAAACAACACCTCCTGATTTACATTTCCTTCATAACCTAGGTGTCTCTCATCCAAGATCAGCACAGCAATCTACTCCTGGTCCATCCACTTCTGCTCACCCTACATCCATTTTTCAAACCACTCCACTTAAGCCCACTTTCCCTTTCATTAATCCACCTCTTGTGAATCCACCCCCACCACATATCATGGCTACATGGAATGCTCCCTTAGTCCTTCCCGTACCATTAGCCAATCTTCCACAGGACTATCAATCCAAAATTCCATTATATGATGATAGAAATGCCATAACTACATCACAACATGTGGATAAGATGAATGACTACTTTGACAGAAATGAAATTGATGATGATTCTGTCAAACTTAGATTATTTTCTCAGAGTCTAGGGGGAGAAGTAAGAAAATGGTTTAAAGGCTTAACCCCCCATAGTATCAATGATCTCCAAACCTTCCATCAAACTTTCTTAAACAAATGGTAATTAAAGAAGAATCCTCTCCAAGTCCTTTCTGATTACAAGAACCTCCATAGAAACATCGAGGAAAGTGTACAAGCTTATTGTACCAGATTTAACAGTGTATATAATGCAATTTTCCAACCTCCACAAGGCTCAGCTTTAAACAAGTTTCCTGAAGGGTTTGACCCTGAGATGGCTTATCAGCTGAGAGAGAGAGACCCTGCAACTCTCGAAGAGATGCAAAAAGGTGCTCTTTCTATGGAAGTCAACTTGATGGAGAAGAGAGCAAGAATGAAAAATGAAAAGAGAGTATCTTTTAGAGAGTAATCCACACCTTCTACTTCCAATTAAAAGATGGAAAGAATTATGGAAGAGATTATGAAAGAAATGAGCATCCTCGAGAGAGCACAAGCGAGTCAAAATAAAAATTCTCCTCAAAATAGAAACCAGAACCAGAATCTGAATTTTAGAAGGAACCAACCTCCAAACAGACCTAGGAAGGATGATCAACAAATCACTCCTCCCTTTCATCAAAACTATACAAGTGAGGTTGAGGAAACAGACGAGATAATAGAGGAAGATGATATCAACATGTTGGGTGTAGGTGATGATGACTTTGAAGTTCATTATGATAGAAAACAAGGTCTATACACACCTTATTATGACATAAGAGATGACGATGAAATTTATTATCAAGACATGGAAAATGTCATCATAGAGTCTCAAAAAGAATATCACCTTAGAATCAAAACCAGTCAGCAAACACCCAACACCAAAACCTCTGACAAATCTTCACAAAACAGCACTGCAACCAAGCCTAAAATTGTCAAACAAAAGGACAAAATAGTGGCTATAAATTTTGATAACGGTAAAGAGAAATGCACTAAAAACAGTCAGAAACCGAGTGCAGACCTCAGTAGTACTAACACTTCAGCTAGTACTTTTGTCAAATTTAAATACAACAAATCAGCAAGCTGACATCGCTGATAGAGTGACAGCTAATAAAGCTGAAACAAGTTCTTCAAAGAACTAAATCCCTTTCAGCCTAGAGCAGGAAATTTCAAAGATTAAAATCTCTGTTCCCCTCACTGAGTTAGCTGCCCAGCAGGTATATAGGACCCAAATTTTGAAAGCTTTAAACATTGAAGAGAATGAGGACACAGTCAATCTTAATGATGACCAACCAGAGCTTATTTTTGGTCCAAACATTGAAGGTAGATATCAAGAGGGACATGTTCCTCCCTTTTATGTAAGTTTAAACGTTCATGACAAAATTTTGCACAACGCTATGCATGACTCAGGAACTTCTCATAATTTAATGCCTAAAGCTGTAATGGAGAGCCTGGGTCTAGAAATCACCAGACCTTACAAAGATCTTTACTCCTTTGACTCAAGTAGAGTAAAATGTTTAGGATTAATCAAAGACCTTTGTGTTAACTTAGCCCAAATTCTAGCCAAATGCTTAGTAATGGATATTGTTGTGGCTGATGTGCCCCCAAAATACAAAATGCTATTATCAAGATCTTGGAGGCCTAAGTTGCAAGGGACTATGCAGATGGACATGATGTATGTGACTATCCCTATTTTCAATCAGAATAGAAGACTCTACAGGGAATCCCATATGAAATACACAGTTACAAGTCAAGACCGACCACAAAAATCTCCTCTATATTCTGTAAATACAGGCCTTGATTCTTTTATCATGTTTAATGATGTCACACTTAGTGAACAAGTCACTTTAACAGGATTAATGGCCGATAGGAAGGAAGAGGAACACAATGCAGAAGTGTCAAAACAGTTTGCTGCATTTGAAGATATTAGCAAACCAAACAAAGGTCTTGAGCTACAAGTCAGGTGTCCATTTCTTTTAAACATTCACAATCAAGAAAACAACCCTCAAACAAATGAAAATCTTGGGGAATCAAAACAAATACAACTAAGTGCTAAGATTCCACAACAACCCTTGAGCACGTTAGTTGAAGAGGACACTCACCAAGGTGAAACCAAAAATAGTCCTCTGTGGAGTATGTGTTTTGATGGGTCATGCACTAAAACCAACGCTGGTGCAGGTGTCTGGATCTGTACCACTAAAAATGACCACACAGAAAGCATTTCCTGCAAACTAAACTTTCATTGTTCCAATAACATAGCAGAATATGAATCCCTTCTATTAGGCTTACATCTATTGAAAAAGTTAGGAGCCACAAGAATTAATGTGTATGGGGATTCAAAATTAGTCATTAGACAAGTCAATGGGGTGTATAACGCAAATCATCCGAGACTTAGAGCCTACCAAAATGATGTCATGGACCTTTTGAAAACTTTTGAAGTGTCTAAATTTATTTTTGTCCCAAGAAAAAGAAATATTTCCGCCCACAATTTAGCCATTGCAGCTAGAACATGCTTAACGCCATATGAAACCAAAGACTGCAAAAATCAGATGAAATTTATACCAGTCGTGCTTGATAATAAAAATTATTGGAAATTTTTTGATGGAGACAAACAAATAGAAGACTTCATGCAATTCAGAAATGAATTCGAACTACATAGTTCGGACTCAGATTATGATACAGACTGCAGTGAAGAAAATTTTCTTGGTGAAGAAGAACCGTCCCCTAAACTTGTCAATATTAATCTTATGACCAGCAAACTTAAAAGAAAAACAGAATTGAATGCAAAGTTAGAAATAGAGGAATTATAAACTCTGCACTCTAAAGACGAAATTTTACCAAGCGGTCTAGCACCTTTGGAAGAGTTGTTTGATTTTAACGATGTGGCCAGGAAACCAAAGCTGGAACCTGTAGAGACTAAAGTGGAGGAGTGCAATATAGGCTGTGAACTTATACCGAAAATGATTAAACTGTCTAAAACTTTTCCAGCTAACATTAAACTCAAATACATAATGTTGTTTAAAGATTTTTCTTATGTTTTTGCATGGAATTACGAAGATCTAAAATCCTATGACACTGAAATAATACAGCACAAAATCCCTCTCAAGGAAAACCAAAAACCATTCAAACAGAAACTGCACAGAATAAAGCTTGTTCAGTTGCCTTTGGTTCAGAAGGAGATCATGAAAATGTATGAAGCTGGTATTATTGTCCCTATTAGATATTCTGAGTGGGTGTCTAATCTGGTGTCAGTTAGAAAGAAAACTGGAGAAATCAGGCTTTGTATAGACTTTAGAGACTTAAACAAAGCTTCATTAAAAGACAACTACCATTTACCTAAGATGGACCATATTTTACAAAGGGTGGTAGGGTCTAGAAGAATCCTTTTCTTGATGGCTACTCATGGTACAATCAAATCTTAGTTCACCCTGCTGTTCAATTAAAGACAACCTTTACTACACCCTGGGGCACTTTCATATATGTGAAAATGCCCTTCGGTCTAATGAATGCTGGAGAAACTTTTCAGAGAGCCATGGACATAACATTCTCGGAAGAATTGGGCTTCTTCATCATCATATACCTTGATGATGTCACTTTGTTTTCAAAAACAAATGAAGAGCACTTAGCACACTTAAGAAAAGTTTTCGGGAAATGCAGAAAGTTTGGAATATCTTTAAACCCTAACAACACTCTTTTTGGGCTCCAAGAAGGTAAACTTCTTGGGCACATTATTTCATAAGAGGGTATTAAGATAGATCCAAAGAGGGTTAAGGCCATATTTCAAATCTCTCATCCTCGAAACATCAAGGAGTTGCAATCTTTCATTGGAAAGATTAAATTTTTGAGAAAGTTCATCCCAACCTTGGCTGAGCTTCTCAGGAATATCACAAACATGTTGAAGAGGAGAAAGGGGTAAAATGGACCTTGGAAGCAAAAAATTCCTTTGAGCTGGTGAAGCAAGCATTAACCAAAACACCGGTTCTAATAAGTCCTGATTTTTCAAAATATTTTTATATTTTTTCATTTTCATCAGAACATACCATAGCTGTTGTCCTTCTACAGAAAAATTCACAAGGACAAGAGCAGCCTATTGCATTATTTAGCAAGGAATTGAGGGATGCCCCTCTGAAGTATAACATTATGGAGAAGCAAGATTTTGCTTTGGTTAAAGCGTTGAAAGACTTCAGAGTATACATTCTTCACTCACACATCATTGCCTATGTCCCAAACTCAGTTGTTAAAGACATTCTAACACAGGACCCAGATGGTAAGAGAGGTAAGTGGATTGTTGTCATTCTTGAATATGATTTAGAGATAAAACCCACTAAGCTCATCAAAGGCCAAGGTCTATCTAGATTAATGGCTAAATCCAATTTTGAAATTCTTGATATTAATATGATTGATGCTTTGGATGAACAAGAGGAAATCTAAACAAGCATTGTTGAAGACCATTTTATGAATTCCTCTTGGTATGATGATATTGTTTATGTTTTTATTAATTTGAATACACCTCTTGGTTTGACAAAAACAAAGGAAAGATTCCTTAAATTGAAAGCTGTAAACTATTGCATTATAGATAGATGTCTTTATTGGAAAAATGCAAGTGGTGTATTGCTTAAATGTTTACCTGAGTTTGATGCAGAGAAAGTTAAATACCAGTTCCATGAAGGAGAATGTGGAGGTCATTTGTACTGGAAAACAACAGCCAAAAATTTTTTAAGGGTTGGTTTCTATTGGCCTACTCTTTTCCATGATGTGCACAAGATGATAATAGCCTGTCATAAATTTCAACTTTTTGAAGGAAAAAGAAAACTGTTACCCCTACCTCTGCATCCAATCATTGTTGAAGCTCCTTTTCAATAGTCGGGACTCGACTTTATAGGAGAAATCCATCCACCATATTCTGCCTAGCATAGATGGATTCTCACTGCCACAGACTATTTCACTAAGTGGATAGAAGCCATACCTTGTAGGCAGGCCAATGATTCAGTTATTATAAAATTCATGGAGACTAACATTCTCTCCAGATTTGGCTGTCCTACCAATATCATCACTGATAATGCAGCAGCATTTGGATCAAAGAAGATGGTTGAGTTCTTTCACAGATATTAGATAACATTGGGGAATTCCACAGCCTATTACCCTCAGGTAATGGACTTGTAGAATCCTCAAACAAAATTTTAGTGAACATAATCAAGAAACTGTTGGAGGGAAATAAAAAGTCTTGGCACACAAAGCTGGTCCATGCACTTTGGGTTGACAGATTGACTTTGAAGAAATCTATTGGTATGTCACCTTTCCAGCTTGTGTATGGTACTGATGCAATTTTTCAAAACAGCCTTGGTGTACCAGTGATGAAGATGATTCAAGAGTTGCAAACTGAAGAAAATGACATGATCAGAAGAATAAATCAAACAATTCATCTTCAGCAAACCAGAGAGGAGGTTTATAGCAAAGCATTGCAAAAATAGGACAGCATCAAAAAGCTTTTTGACAGAAGAACAAAGGCCATCAATTTTAATATTGGGGACAAAGTTTTAAAGTGGGACTCAATGAGGGAAGACAACGGAAAGCATGGGAAATTTGACAACTTATGGCTTGGCCCTTCCTCTATTCATTCAGCTGCTATTAATAATGCATTTTTCTTGTGGGAGTTGGATGGAGCAGAACAATTTGGGGGGCCTGTCAATGGCAGGATGCTTAAGCATTACTTCTCTTGATCCATGTTATGTTCCGGAAGCCTTTTATCTTTTTCTCATTATAAATATTTCACCCACCATTGCATTCAAAGTTATAAAAAATAAAAATACAAAAACAAAGAAAAAGAATGAAAAGGGGGCATATTATAAAAACAAGAAAGGTATAGCCCCATACCAAAAAAGAGAAACAAATATGAAAGTGTGCAAGCTCAAATGCCACTCCTAAAAGAACACACTTCTAGTTATTCAAACAGCCTAATCTTGACTAATTAGTTTTAAATTTTCTGCTGATAGGATAGTGAATTCGATTTGCCAAACTGTTTAATCTTGGCTTATCAGTAGATAGTTTAGGATAGAAATTAAGGGTTCAAACATGGTCAAAATCTGAACCTTAGGTTTCAAAGAGAAAATGACTCAAATCTGCTTCAAATTCTAAGTCAAGAAAGATGTAAATCTAGTTCTAATCAGCTCAAAACCTGAACCAGCTAGCAAAGGAAAGACAACTCAAAACAAAGGTCAAAACAGAGCTGTAAAAAAGAGGAAGGAAATGTTTTCAAAGCTCATATCTTAAAGCCTTCCATTTTTTTTTTAAATTTTGTGCAAAATAATGTCTATGTGCAGTTTGTTCCTATGCCATAGACCAACATCAAGTTAGACTTTTCAATCCTGACTTGAATGCTTTTAAAATTTTTTTGTAGAATTTAGAGAATAAAGTCTGTTGGACAGTTCAATCCCAACAGACAGTGGATTAGGTAGAGAATCATATGGGCCCAACTGTTTAATCTGGGTCCATGGAGAAATAAGGAGTAGAAATAGATCAGTTTTCATATTTTTAAAAAAGAATAAAATGTTGTAAAAGAGTTTTCCAGTCTAAGTGCACTCTAATGAAGAAAAAATGTTAGATCAGTAGTAGTGGGTAGGTAGAAAGCTTGTATTGATGAAGATCCATTGTTTTTGTGATTGCTAATATGTTTTCAGAACAAAGAAGATCATCAACAGAAAGAAAGGAAGCCCAATGGATGAGGCAACTGATCAGCCTCCCAGAGAAAGCAAGTCTGAAGTTCTTGATGCCTTCAAGAAGGCACCATCCCCAAGTGGAGCCACTGTTAGCAAGCTATAAATTTTTTTATACCAAATGCTGGCTAAAACATTTTTGGAGCCTTCAAGGAACAAATTTTTATGGCAAAAAGTGTTGGCTCTGGAAGACTCTCAAAAGGCCTCATGCCTCTGTCTTAATCTTCACTGCTATGCCCATTTTTCAATCTTGAAATTCTGTTGTTTTCAAAGCCAAAATACTGCTGCAAACACCATTTTCCCCCTCTCCCCTCTTCCAAAACTAACCTCATTTTTATTCCTCTATTTCCCATGAAAATCCCTCATTTTCATGTTTCTCCCCTTTTCCCCTTCATCAAAATCCCTTTGATAAGGTTTAAAGACTCCTTCTTTGCCTTACCGAAACCCTCAAAACCTTTGAAAATCATTGAAAAACTATAAAAATCACATATATATATATATATATTATAGACTTAAGCCCCTTGGGCTAAGTCTCTAACCTTTCCCTTCCATACGCCCTGGTGCTGGAACCAGGCACTGAGCCATTTGAGCGCTTATCGCATCACCCCGTTGCCAATTAGCCCTCCGTTCTATCTCCCTCAGTCATATTATCTCCCATGCACCCAAAGGCCCCACAAACGGGTGCCAAGCCATATTGAAAATGAATATTTCGCCCCAAAGTATAAAACCTTTGGTTACATAAATTTTCAGTTTTCATTATATTATAAACTTTTCCGCCGATGAAAAATTCCATTAACTCTACGCCGTCGATCTGATTTGCAGATCGACGGCACGCAGTCTATCGACCCGGTGGTCCCTGCCAACCACTCACCGTTGCAAAACCAAGTCGTATCCATCACACTACTTTCAAGTGGAGGGCAGTTTTTTCTTTTTTCCTGATCGGCAGCAATTCCATTCATCGCCCGACGCGTGGCCTTGAGCACTGTTCAAAAACCGCTGCTCATCACTCATTAAAGTTCGGACATGGGCCCGGCGCGATATTGATGTGCGTTGTCCGATCTGAGGGCGCTCATCAGACAGTGATCACCCTCCGAATATGCTCATGCGATAACTCAGGATGCGGTGCGGTCCTTAAAGAATCTTCGCCGTCGATCTGATTTGCAGATCGACGGCCCATACTCCATCGCCCTGGTCCCCAGTGCCCCATCAGCATCCACACGGAATCATCGGATTGGAGCGGGTTTTCGTTGGTTCCTTGCACAGTCAGCAAATCCAGACCCGGGAACTTTATTCAACATGGTTTTATTAAAAATATTTGATGTTCAAGCATGTTTCTAAGGTTTATTGGCTCCTATTCTCCGCCATTGATCGCGTGGGCCGATCTCATCTGACAGCCCACGTTTTTCCCGAACCCCAAACATGATTTTCGATCATTTTTCTCCAAAACAAAGGTTTTAAACCTTTGTCTCTCCTTTTATTTCATTTTTCCAAATATTTTGACCCCTTCACGTTATTTATACACCTTCTCTCCTGATCGTCGATCTTCACACGATCGGCGGCTCCGATTTAAATTTTATTCCGCCTTCCCTTTGACTTCTCCTAATCAATCTTGACCGTTGGATGACACCATCTGACTGCTATGCTCTCTCCACGCGCCTTCCTAAGAAGTTAACTTATACATGTAGGATTTCATAACATTGTTTGTATTTTGAAGGGTTCCAATGGTTTCTTCTGCTATGTCCGAAGAAATTTCAGAGGAAGAAGGTGACGATCCTCCCACCTTCGATTCACCAGAGGAAACCATTCACAAGAAGAAGCTCCATGTTTCATTAATGATTCATGAGGCATTGATGCCATATCACCCCTGCGTAGCCCTGTACACCAGCAAAACGCAGCAAACCAGGCACAAATCAAAAAGTATCAGTGTTGAAGACAAAAATATACCAGAACAGAAGATTGAAGACAGATTTTGTGAGGATTACGTCTAATATGGTTTATCAAAAGCGTAATCCCCAATTAAAACACATTTTGAAGAAAATATTAAGCGTTTTATCAAAAGGAAAGCCTCCACTGCCACATTTGAGGTAAATCAATTCCTCCCAGCTACCAAAAAGCCACCTATGCCTCAAAGCATTCAAACAAAGGTCTAATTTATTGATCAGGACCAGATATCTGCCTCACAACACAGCCAGAGAGTAAATTCTGCCAAGGAATTTAATGACAAAACATCTGCAGAGTTACTTTGACACCACACAGAGCCTCAAAGGTCAAAAAGAGATCCCACCGAGCTTAAATCTTTATGTAAACCATTTAACACAGAAGACACCTATGTAAGTTTCTTCATCGAGCCCCCCAAAGGCCGAGGAACCATTAAGTCTGTATTAATTGTAATTGGAGATCTTTTATCAGATCTCACCTCCTCATTCTTCTATCAATACCACTGTAGAAGATGAGAGAGGGGTTGGTTAATGTAGTTGCTGATCATTGTAATGTAATTGAGCTTGATACTTCTACTTGTAAATAGTGTTCACTGGCCCTTGAAGCTCTTCTTGTGATAGATAAGTTAGGCTGAGATGAGTAGATGATTGCTAAACTAAAGCATTGGACTTAAAGCTGTAATTGGTTTGGAGCATCAATACAAGCTGATTTCTGGGATCCTGGTCTATGTTGACGGTGATGTTTTTCTCATTGTAACTTGTTATTTTGTTTATGTTTCCACTGTGTTCATTTTCTCTTATAAATAACAGCATGCATAGAGTTAGGACCTACTGTATATCAGTACCCTTCTCTGACTGAAAATATTTATCTAAATGTTTTCCTCTAATCTGTGTTATTTAGGAATGATTTAAATCAGTTTAAGCATAGGAATGCTGGCGTTCCCTCGTCTTATTGTATTAGCAGAATATTGTTCCTAGATGTTACTTTCATTTCATGTTAAGTAGAGATGAACTAAGGAAGATATGTTGTGCCCTGGTCCTAGTTTTATCCCCAAAGACTGTCTGAATGTTTCCCTTGGAATGTGTTAAAATCTGGCTAGTTTCAAAGTACTTACCAGATCTTAGGAAATTCTGTGTTATCTTTGTGATTGTCTTGAAAGTGACCAAGTAAATCAGAGCTAGGAGAGGATTTCTGGTGAGCCCGGCCTGCTAGTTTCTACTCCAGCAGTTTCCTTCAAGTTTCCCTTTGTTTTTGTATGTTTTCTATTGAAAGTGTATCAAAGTCTGGCTAGTTTAGAAGTAATTACCAGATCCTAGTTTGCTTTCATGTTTTTCTTAAGTGTGTGTCAAAGGCTGGCTATTTTAAAAATGCTTACCAGATCCTGGGCTGCTCTTTGTTCTTCATCTATCTAATTCCCTTTCTTTTGTCTCATTCCATTCCATAAATCAAAATTTAAAGAGATCCTTATACATAGATGACTTGCCCCATGGGCCACTCTTGCCTCTTACTGTTCCAATTAAACCCTATTATGACTCCATAGCCCAATGGACTAAAACCTGCATTTTTCTACCTTCCTGGCCAAAGCTTGTTCTATTTTCTTGCAACTTCTCACCTTTGAAACTTTTTTCATTTAGAACTTTCCACCTCAAACAGTAATCATGCTCAACCATCCAGAAAACAAAAAAATCCCTTGGCCTTCATAACTAGCCTAATATCATTACCCAAAACTTCAAAGACAAATCCATATTTGCACTTATTGGAAAGATCCCTCTCTGGATTCAGGAGGGCTAGATCCTAGAATCCCAAAGTGGTTGAAATGATGTTTCTCCCTGCGATTGGACTTTGCCAAGCTTGCTGATTACAGGGAGCTAACATTTCTGGCGACTCCGCTGGGGAACAAAACCCAGAAACATTTTCATTTGAGGGTAACCATAGGATATCAGAGATTTGGTTCAAGTACATTTGCTATATTAACCAGCTGAGCCACCAACAACTAACATTTCTGGCGACTCCACTGGGGAACTCAGTTGAATTTTCACCTTAAGTTCCCTTAAACATTCCATAAAACCTTGTGAGTAAAATTAGCATCCTTTTCAAGCACTACCAAGAAATGGTAAATCATGATGAAACTTGTTGGAGTCAGTGAAAAACTAGGAAAACCCTAGGATTCTCATAAGACTTTATCTAACCTTGAAAAATCAGCTTGCTTAGCCATAAGAGTAGACTGTCTTTGTCTCATAACTGTAGCTAAGTTTTGAAATAGATTTAGTACATTATTAGAAACCACACAACTAAAAAATAACTCAGTAAACACAAAAATATTTTAGATTGGAAATCGAATAAACATGGTGGTGGACCATAAAACCTTTTACCTCTGAAAAGAGCTAAAAACTTCCACTTGGCGACTCCACAATCCTGAGCAGACCTTAAGACTCCACTAGGAAGAACCCTTATCATTGTAATATCATTCAAACTCAGTTAGAGGACTGTAGGATTAAAATTTGTGTAAATAGATTAGTTAACCTCTCAAATATTGTCATACCTGGTTGAACTTTTCTTGTTTATTTGGGTTTGAAAAACACAGCATAGTGGCTCCTAGAAAGATTCATACTAGAGCTTATCCTGACCCATATCCAACTGAGATAGTTGATAACCCAGAAAGTATTCTTAGGAACTCTCCTAGGATTAAATCATCAACTATTGTCAGAACACCCTTGAGAGGTAATTCAGTCCCTGTAAATCTTTCAGCTCTACAACAATCACAGGTGGACTTAGTAAATCCCTTTAGAACTAGGTCTCTTGGTGATTTAGATCAATCGGATTCTGAGTCTTCACATTCATCTCCTGAAACAAGTGAACACCTTAGTAGCAGAGAAACAACACCTCCTAATTTACATTTCCTTCATAACCTAGGTGTCTCTCATCCAAGATCAGCTCAGCAATCTACTCCTGGTCCATCCACATCTGCTCACCCTACATCCACTGTTCAAACCACTCCACTTCAGCCCACTTTCCCTTTCGTTAATCCATCTCTTGTGAATCCACCACCACCACATATCATGGCTACATGGTATGCTCCCTTAGTCCTTCCTGTACCATTAGCCAATCTTACACAGGACTATCAGTCAAAAAATCCATTATATGATGCTAGCAATGCCATAACTGCATCACAACATGTGGATAAGATGAATGACTACTTTGACAGAAATGAAATTGATGATGATTCTGTCAAACTTAGATTATTTTCTCAGAGTCTAGGCTCAACCCCCCATAGTATCAATGATCTCCAAACCTTCCTTCAAACTTTCTTAAACAAATGGGAAGAAAAGAAGAATCATCTCCAAGTCCTTGCTGATTAGAAGAACCTCCATAGAAACATCGGGGAAAGTGTACAAGCTTATTGTACCAGATTTAACAGTGTATATAATGCACTTTCCCCAGATCTAAAACCTCCACAAGGCTCAACTTTAAACAAGTTTCCTGAAGGGTTTGACCCTGAGATGGCCTATCAGCTAAGAGAGAGAGACCCTGCAACTCTTGAAGAGATGCAAAAATGTGCTCTTTCTGTGGAAGTCAACTTGATGGAGAAGAGAGCAAGAATGAAAAATGAAAAGAGATTATCTTTTAGAGAGGAATCCACACCTTCTACTTCCAATTCAAAGATGGAAAGAATGATGGAAGAGATGATGAAAGAAATGAGCATCCTCGAAAGAGCACAAGCTAGTCAAAATCAAATTGCTCCTCAAAACAAAAACCAGAACTAGAATCAGAATTTTAGAAGGAACCAACCTCCAAACAAACCTAGGGAAGATGATCAACAAAGAAATCCTCCCTTTCATCAAAACTATATAAGTGAGGTTGAGGAAACAAACAATATAACAGAGGAAGATGATATCAACATGTTGGGTGTAGGTGATGATGACTTTGAAGTTCATTATGATAGAAAACAAGGTCTATACACACCTTATTATGACAGAAGAGATGATGATGAAAGTTATTATTAAGACATGGAAAATGTCATCATAGAGTCTCAAAATAATATGACCTTAGAAGAAAAACCAGTCAGCAAACTCCCAACACCAAAACCTCTGACAAATCTTCACAAAACAGCACTGCAACCAAGCCTAAAATTGTCAAACAAAAGGACAAAATAGTGGCTGTAAATTTTGATAATGGTAAAGAGAATTGCACTCAAAAAAGTTAGAAACCGAGTGCATACCTCAGTAGTAATAACACTTCACCTAGTACTCTTGTCAAAATTATTTTTTCAAATGTAAATAGAACAAATCAGCAAGCTGACATCGCTGATAGAGTGACAGCTAATAAAGCTGAAACAAGTTCTTCAAAGAACCAAATCCCTTTCAGCCTAGAGCAGGAAATTTCAAAGATTAAAATCTCTGTTCCCCTCTCTGAGTTAGCTGCCCAGCAGGTATATAGGACCCAAATTTTGAAGGCTTTAAACATTGAAGAGAATGAGGACACATTCAATCTTAATGATGACCAACCAGAGCTGATTTTTGGTCCAAAGATTGAAGGTAGATATCAAGAGGGACCTGTACCTCCCTTTTATGTAAGTTTAAACGTTCATGACAAAATTTTGCACAACGCTATGCATGGCTGAAGAGCTTCTCATAATTTAATGCCTAAAGCTGTAATGGAGAGTCTGGGTCTAGAAATCACCAGACCTTACAAAGATATTTACTCCTTTGACTCAAGTAGAGTAAAATGTTTAGGATTAATCAAAGACCTTTGTGTTAACTTAGGCCAAATTCTAGCCAAATTCTTATTAATGGATATTGTTGTGGCTGATGTGCCCCCAAAATATGGAATGCTATTATCAAGATCTTAGGGGGCTAAGTTGCAAGGGACTATGCAGATGGACATGACCTATGCGACTATCCCTATTTTCAATAAGAATAGAAGACTCTACAGGGACTCCCATATGAAATACATAGTTACAAGTCAATACCGACCACAAAACTCTCCTCTATATTCTATAAATACAGGCCTTGATTCTTTTATCATGTTTAATGATGACACACTTAGTGAAAAAGTCACTTTAACAGGATTAATGGCCGATAGGAAGGAAGAGGAGCACACCGTAGAAGTGTCAAAACAGTTTGCTGCATTTGAAGACATTAGAAAACCAAACAAAGGTCTTGAGCTACAAGTCAAGTGTCCATTTATTTTAAACATTCACAATCATGAAAACAACCCTCAAACAAACGAAAATATTTGGGAATAAAAAAAAATACAACTAAGTGCTGAGATTCCACGACAACCCTTGAGCACGTTAGTTGAAGAGAACACTCACCAAGGTGAAACCAAAAATAGTCCTTTGTGGAGTATATATTTTGGCAGGTGATGCACTAAAACCAACGCTGGTGCTGGTGTCTGGATCTACAACACTGAAAATGACCACACAAAAAGCATTTCCTGCAAACCAAACTTTCATTGTCCCAATAACATAAAAGAATATGAATCCCTTCTCTTAGGCTTACATCTACAGAAAAAGTTAGGAGCCACAAGAATTAATGTGTATGGGGATTGAAAATTAGTCATTAGACAAGTCAATGGGGAGTATAACACAAATCATCCCAGACTTAGAGCCTACCGAAACAATGTCATGGACCCAGATGGTAAGACAGGTAAGTGGATTGCTGTCATTCTTAAATATGATTTAGAGATAAAACCCACTAAGCTCATCAAAGGCCAAGGTCTAGCTAGATTAATGGCTGAATCCAATTTTGAAGTTCTTGATATTAGTATGATTGATGCTTTGGATGAACAAGAGGAAATCTCAACACCCATTGTTGAAGACCATTTTATGAATTCCTCTTGGTATGCTGATATTGTTTATGTTTTTCTTAATTTGAATACACCTCCTGGTTTGACAAAAACAAAGGAAAGATTCCTTAAATTGAAAGTTGTAAACTATTGCATTATAGATAGATGTCTTTATTTGAAAAATGCAAGTGGTGTATTGCTTAAATTTTTTCCTGAGTTTGATGCAAAGAATGTTAAATACCAGTTCCAACATTAGGGGAATTTTGAGGTCTAAAATGGGCCTCCTAAGAAAAATGTACAACAAAAATAAACTTTATAACAACCAATAGGATTCAAGATGATGATGTCAACCATGGGGGATGATTTACCATTTTTTAAATAAAGGGTAAAAATATTAAAAAATAATAAAATAATAAAACTACTTTGTCAACTCGTATTTTCAACTTATCTCCCAAAATTTTTACTCAAATTTCAAGTGGGAGTACTCGTTAGATGCAAAATTTAATTCCTCATCCAAGGAGTATCCATGTTGCATACTTTCGATGAACTCTACTACACGAAAAATGAGAAATACATAAAAAACGTGATTAATCACGTTTTTTTATGTATTTCTCATTTTTCGTGTAGTAGGACCCATCGAAAGTATGCAACATGAGTACTCCTTGGATGAGGAATTAAATTCCGCATCCAACGAGTACTCCCGCTCGAAATTTGAGTAAAAACTTTGGGAGATAAGTTGAAAATATGAGTTGAAAAAGTAGTTTTTTCATTTTTCCCTCTAAAATTTGATGATGTCATCAAATCTTATTTGATTTTTTCCACTATTATTTTATAATTTCCTTGGGAGGCCCATTTTAGACCTCAAAATTCCCCTAATGGAAGGAGAGTGTGGAGGTCATTTGTACTGGAAGACAATAGCCAACAAAATTTTGAGGGCTGGTTTCTATTGGCCTACTCTTTTCCATGATGTGCACAAGATGATAATAGCATGTCATAAATGTCAACTTTTTGAAGGAAAAATAAAAATGTTACCCCTACGTCTACATCCAATCACTGTTGAAGCTCCTTTTCAACAATGGGGACTCGACTTTATAGGAGAAATCACTCCACCATCTTATGCCCAGCATAGATGGATTCTCACTGCCATAGACTAATTCACTAAGTGGATAGAAGCCATACCTTGTAGGCAGGCCAATGATTCAGTTATTATAAAATTCATGGAGACTAACATTCTCTCCAGATTTGGCTATCATACAAAGATCATCACTGATAATGCAGTAGCATTCGGATCAAAGAAGATGGTTGAGTTTTGTCACAGATATCAAATAACATTTGGGCATTCCACAGCCTATTACCCTCAAGGTAATGGACTTGCAGAATCCTCAAACAAAATTTTACTGAACATAATCAAGAAACTGTTTGAGGGAAATAAAAATTCTTGGCACACAAAGCTGGTCCATGCACTTTGGGATGACAGATTGACTTTGAAGAAATCTATTGGTATGTCACCTTTCCAGCTTGTGTATGGTACTGATGCAATTTTTCCAAATATCCTTGGTGTACCAGTGATGAATTTGATTCAAGAGTTGCAAACTAAAGAAAATGACATGATCAGAAGAATAAATTAGATAATTCATCTTCAACAAACCAAAGAGGAGGTTTATAGAAAAGCATTGCAAAAACAGGACAGCATCAAAAAGATTTTTGACAGAAGAACAAAGGCCAACAATTTTAATATTGGGGAAAATTTTTTAAAGTGGGACTCAAGGAGGGAAGACAAGGGCAAGCATGGGAAATTTGACAACTTATGGCTTGGCCCTTACTCTATTCATTCAGCTGCTGGTAATAATGCATTTTTCTTGCGGGAGTTGGATGGAGCAGAACTGTCTGGGGGGCCTGTCAATGGCAAGATGCTTAAGCATTACTTCTCTTGATCCATGTTATGTTCCAGAAGCCTTTTATCTTTTTATCATTATAAATATTTCACCCACCATTGCATTCAAAGTTATAAAAATTAAAAATACAAAAACAAAGAAAAAGAAAGAAAAGAGGGCAGATTGTAAAAACAAGAAAGGTATAGCCCCATACCAAAAAAGAGAAACAAATACAAAAGTGTGCAAGCTCAAATGCCACTCCTAAAAGAACACACTTCTAGTTAGTCAAACAGCCTAATCTTGACTAATTAGTTTTAAATTTTCTGTTGATAGGATAGTGAATTCGATTTGCCAAACTGTTTAATCTTGGCTTATCAGTAGATAGTTTAGGATAGAAATTAAGGGTTCAAACATGCTCAAAATCTGAACCTTAGGTTTCAAAGAGAAAATGACTCAAATTTGCTTCAAATTCTGAGTCAAGAAAATGTAAATATGGTTCTAATCAGCTCAAAACCTGAACCAGCTAGCAAAGGAAAGATAGCTCAAAACAAAGGTCAAAACAGAGTTGTAAAAAAGAGGAAGGAAATGTTTTCAAAGCTCAGATCTTAAAGCCTTCCATTTTTGTTTTTAAATTTTGTGCAAAATAATGTCTATGTGCAGTTTGTTCCTATGCCATAGACCAGCATCAAGTTAGACTGTTCAATCCTGACTTGAATGCTTTTAAATTTCTGTTGTAGAATTTAGAGAATAAATTCTGTTGGACAGTTCAATCCCAATAGATAGTAGATTAGGTAGAGAATCATATGGGCCCAACTGTTTAATTTGGGCCCATGGAGAAATAAGGAGTAGAAATAGATCAGTTTTCCTGTTTTTAAAAAAGAATAAAATGTTGTAAAAGAGTTTTCCAATCTAAGCGCACTCTAATGAAGAAAAAATGATAGATCAGTAGTATTGGGTAGGTAGAAAGCTTGTATTGATGAAGATCCATTGTTTTTGTGACTGCTAATATGTTTTCATAACAAAGAAGATCATCCATAGAAAGAAAGGCAGCCTAATGGATGAGGCAACTGATCAGCCTCCTAGAGAAAGCAAGTCAGTTCTTGATGCCTTCAAGAAGGCACCATCCCCAAGTGGAGCCACTGTTAGCCAGCTATAAAATTTGTTATACCAAATGCTGGCTAAAACATTTTTGGAGCCTTCAAGGAACAAATTTTTATGGCAAAAAGTGTTGGCTCTTGAAGACTCTCAAAATGCCTCATGCCTCTGTCTTAATCTTCACTGTTGTGCCCATTTTTACAATCTTGAAATTCTGTTGTTTTCAAAGCCAAAATACTGTTGCAAACACCATTTTCCCCCTCTTCCCTCTTCCAAAACTAACCTCATTTTTATTCCTCTATTTCCCATGAAAATCCCTCATTTTCATGTTTCTCCCCTTTTCCCCTTCATAAAAATCCCTTTGATAAAGTTTAAAGACTCCTTCTTTGCCTTATCGAAACCCTGAAAACCTTTGAAAATCATTGAAAAACTATAAAAATAACATTATATATATATATTATAGACTTAAGCCCCTTGGGCTATGTCTCTAACCCTTCCCTTCCATACGCCCTGGTGCTGGAACCAAGCGCTGAGCCATTTGAGCGCTTATCGCATCACCTCGTTGCCAAGCCATATTGAAAATTAATATTTCGCTCCAAAGTATAAAACCTTCGGTTACATAAATTGTCGGTTTTTATTATATTATAAAATTTTCCGCCGGTGAAAAATTCCATTCGCTCTCCGTCATCGATCTGATTTGCAGATCGACAGCGCGCAATCTATCGACCCGGTGGTCCCCGCCAACCACTCGTCGTTGCAAAACCAAGTGGTATCCATCGCACCACTTTCAAGCGGAGGATAGTTTTTTCCCGATCAGCAGCGATTTCATTCACCGCCCGACACGTGGCCTTGAGCACTGTTCAAAAACCGCCGTTCATCGCGCATTAAAGTTCAGACATGGGCCCGGCGCGATATTGATGTGCGTCGTTCGATCTGAGGCCGCTCATCAGACGGTGATCGCCCTCCGAAGATGCCCATGCGATAACTCAGGATGCGGCGTGGTCCTTAAAGAATCTTCCCCGTCAATCTAATTTGCAGATCGACGGCCCATACTCCATCACCCTGGTCCCCACCGCCCCATCAGCATCCACACGACATCATCAGATTGGAGCGGGTTTTCGTTGGTTCCTTGCGCAATCAGCAAATCCGGACCCGGGAACTTTATTCAACATGGTTTTATTAAAAAGATTTGATGTTTAGGCATGTTTCTAAGTTTTATTGGCTCCTATTCTCCGCCGTTGATCGTGTGGGAAGATCTCATCTGATGGCACACGTTTGTCCCAAACCCCAAACATGATTTTCGATCATTTTTCTCGAAAAAAAAGTTTTTAAACCTTTGTCTCTCCTCTTATTTAATTTTTCCGAATATTTTGACCCCTTCACATTATTTATACACCTTCACTCCTGACCGTTGATCTTCATGCGATCGGCGGCTCCGATTTAAATTTTCTTCCGCCTTCCCTTTGACTTCTCCTAATAAATATTGACCGTTGGATGACGCCATCCGATGGCCATGCTCTCTCCAAGCGCCTTCCTAATTAGTTAACTTATACATGCAGGATTTCATAACATTATTTGTATTTTGCAGGGTTCCAATGTTTTTTTCCGCTATGTCTGAAGAAATTTCAGAGGCAGAAGGTGACGATCCTCTCGCCTTCGATTCACCAGAGGAAACCATTCACAGGAAGAAGCTCCATGTTTCATCAATGATTCATGAGGCATTGATGCCATATCACCCCTACGCAGCCCTGTACACCAACAAAACGCAGCAAACCAGGCACAAATCAAAGAGTATCAGTGTCGAAGACAAAAATACACCAGAACAGAAGATTGAAGACAAATTTTGTGGGGATTACGTCTAAGATGGTTTATCAAAAGCCTAATCCCCAATTAAAACACAGTTTGAAGAAAATCTTAAGCGTTTTATCAAAAGGAAACCCTGCACCACCACATTTGAAGTAAATCAATTCCTCCCAGCTACCACAAAGCCACCTGTGCCTCAAAGCATTCAAACAGAGGTCAAATTTATTGATCAGGACCAGATATCTGCCTCACAACACAACCAGAGAGTAAATTTTGCCAAGGAATTTAATGACAAAACATCTGCAGAGTTACTTTGACACCACACAGAGCCTCAAAGTTCAAAAAGAGCTCCCACCGAGCTTAAATCTTTATGTAAACCATTTAATACAGAAGAAACCTATGTAAGTTTCTTCATCGAGCCCCCCAAAGGCCGAGGAACCATTAAGTCTGTATTAATTGTAATTGGAGATCTTTTATCAGATCTCACCTCCTCATTCTTCTATAAATACCAATGTATAAGATGAGAGAGGGGTTGGTTGATGTAGTTGCTGATCATTGTAATGTAATTGAGCTTGAGACTTCTACTTGTAAATAATGTTCACTGGCCCTTAAAGCTCTGCTTGTGATAGATAAGTTAGGCTGAGATGAGTAGATGATTTCTAAACCAAAGCATTGGACTTAAAGTTGTAACTGGTTTGGAGCATCAATACAAGCTGATTTATGGGATCCTGGTCTATGTTGACGGTGATGTTTTTCTCATTGTAACTTGTTATTTTGTTTCTATTTCCACTGTGTTCATTTTCTCTTATAAATAAAAACATGCATAGAGTTATGACATATTGTATATCAATACCCTTCTCTGACTGAAAATCTTTATCTAAATGTTTTCCTCTAATCTATGTTATTTAGGAATGATTTAAATCAGTTTAAGCATATGAATGCTGGTGTTCCCTCATCTTATTGGCTTAGCTGAATATTGTTCCTAGATGTTACTTTCATTTCATGTTAAGTAGAGATGAACTAAGGAAGATATGGTGTGCCCTAGTCCTAGTTTTATCCCCAAAGATTTTCTGAATGTTTCCCTTGGAATGTGTTAAAATCTGGCTAGTTTCGAAGTACTTACCAGATCTTAGGCCATTCTGTGTTATCTTTGTGATTGTCTTGAAAGTGACCAAGTAAAGCAGAGCTAGGAGAGGATTTGTGGTGAGCCCGACCCGCTAGTTTCTACTCCAACAGTTGCCTTCAAGTTTCCCTTTTTTTTTATATGTTTTCTATTGAAAGTGTATCAAAGGCTGGCTAGTTTAGAATTACTTACCAGATCCTAGTTTGCTTTCATGTTTTTCTTAAGTGTGTGTCAAAGGCTGGCTAGTTTAAAAGTACTTACCAGATCCTGGGCTGCTCTTTTTTCTTCATTTGTCTAATTCCCTTTCTTTTGTCTCATTCCATTCCATAAATCAAACTTTAAAGAGATCCTTAGACATAGATGACTTGCCCCATGGACCACTCTTTCCTCTTGTTGTTCCAATTAAACCCTATTATGACTCCATAGCCCAATGGACTAAAACCTGTAGTTATCTACCTTCCTGGCCAAAGCTTGTTCTATTTTCTTGCAACTTCTCACCTTTGAAACTTGTTGCATTTAGAAATTTCCACCTCAAATAGTAATCATGCTCAACCATCCAAAAAACAAACAAAACCCTTAGCCTTCATAACTAGCCTAATATCATTACCCAAAACTTCAAAGACAAATCCATCTTTGCACTTATTGGAGAGACCCCTCTCCAGATTCAGGAGGGCTAGATCCTAGAATCCAAAAGTGGTTGAAACGATGTTTCTCCCTGCAATCGAACTTTGCCAATCTTACTAATTACAGGGAGCTAACATTCCCAAAGGACTCCCGCCTATTCGTGATCATAATCATGTTATTCATTTGATTCTAAGAAGTGTTCCTCCAAACATCAGGCCTTATCGATATCCTTATGTCCAAAAGAGCGAAATTGAACGTATGATTGCAGATATGTTAGAGGCTCGTATAATTCAACCTAGTCAAAGTTCTTTCTCTGCTCCAGTAGTATTGGTGCACAAGAAGGATGGATCGTGGCGCATGTGTCCTGATTATAGGGAGCTCAATGAGATCACCATTAAAGATAAATTTCCCATTCCTGTGATTGGTGAATTATTGGATGAATTACATGGAGAAATTTATTTTACCAAGTTGGATCTTCACTCAGGATATCATCAAATTAGAATGAAGACTGAAGATATTCCTAGAATAGCATTTCGAACTCATGAGGGTCATTATGAATTTTTGGTCATGTCGTTTGGCCTTACTAATGCACCTTCTACATTTCAAGGGTTGATGAATTCCATGTTCAAACCCTTCCTTAGAAAATTTGTGCTAGTATTTTTTGATGATATACTAATCTACAGCAGGTCTTGGAAGGATCATGCTCAACATGTTTACAAGGTGCTCAAACTATTGCGGGAGAAAAAATTATATTCAAAAACATCCAAATGTTTCTTTGGAGTAAAAGAGGTGGAATATCTGGGTCATATTGTATCTCACGAGGGTGTTAAGGTAGACCCTAACAAAATTAAATCCATTAAGGAATGGAAATTCCCCACAACCATAAAGCAGTTGCAAGGATTTCTCGAGTTAACAGGGTAGTATTGCAAGTTTTTTAAGAATTATGGGAGAATAGCAACACCTCTAACAACATTATTGAAGAAAGATGCATTTTCATGGACTCCTGAAGCAACTAAGGCCTTTGAACATCTTAAAGAGGAAATGTTCCTAGCATCGGTCTTAGCTACGCCAGACTTGACAAAAACATTTATTGTGGAATGTGATGCCTCAAGAAATGGAATTGGTGTTGTTTTAATGCAAGAAGGAAGTCCCATTGCTTTTGAAATTCATCCAATCAAAGGAAATTATTTACAGAAAGCTATTTATAAGAACGAAATGTTAGCAATACTATATGCACTAAAGAAATGGCAACCTTACCTAATGGGAAGACACTTCAAGGTAAAAGTTGATCATGATAGTCCTAAACACTTTTTGGAGCAAAGACTATCTTCAGAAGAGTAGCAAAAATGGGTCACAAATATGTTGGATTGTGACTTTGAAATAATCTTAAAAAATGGACGCTAAATGTTGTTGCATATTCACTCTCAAGAAATAATGAAGAGGTGGAAGCATTGCTTTGTGCCATTTCTATTATCCAACTAGATTGGATAACCGAAGCAAGGGATGAATGGAAGAAGGACGAAGAGTGTGGACACTCATTCAAAATTTGCAACAAGATCCTAGTACATCTGATGCATTTATTTGGAAAAATGATTCCTTATGGTACAAAGATCACTTATATATTTGTAAGAATTCCCAACTAGAACAAAATATTGTTTTGGAATTGCACACTTCTCCTTTAGGAGGACACTTAGGAACTTCAAAAACTTACCACAGGGTGAAGAAAGAATTTTTTTGGGATGGCCTTAAATCTGATATTCAAAATTTTGTGGCAGAATGTTTGGTTTGCCAGCAAAATAAAGTTGAGAAAATTAAGACCCCGAGTCTTCTACAACCTTTATCTATTCCAAGTCAACGTTGGGAGGAGATTTCAATGGATTCTATCACAAGTTTACCTAAGTCCAAAGGAAAGAGTGTCATCATGGTGGTAGTTGATAGAATTACAAAGTATGCACACTTGTGTGCATTATCTCATCCATTTAAAGTAAGTACAATTGCTACTACATTTATGGACACAATTCAAAAGCTACATGGAAACCCAAAGGTTATTGTGAGCGACAAAGATCCCATTTTTACTGGAAATTTTTGGACAGATTTATTTTCTTGTTTGGGTACTCAATTAGCTCATAGCTCATCTTATCATCCTCAATCCGATGGTCAAACTGAGATAGTGAATAAATGTTTGGAAGGATATCTTCTTTGTTTTGTATTTGATAAAAAAACACAATGGATCAAGTGGTTACCTCTCGCTGAATGGTGGTATAACACTTCCTTCCATACTGTGGAAAAAATGACCCCATTTATGGCACTTGATGGATATCATCCACCATCCATCACATAATATTTAAGAGAAAATTCTAAGGTTCAAGCAGTGGAAGATCACATCGAGCATCAACAAGAAGTTCTCCAACTCTTAAATGATAATCTAAATTTGGCACAAAATTGAATGAAACAACAGGAAGATCAACATCGCAGCGAGATAATTTTTGATGTAAGAGACTGGGTATTTTTACGGCTACAACCATACAAACAAATTTCCCTCAAGCAAGCTAAGAAGGATAATAAATTATCACCAAAGTACTATGGTCCTTACAAGGTGTTGCAAAAGATTTGTACTGTTGCCTACAAATTGGAGCTTCCTGCTTCTTCTCGAGTGCATCCAATTTTCCATGTTTCATGCTTAAAGAAGGTTATAGGTGAAAATCTTCTAGTTCAAACAATATTGCCAAAACTTGATGAGGAAGGAAAATTCATATTGGATCTTGAAGCGGTCACATAAAAAAGAACTCGACAGCTACAAAATCGATCAATTTTAGAGTATCTCATCAAGTGGAAGAACTTACCACTGAAGATTCTACATGGGAGGATGAGAATTTTATACAGAAGCACCCAGAGCTACTCAAGCATTGAGGACAACGCTTTTTTGAAGGAGAGGGGCATGTTAGGTCCCTATATTACTATTTTAGTACCTTATTGTTATTGTGTAGCCCCCTTATTGTTACTGTTGTACCCCTGTAACCCCAATATTTTTATTATTGTGCCCTTACATTATTATTGTTAGGTCGGCTAGGATAATATTGTGAGCCCATGGACTCCTATATATAGAAGGAGGTTTTGGTCATTTGTATCATCCAAGAATTGTTCATTTATGTAATGTATTGGAGGTTTCCCCCTCGAAGTGGTTGATTTCTAAGGCATTGATCTCTCTTTTCTTCTAATCTCAGAGTTGGTTTCATAACATGGTGCATGCATTCAGAGAAGGGGCTAATAGGTGCTAATTCCTAATTGAAAAATGAAAGGAAATAGGGACTTGGGCAGGTATAAATTTAGTTAAGTATGACCAAATCTAGTTTGTGAAGCTATGAGATAGATTATACTTGTGCAAATGTTTCTTAGGCTTGAGAAAGAATTGTATTTCTTCTCTATTTTCTGACTAATGCAATATAGATAGGAAAAGGTTTTGAGAAGTTGTTTTCTCTTAGGTAAATCCTCGTGTATGTGTGTTAAATCATGATGCATGCTTTTGATATATGTTCTCAATCATGAAATGCTTCAAGAAGCTAATTATATTAGATTTGAGTATTATGTTTTAGTATATTACATGAGCAATATTGAATCTAGAATTAATTTCTACATGGTATTAGAGCTAGATTCATAGTAGAGAAGAGAATTCAAAGTTTTATCTACAGTAGGAACGCATTTGAAAGATATATTCTTCAAAGATAGTATAATGGTGTTCTATGGTCTAAGGCTCAAGTATTCCCTTGAGGGTAGGTCGAATTATATTTATCGGAAGGACCACATGGAAGCAGTCATGGAAGACAATGGGTTGAAGGAATTCATTTATAATTATATTCTGAAACCAGCAGCAACAAATGCTCAAAATCTATTATATTGGAAGAAGAGTGTATCCAAGGCAAGGAGGATCATATTGGGGGGAGTAAAGACCATATTTTCTCTAATATGCATGGAAAAGAAACTCTTTATGCAATGTGGAAAGCATTGACATATTTTTTCTTGAACACTAGTGACTGCAGGAAGCTGGCACTCTAAGACAAGCTTTGGAATATCAAGATGCAAAAGGGTGACACAATATCACACTACCTAAGCAGGTTCACACAATTTCATGATGAGCTTGTTAGTGTTTTTGTTACTATTGTAGAAGATGATCTGGTAATCCTATCACTTCTAGGCCTTCCAAGGAGTTATCACAACTACTAGGATTCATTAAATATGAGGGAGACACTACCAAACTGGGAAATATTATGGTCAGAATTGGTACAGGAAGAGCCCAGGTGGAACACTAGAGAGGGGACCTCGTCCAAGGTTGAGGATGAGGAGAATTGTGGCTTGGCCGGAAAGGCAAATAAATGGAAAGGGAAGAAATCCCAATTCAAAGCATAATCTGGTCAGGTGGGCAGGAAAAAATACCTCCTTAAAATCAAGTGCTTTGACTATCACGAACTAGGACACTATGCCATGAAGTGCCCACAAAAGAAGTTGGGTAAGAATCCCTCAAGAGGAGCAGCGGGTGAAGCTTTGGCTTCATAGTTCGAACTTGATTTCACCCTCACCGCTTGTATGGTAAACTTAGTGATGGGTAGTGTGTGGTATCTAGATAGTGGAGCCTCATTCTACATAATGGGAAACAAAGACTTTTTTAGTGAATTGGAGGAAGGGGACCTTTAGATGCACATCAAGATGGGAGATGACTGAGGTTATAGCTTGACTAGTATCATTATAGTTACTCTTTAAAGGGATTCTGGTTCCCCTCTCAAATTAAAAGATGTCATGAATGTTTTGGGTCTAAAGAAGAATCTCGTTTTAGTTTCTATGTTGGAAGACCATGGCTACGACTTGATATTTAGCAAAGGGAATGCTTTTATTAAACACATCACCATGTTACAAGTGAAGTGGATCAGGGTTCAAGTGAAGAATCTATACAAATTGGATATAGAATACTATGCAGCATTGAGCACGAATGCATATAATGTGTAGAGTCGAGACATTGGTGAATTATGGCATAGGATGCTTGGTCATTTGCACCAAGGAGCCTTGAAGATCATGCATAAAATTTCTACAATACTTCCAAACGGTGCACTAGAGCAACGAGATACATGCAAATTTGGGAAGTACACTAAAGCCACCTTTCATGATCAGGATAGTAGGCTGCAAGTAGTCCTTGAAAGGATTCACTTGAATGTGTGTGGACCTTTATCAACATCCTCCATGGCCAAGCACAGGTATAATGTTATATTTGTAGATGATTTCTCACAGAAGTTTTGGATTTTCTTCATGCAAAAGAAATACCAAAGATTCTCCAAATTTTATGAATTTAAATCACTTGTCGAAAAAGAAACTGGACGAAAAGTGAAGGCTCTCGGGAGAAATAATGGTGGATAATATGTGTTGAATGAGTTTAAGAACTTATGTGAAAAGGAAGGCAATCGATAGGAGTTAATAATGCCCTATAACCCACAACATAATGGGGTGACTGAAAGAAGGAACAAAATTATTGTGGGAGTTACACTAGCAATGTTGCAGGATCAAGGCCTACCTCTACACTTGTGGGTCAAAGCATGCCACAGAGTGGAATATGTGTAGAACATGATACCTCATCAGATTCTCAGGATCAATACACCAGAAAAAGTTTTTTCAAGGAAGAAACAAGATGTGTCACACTTCAGGAACTTTGGTTCATCATTTTACTCTAATTTTTATTAATATGAAAGTAAAACACTCGAGTCGATAGCTGAGTTAGGCATATTTGTGGGGTAAAATAATACACCTCACAACTATAGGGTGTACCTAACATCTCTCAGGATGACAGTTGTTTTTAAATATGTGAATTTTGATCAATATAAGGCAATGAGGTGTTCCCTTGAGAGGTAGCTTCAGTTTCATGCATATGATGATATTTTGGCTCCAAAGGAAGAATCTCAGGATGTTGTGGAGTAGCCACAAGTATAGGAGAAGAGAGTGGAGAAACCCACTCATGAAGAGACATCCAAATAAGGAAGTGCACCTAAGAAGCTAACAGATCATTGCATAATGCTAGAGAGAATGTGGGAGCACCCACATCACAATGTAGGCAAAGGAGCTCACTAAATTGGTACACTGGGTACATGGATTTGATGAGTGAGTTAGTTGAGAAAAAACCATCCTCATTGAAGGAAGAAGTGTAGAATCCAGTATGGGTTGATTCCATGGTAGAGGAATATGATTCCATAGTCAGAAACAGTGTTTGGGAAGTGGTCCCAAGACCAGATAAAAAGCCAATGGTGAGTTTGAGGTGGATCTACAAGGTGAAGAAAGAATAATATGGGAGCATTAAGAAACACAAGTCCATATTTTTGGCCAAGGGGTTCTTTAAGGTGGATGGAATTGACTATGAGGATACCTTTTCTCCAGTAGCAAGATACTTTTTTATCATAACAATTCTAGCACTTGCAGCGTAGATTGGATGGAAGATCCATCAGATGTATGTGAGGACAACATTCCTCAATGGATTAATTGAGGAGGAGGTGTACATTGAACAACCGAAAGGATTTGAGATCTTCATTGGAGAGTCACATGTGTGCATACTCAAGAAATCATTGTATGGGCCGAAACAAGCACCCCCTGATTGGTACACTAGGATCGACAACTATTTCACCAGGTTGGGCTTCAGCAAAAGTGAAGCAGATGAAAACCTTTATCATATTGTGGTTCAAGGTAAATTTTTTATCATAGTATTATATGTGGATTATTTTATTTTAACTGGTGATAAGAATTTTATTAAATATTGCAAAGGGTATATTACAAGAGATTTCGAGATGAAGGACATGAGATTCATGCATTATTTCCTCAATTTAGAAGTATGGCAAGGATATGGAGAATTGTTTTTATCTCAGGGAAATTATGCCAATGAGATGCTGAAGAATTTCTACATGGAGATTAGAAAACTCATGGACACTCCTCTAGCAAGTAGTTGGAGGAAGGAATATGTCACTTCAGATGAGGAAGTGGAGGCTGCTATTTAAAGGCATTTTGTTTACTCACTTATGTATATGGTGAACACACAACCATACATGTGTTATGTTAAGCAATGGTTAAGCCAACCAAACTATATTGGAAGGCAACAAAACTTGTTTTGAGATACCTTAGAGGCACTACTCAGTATGGTATATGGTACAGAAGGACAGAGCGAGTGAATATACAAGGCTTCATAGATGCAGATTGGGTGGGAAGTCCATTATATTGGAAGATAACTTCAAGAATAATTTGAAATATCAGGCCAGTAGTTGTTTCTTGGTACATCACGAAGCATAGATCAATTACACTCAATTCAGCAGAAGCAGATTACATGGTTTCCAATCAAGAAACATGTGAGGCAATTTGGATGAGGAAGATTTGTGTTGAGCTACTTGGTCAAATGATGGATCCCACTATGATTTAATGTAGCAATCAGAGTTGTATCAAACTCTTTGACAATCTAGTTTTTCATGATCGATATATTCATATCAACATCTGGTATCACCATCTACAAGATTTTGTGCAGAGGGAGATCATGTTCTTGGAATAAATTCCTATTGAGGAACAAAATGCAGAT
Organism: Pinus albicaulis; assembly: GCA_034641835.2. NCBI lineage: Eukaryota > Viridiplantae > Streptophyta > Pinopsida > Pinales > Pinaceae > Pinus > Pinus albicaulis. Next base: position 651,216,799 of record CM076570.1, read on the forward strand.
TTTTTGACAAAGGATTTTTCAAGAGTAAAATTAGAGTTCCATAGAAGCAGTACTGGGATATCTGATAATCCCTTTCTTGCTCAAAGGGACTGTTGAAAATGCAGCAATAAATTCCTAATTTAATTTTCCTTTGAATTAAATTAGGAGAAAATCAAAAGTCCACATCATAAGGAAACTTCAATGAGTTAATTGAGTTGTTGTCACTCAGTTGGCTTATTTAATTCGATTTGAGGGATTAACTTGAGTTTTGTACAATGATTACTAATTTTTAGGAGCCTAGGTTGAGTTAATTTCAGGTGTAACAATTTAATTCAGTTAAATTGAGTTAAGGTCAGTTAAACTAGTTCCAACTATTGGAGGAACTAGTAGGAGGTATAGCAGTGGAGTGTAGCCTCAGTGTTCAAACAATTAACTAATCAATCAACCTCAATTAATCATTCACACATGAAATTCGAGTTACCCAATTGAGATTTGAGTTCAAGGGAATTGTACTTTCAGTTGTATAATTATCCAAGTTGTACAGGTGGTGCATGCAATCAGAAAAGGGTCTACAGGGATTGCGTAGTTTTGGATGAGGAATTTATTTTAATAATAGGGGATAATTCCTAATTGAATAGTGCAAGTAAATATGGACTTGGCAAGACTTGATTTTGGTTAAGTATTAACCAAATTTGGCTTGTGAAGTAGTGAGATAGATTATACTTGTGCAGAGGCTGCTTAGGTTTGCGCAAGCATTATATTTCTTCTATATTTTCTGACTAATGCAATACATATAGGAAAGGATTTTGAGCATTTTATTTCCCCTATACAAATCCTCATGTATGTGTGTTAAATCATGAGTCATGCGTTTGATATATGTTCTCAATCATGGATTTATTTCAGCATACGAGTAGAGTATATTTGAGTCTTATGTATTACTACATTACATGAGTAGTATTGAATCTACAATTAATTTCTACACTACCTTCTAGAAATTAAATATTCCTAAAGGAACATGCTATAATTCCACTTTTTGGACCAAATATCATAATGAGAGGGGGGAGGGTGAATCATTGTGAAAGAAATTTAACCATTTTACAAATTTTAATCAATTAAAAACTATATTTCAATGCATCATATCAATAAACAAAGTATTGCATCATGAAGCTACCATCACATCATTAATACATCCAGAAGCCATCGTATCAATACATGTAGACACAATATTTTATGTGGAAACCCACATAGGATAAAACCACAAATTCTTCTTATTCTTATTATTCAACTCAACCTGCTAGAGGTACTGACCCCCAAGATACACAAGCTTCTAATTTCGGTAGGCTACAACCTAATTGAGGCACCAACCTCAAAAGTATGCAAATAGATGTGCACTATAGGCTACAATTTTATTGAGGCACAAACCTTGACGATGAGTGGGCTCCAACCTACTCTAGGATCCAACCTCGGTGAAGGAACCCACCTCCTTCTTCAACTCCTTGTGCACTTGTTTTTTAAAATATTTCAAACGGGATCCACAATTGTTAATCATTGAATCATAAGTAATGCAACAATATAAAAATATGACCTAAGGGTATTGTAACAACACACTCTATCAGATTTTTCACCACTATCATTTCCCGCAATCGGTGTCACTATAAGCGCTAACAAAATTGTCATATCAAACAATATCACTAGTTTCCATGTTGTTGTCCATGCTTTACCTTGTAATTTGGAAGTTCAAAGGCTACAAATTTCTTTGTAAAACCAAAGGGTCAAATTATTACAGTTAATTACATAAAAATGTATACCTAAAGTTGGCTAAGCATCTATAATTTGAAATTTTAGCTGGAGGTTGATTATTACAATAATTTGTAACATGTTTTCACAATTAGGAGTGCATCTACACTCCAAAAAAAACATGAATTGTATGCACAAAGATTCATGACCTTTTGATGAATTATAAGATAAAATTTGGTAGAGAAAAAAAATGCACACCAAGGTTTGAAAAATAATTCAATTTGAGTGGTTCAAATTCTAAATAACTGATAAATCCATTTAAAATAAGCTTGTAATCTTTTTTTTCATTTCCGATCATAAAATACTAATGTGAAAAAGTAGGTAAGAGATGCATAGTAAAATCCTAGAAATACACAATCTGTTTGTTAAAAATGTGCCAAGGTTGTATTATAGCTTATATTTGTGTTGTAAAATATTTTAGGGTGTGTCTTATCATATTATACCTATAAACCTTGTTAATTTTTCAACCGCTATTTGAAAAAAGGGTCATTATCTTTAAAAGAGGCAAAGTTTTCCTTGTAATTTGGAAGGTCAAAACTATATTATATGACCAAATAAAATACACACTCAAGCCTCCTTGTAGCTCCAAAAATTATTTTATTAGTTGGAAAATGGAGTTAGGTATATGAAAATATTACCTATGTAATTTAAAGTGCAATTCAAGAACACATGAGGTTGCTTTTATGCATCTCGATTTTGGATTTCATGTAAATTTGAAGGCAAAACTACTTTATAATAAAATGCATGCCCTGGTCTCCATTTTGACCAAAAATTATTTTTTCAACTTAGAAAGGTGTAGTTTGTGACTTTACCCCTGTCTATAACCATATTATGGAATTTGTAGAGGATAACTTACCTAATGTGCATAACGGCTAAAAACTACCTTGTAAAACCAGAGGCCCAAATTGTTAAATTGGCAATATGAAAATGCATGCCCAAAGTTCAGTAAGCATCCCTAATTTGATATTTTAGTTATAAGTTGATGCTTACAATATTATAACATGTTTGTAAAATTAGGATTCCATTGGCACTAAAAAAATATGATTTCTATGCACAAAGTTTCATGGCATTTTAATTAATCATAGGATAAAATTAGTAGAGAGAAAAATGCATGCCCAAAGTTTATTCACCGCCAAATTGATTAATTCAAGTTGGAGAGTGTGTAATTTTTCCTTTTACTTTTTCCTATACCTTTGTTTCTGCATTTGGAGAATTAAAACCCTTTTCTGTGAAAAAATACCAAAAATTGTGCTATAGAATGAAAAGATATTTTTAATATCACATGTTATCATTTTATAAGGAATAATATTAACATTTCATGCTTCATATATTATAAGGTAACATTTCAATATGTCATGGTTCTTATATTGTGGCAAGGTGATCATGGGAAGGCACTAGTCCTAAAGCAAGTAAATGACTAACAATATCTATACTCATTTAATAAGAATCTTGTTATTGTTTTCATAATTTAATTAACATTTTATAATGTATATAGTTATTTGCACCATATGTTGACAATGTGGATGATAATGGTGAATTATTTGAATCCAGCAACCTGATGGAGATAATTTAAAAAGATCTGAGAAAGGATATAAGGAATTTATTGCATTGACTAAGTGTGAACCAACATAGCAGAACAAAGAAAGGTTTATTGTTTTGATGGAAGTTATACAATAATATGGCGTAAACACCATTTTAAAACAAATATTATTTACCACATATATTCATTTATTAATTTTAGTTTTCTACTTTTATATGATATAAACAAAACATGTTTTCTTTTTATATACTTTTTTAGGATCTTTGCAAGAGACTACTAGTGAGGTTGGAGTTAGTAGTAGTGATGCACCAATGCCACAATATCCTAGCACAAGCTACATATCCACAAGACTCTTTTAATTTCCATACATAGATCATATCCTTATGACTCAAACAATAACAGGTCCCACAACACACCCTCCTAGTGCATGCTAATCCGTGCACATGATGACCCAATTGTTGGTTTTACTGATTTCTTTCCTAGATTAACATGTGATAGTAGAAATAGAGTAATGCCAGTTACCTTTTTGGTTTACAAGAACATTGTTCTGGTCGAGATACCAAAATTAGGGGAATTTTGAGGTCTAAAATGAGCCTCCTACGAAAAATGTACAATCAAAATAAAATTTATAAGAACCAATAGGATTCAAGATGATGATTTCAACCATGGGGGATGATTCACCATTTTTTAAGTAAAAGGGTAAAAATATTAAAAAATAATAAAACAATAAAACTACTTTTTCAACTTGTATTTTCAATGTATCTCCCAAATTTTTTACTTAAATTTCAAGTGGGAGTACTCGTTGGATGCAAATTTTAATTCCTCATCCAAGGAGTATCCATGTTGCATACTTTCGATGAATCCTTCTACATGAAAAATGAGAAATACATGAAAAACGTGATTACAATCACGTTTTTCATGTATTTCTCAATTTTCGTGTACTAGTATCCTTTGAAAGTATGCAACATAGGCACTCCTTGGATGAGGAATTAAATTTTTCATCCAACGAGTACTCTTGCTCGAAATTTGAGTAAAAACTTTGGGAGATAAGTTGAAAATACGAGTTGAAAAAGTAGTTTTTTTCTTTCTTCCCTCTAAAATTTGATGATGTAATTAAATCTTAATTTATTATTTCCATTATTATTTTATAATTTCCTTAGGAGACCCATTTTGTACCTCAAAATTCCCCTAATGAATCTTAGGTATTTATGAATGTCTTAAATATTTCCTATTAATTAATTGAAATGTACATATTTGTAATTATTTTAAATTAATGATCATATTGCTTTGTAGGAAACAACATTTTTATGAGCATATGAAATAGAGGGATTTGGAGAAATTTTGGCCCATCTTACAAACATGGTGGAATTCTTAGTATTAAAATTTGAAAATGGATCTTATAAACCACTTGGGAAGCCTATTTGGTGAATCCCTCTATAAAGTAGAGTAAGCTCATTAAGCAGTACATATTTTTAATATGTGTGGGATAAATATAGGTTTTATTTGCAAAGTGAAACTATGTATGAGCATCCTTCAATGATTTTTGAAAGTGTAGAAATTTGAATAATAGCTGAATTATTCACCGACATTATCCTGATTACACACTATTTAAGCTTCATGCATAATACATAACCTCTTCTACAATTGATCATCAATATGCGGAAATAGAAGCAGTCGCATGCGCACATAAAAACAATAATCAAGCACACATTTAACATAGTATGTACTGGGGAAAGAAATAGCTGAAAACCCCCAAATATCTGTATATTATAATGATAAAGAAAATGTAACAATACATAGCACAAAGCTCTCACATCTCTCAGCACTATCTCACATGCTACACACAAACTAGCACGGAAAATGAACAAGTCTCGGGTTCAAATCTCCTCCACAAGTCTGCCTGCCTCTACTGCGCAATCCAAGATGAGAATGAATGAGATCCAAGTTCGAATCCACCTGGCTTGTACTGCGCAATCCTCATTGGCAATCTCAATCCATGTGTGTGCAAATCTCATGCACAGCCATAGTCACAACTAATAGTAGACTCACCCTTTCACCCACCTCTAACACTGGTCTCCACTGAACTGTCCATGCATTGCAGTTAACTGATGTGTTCTTTAGTTGATTTATGGGTTAATAATTAGTGAATTAATTAATAATTAATTCACACCACTCATCACTAGTGTATTTTTCAGTTAGACTAAATACAACTAGTTCAACTAAGTTAAACATAACACAACTCCACCAACTGTCTCATCAACTCCACCAAACTCTGCCACATGAGTTCTAACTGAATTCAACCATGCAATAGCTCAACTAACCCTTAGGAAAAGCGTATTTCCTTCTGTCAGCTGCATGTGCCACATCCAAGCATCAAACTGAAGTGCTCCAAGAGGATAAGATAATGTTTAAAGTCTAAATATTATTAAGGGTTAATAATATTTGACTGTTCTATTTTTAGCCCGGCAGTCTAAAAATAGAAACCGCCCAATGTCTAAAAATAGAGGTCCATCTATTTTTACCAACTCGACCAATCATCCATAAATAGCATCTTGCAACTCATAGACCATGATCCATATGTCTAAAAATAGACATAGTCTAAAAATAGACTTTGCGACAAAAATCACTTGTGTGGCCCCCACCTAGTTTAGGTGATCACTTTCCAACTAGGATCAGGAAAGATGTTTCAGAATGCCTCCTTCACTATTTCTTGTTTCCATTTTCAACACTCCCTCTCAACAAGAAAGGAATGTCTTTGCATGCGACATGCAACTCCATGCATTTGCCCTGCAACCTTCACAAGCGCCATGCAAATCCATGCATCTGCTCTGCAACTCTTCTGAAACTGAATAGGCTCCAAACACTCAATCAATCTGATGCATCTATCATCAAATTCTTCGACTTCTGCTGGTACCAACTGCACATGTCATCAGGAACCACTGCGTTGTTGAACTCTTGCATCCATGCACTCTGCACTTGCTGTCAACTCTGATCCGCGCTCCAGTATCCGACACTATCACTTTGATCTGCCTGCATCAATCCAACTGATCATGCTACTGTTGTACTGCGGGCACCTCGTAGCCAGGTTCAATTCATGAGATCCACACCATCTCATGAATCCTGCCCAGAAATCTCCTCTTGGGATTAATCATGCATGTCGCCCCACCTCTCACCTGGTGGTATAGCTGCATGCACTCCCTCTGCCCATTTGGCACGAAATTTCTCTACATGAGTGGTTTCTCCCACTCCATGATCCTCATCTTGTGGCTGCTCCACATCCCGAGGTTCACTATTACCTACATGCAAAACTTGCTCCCTCTCAAGCATCAATTGCATGTCTTTCTTGCACTTCCCAACAGTAGGAAGCTCGGTAGACATCCCATCTACTTCAAGTCTGTAGAGATTCTTTGCTCGAATCCCAACCTTCTTGACTTTTCTAGTTACCTTGTGCCGAAGGAAAACTTTTCCTTCACTGAAGACAACTTCATACCCTTTATCCTCTAACATTGCGACTAAGATCAAATTCTTCTTTAAACCTGGAACATGCACTACATCTTGTAAAAGAATGAGTTTACCTGACTCCCTCTGAAAGGTTATGGTACCAATGCCGGTCACATTGTATCATCCATTATCGCCCAACTCAACATGCAACTGGAGATCTTTCTCCACCAAGTCACTGAAAAGATTCACATCTCCCGTCATGTGAAAGGAAGCGCCACTATCAAAATACCACCCCGATCCCAATGCACTAGACACCATGCATGTGATCAATGAGAATTCCAGCTCAAATTGCGAGGCAAGAGCCTCACCAGTTGCAGCTCCAGCAGCCTGCTTTTTCTTCTTCTACTGTGGACAATTTGTGGCGTAATGCCCATGCTCGTGACAGTGAAAACACTTCACTTTGGACATGTCACACTCTTTACCATCCGCACCGGATTGAGAAGAATTCTTCTTGCCCTTCCCCTTCCTTGATTTGGCTGCCAAAGTGCAATCCTCTTCATCAGATGCCTTTGATGAAGATCCATCCCTGGTACTCCGCCTTATCTCCTCTTGCACAAGATCCGACCAAAGTCGCTCCCATCCTGGCAATTTTTCCCGACCATTGACAGAGTCCTGATAGGAGTGCCAACTCTTCGGAAGCCCAAGGAGAGCCAATCTCACCAATTCCTCATCATCCACACTAACTCCTACACTCCCAAGCTCATCCCTGCAGTGGACAAACTTTGTCAGGTATACTGGAATAGTGTCATTCTTCTCCATCTTTATTTTCCTGAGTTTATCCTTGAGCGCCAACTTCCTTTGGTCACTCTTGCTTTGGAACAAATCTGTCAAAGCTTTCCACATCAAGAATGGAGAAGCTTTACCATGCAGGCTGGATACTATGTGATCCTTCACGCCCTCCAACAGAATCCTTCGACACCTTGCTGTCTTCTTTTGCCAAGCCTCAACCAAGGCAGCATCGCTAGAGGAAGGCTTTGGAACTTCAGCATCTATGAACTCCTTTAGCCCATTATCATCTAACACTGCCTCCATCCTATCTATCCATGCAATATAATTCGAGTTGCCTTCAAGAGCATACTCCAATCGCAATCCTTGATAAGACATTTTGACTTCAACCCTGCCCGAGAAAACAACGCATAGATTCCAGATTCCCTGCCTCAGCTCAACCACTTCGATCTCATGTAGAGAACAAGGTATTTCTAACCTGGAAGATCATGGCAGGGCATTGGATCTCATCACATGCAAAGGATGGATCTGAGAGGCTGCAGCCCGCTCCACAGGACTCTATCTCTTTGAAATAAATTGTAATCATTGTGGCAGATCCGATGATCGATCTCGCTCCGATACCATGTAGAAATTTGAATAATAGCTTAATTATTCACCGAGATTATCCTGATTAGACACTATTTAAGCTTCATGCATAATACATAACCTCTTCTACAATTGATCATCAATATGCGGAAATAGAAGCAGTCGCATGCGCACATTAAAACATAATCAAGCACACATATAACACAAGATGTAATGGGGAAAGAATACAGCTGAAAACCCCCAACTATCTGTATATTATAATGATAGAGAACATGTAACAATACATAGCACAAAGCTCTCACAGCTCTCATCACTATCTCACATGCTACACACAAACTAGCATGGAAGATGAACAAGTCACTGGTTCAAATCTCCTCCACAAGTCTGCCTACCTCTACTACGCAATCCAAGATGAATAATGATGAGATCCAAGTTTGAATCCACCTGTATTGTACTGTGCAATCCTCATTGGAAATCTCAATCCCTGTGTGTGAAAATCTCATGCACAGCCATAGTCACAACTGATAGTAGACTCACCCTTTCACCCACCTCTAACACTGGTCTCCACTGAACTGTCCATGCATTGCAGTTAAATGATGCGTTATTTAGTTGATTTATGAGTTAATAATTAGTGAATTAATTAATAATTAATTCACACCACTCATCACTAGTGTATTTATCAGCTAGACTAAATACAACTAGTTCAACTAAGTTAAACCGAACACAACTCCACCAACTGTCTCATCAACTCCACCAAACTCTGCCACATGAGTTCTAACTGAATTCAACCATGAAATAGCTCAACTAACCCTTATAAAAAGCGTATTTCCTTCTGTCAGCTGCATGTGCCACATCCAAGCATCAAACTGAAGTGCTCCAAGAGGATAAGATAATTTTTATAGTCTAAATATTATTAAGGGTTAATAATATTCGACTGTTCTATTTTTAGCCCGGCAGTCTAAAAATAGATTCTGCCCAATGTCTAAAAATAGAGGTCCATATATTTTTACCAACTCGACCAATCATCCATAAATAGCATCCCGCAACTTATAGAACATGATCCATATGTCTAAAAATAGACATAGTCTAAAAATAGACTTTGCGACAAAAATCACCTGTGTGGCCCCCACCTAGTTTAGGTGATCACTTTCCAACTAGGATCAGGAATGATGTTTCAAGATGCCTCCTTCACTATTTCTTGTTGCAATATTCAACACTCCCTCTCAACAAGAAAGGACTGTCTTTGCATGTGACATGCAACTCCATGCATTCGCCCTGCAACCTTCACAAGCGCCATGCAAATCCATGCATCTGTTCTGCAACTCCTCTGAAACTGAATAGGCTCCAAAAAAATCAATCAGTCTGATGCATCTATCATCAAAATCTTCGACTTTTGCTGGTACCAAATGCACATGTCATCAGGAACCACTGCGTTGTTGAACTCTTGCACCCATGCACTTTGCACTTGCTGTCAACTTTGAACCGCACTCCAGTATCCGACACTATCACTTTGATCTCACTACATCAATCCAACTGATCATGCTACTGCTGCACTGTGGGCACCTCGTAGCCAGGTTCAATTCATGAGATCCACACCATCTCATGAATCCACGCAATCTCCTCTTGGGATTAATCATGCATGTCGCCCCACCTCTCACCTGGTGGTATATTTTGCATGCACTCCTACACCCATTTGGCACGAAATTTCTCTACATGAGTGGTTTCTCCCACTCCATGATCCTCATCTTGTGGCTGCTCCACATCCCGAGGTTCACTATTACCTACATGCAAAACTTGCTCCCTCTCAAGCATCAATTGCATGTCTTTCTTGCACTTCCCAACAGTAGGAAGCTCCGTAGACATCCCATCTACTTCAAGTCTGTAGAGATTATTTTCTCGAATCCCAATCTTCTTGACTTGTCCTGTTGCCTTGTGCCGAAGGAAAAAATTTCCTTCACTGAAGACAACTTCATACCCTTTATCCTCTAACATTGCGACTGAGATCAAATTCTTCTTTAAACCTGGAACATGCACTACATCTTGTAAAAGAATGAGTTTACGACTCCCTGCGAAGGTTATGGTACATGATGTGGTCACATTGTATCATCCATTGTCGCCCAACTCAACATGCAGCGGAGATCTTTGCTCCACCAAGTCACTAAAAGATTCACATTTCCGTCATGTGAAAGAAGGACCACTATCAAAATACCACCCCGATCCCAATACACTAGACACCATGCATGCGAGAAATGAAGTCCCGGGAAATATTGCGAGGCAAAGAGCCTCATTCAGCTGCAGCTCCAGCTGACTGCTTGTTCTTCTTCTTCTGTGGACAATTCGTGGCATAATGTCCATGATCGTAGCGGTGAGAAACACTTCACTTTGGACATGTCACACTCTTTACCATCCGCACCGGATTAAGAAGAATTCTTCTTGCCCTTCCCCTTCCTTGCTTTGGCATCCAAAGCACAATATTCTTCATCAGATGCCTTTGATGAAGATCCATCCCTGGTATTCCGCCTTATCTCCTCTTGCACAAGATCTGACCAAAGTCGCTCCCATCCTAGAAATTTCTCCCGACCATTGACAGAATCCTAATGGGAATGCCAACTCTTCAGAAGACCAAGGAGAGCCAATCTCACCAATTCCTCATCATCCACACCAACTCCTACACTCCCAAGCTCATCCCTGCAGTGGACAAACTTTGTCAAGTATACCGGAATAGTGTCATTCTTCTCCATCTTTATTTTCCTGAGTTTATCCTTGAGCGCCAACTTCCTCTGGTCACTCTTGCTTTGGAATATATCTATCAACGCTTTCCACATCAAGTATGGAGAAGATTTTCCATGCAGGCTGGATACTATGTGATCCTTCACGCCCTCCAACAGAATCCTTCGACACCTTGCTGTCTTCTTTTGCCAAGCCTCAACCAAGGTTGCATCGCTAGGATTTGGAACTTCAACATCTATGAAATCCTTCAGCCCATTGTCATCGAGCACTGCCTCCATCCTATCTCTCTATGCAATATAATTCGAGCTGCCTTCAAGAGCATACTCCAATCGGAATCCTTGATAAGACATTTTGACTTCAACACCAAGAAAACACTGCTGCAAATTCGAATTCCACCAGCTCAAAACTCAACCACTTCTGATCTAATGTGAGAACAAGGTATTTCTAGCACAGAGATCAACTGTAGGGGCATTTACTGGATATATCACCTTTCAAAGAAAGGATGGATCCAGAGGCTACCTGGCCCGCTTACAGACTCTATCTACTGAAATAAATTGTAATCATTGTAATAGATCCGATGATCAATCTCGCTCCGATACCATGTAGAAATTTGAATAATAGCTTAATTATTCACCGAGATTATCCTGATTAGACACTATTTAAGCTTCATGCATAATACATAACCTCTTCTACAATTGATCATCAATATGCGGAAATAGAAGCAGTCGCATGCGCACATTAAAACATAATCAAGCACACATATAACACAAGATGTAATGGGGAAAGCATACAGCTGAAAACCCCCAACTATCTGTATATTATAATGATAGAGAACATGTAACAATACATAGCACAAAGCTCTCACAGCTCTCATCACTATCTCACATGCTACACACAAACTAGCATGGAAGATGAACAAGTCACAGGTTCAAATCTCCTCCACAAGTCTGCCTGCCTATACTGCGCAATCCAAGATGTGATTAATGATGAGATCCAAGTTCGAATCCCACTAGCTCCAACTACGCAATCCTCATTGGCAATCTCCATCAATGTGTGTGCAAATCTCATGCACAGCCAATAGTCACAACTGATAGTAGACTCACCCTTTCACCCACCTCTAACTCTGGTCTCCACTGAACTGTCCATGCATTGCAGTTAATTGATGTGTTCTTTAGTTTATTTATGAGTTAATAAATAGTGAATTAATTAATAATTAATTCACACCACTTATCACTAGTGTATTTATCAGTTAGACTAAATACAACTAGTTCAACTAAGTTAAACTGAACACAACTCCACCAACTGTCTCATCAACTCCACCAAACTATGCCACATGAGTTCTAACTGAAGTCAACCATGCAATAGCTCAACTAACCCATAGGAAAAGTGTATTTCCTTCTGTCAGCCGCATGTGCCACATCCAAGCATCAAACTGAAGTGCTCCAAGAGGAAAAGATAATGTTTATAGTTTAAATATTATTAAGGGTTAATAATATTTGACTGTTCTATTTTTAGCCTGGCAGTCTAAAAATAGAAACCGCCGAATGACCAATCATCCATAAATAGCATCCTGCAACTCATAGACCATGATCCATATGTCTAAAAATAGACTTTGCGACAAAAATCACTTGTGTGGCCCCCACCTAGTTTAGGTGATCACTTTCCAACTAGGATCAGGAAAGATGTTTCAGGATGCCTCCTTCACTATTTCTTGTTGTCATTTTCAACAGAAAGTGATTGGAAGAATCTCTAGAGGATACAAAGGAGAAGAAAACGAAAAAGCAAGGAAAGGTGCCACCTGGTCCAAGAAGGTACATAACATTTTGAATTTAATATGTTGAATTTTCTATATTAATACATAAAATTTGTGATATATAATATATTTGAAACTTTCACTAGGCTCCTAGACATATTAAAGAAACCAAGGAAATCCTAGAAAAGAAAAGGTGGCACAATCTTGACTAGGGTGTTATATGAAACTCAAAGCATGAATTGTAAGTACCAAAATATTAAACCATATCATTTCTATCATCATTTTTTTTTATTTAACTGCATCCAATAAGAAAAAATTATAATATTATGCTATGCAAAGGGTTCACTTAAAAAATGTGACCAGTGAATAAGATATTTGGCTTGGTTTCAAGTTTGAATTTCAAATTGGGGTTGAAGATCGAGAAATCATGGGGTAAACACAACCTACCCCTTTGAGCGACATGGTAAAAAAAATCAATGGACTTTAATTATTGATTACTTGTAATATATATTCTCACTTGATTTCACCCATAAAATAATTTTCATATTTTTTTTTAGTAGTAGAGCTAATAATAATGAGGCTAGTAATGGAAAAAACCCCAGTGATGGTGGAAATAAACCTTATGATGGTGATGTGCAACCTATCCATGATGTTATTATGGTTATAAAATCAGAAGTATGGATTGTGATTATTAATTTTTACTTGGAAATCGTGTACTTATAGATTTTCTTGTCTCAATGGCAGAGCATGTAGGTGTGGATGCTCAACAACAAGAGGAACACATGGTATCCAAACCAATATTTTTGACTATTCATCATGTTAAATAATATCTAAATAATACTTGTATTAATAAAATATTTCTACGAATAATAATTAACCATTTTTTCTATTGTAGTCGATGCCCCTTTGTAATAGACAATACAAAATGTATAGTACACAACTAGACATACAACATGTCAAGGGATACATATTCACTCCCCACCAGGAGAGGGCCCAACAACTAAAGAGAATAAAGAAATGGATGAGCCAATCATGAATTTATACAACTAAGAAGTGTAAAAATAAGTGCTTTTATATATTATGAGACCCATGTATAATGGAAACATATTTGATGACAAAATTTATTTATATAAGCTATTTGTTGCTACAATTTTTTATTTGGTACCTTCCTATGCATTAATGTTATATGTTATATGTTATGTAATTAAAACCCTGAATTTTTGCACACACATTCTTTGTTTCATTTAACATTATTTTTTTTTCCTACTTTCCATGCATGAGTCTTACTATGTAACTTTCATTTATTTTTCAATCGATAAATTAGGAATGGGGTATTGAAAGTGATGCGAGGGGGTGGGGTGAGGGGATAGATAAAATTCATCCTTAACATGTTTGACCCTATTCAATAGAGAATAAAATATTCTTGAAAGAAAAGAATCTCATTTAGTTAATCCACTTTAGTTTTTCAAGTGTCTTATACAAGTTGAAATGTTTGTTTATTTATTTAATCATTATTCAAGCATATAGCATATATTCTCTATTGATTTCTATATGTCTTCGAAGTGGAAATGAAAATAATGATTACCCTATGTCTAATGTGGTTGTACAAGCTCCTACATCATCGAGCTCGTCGACACAGGTAGGTTTTTATATCATGAAGCAATGTTATATAAATATGCAAGCATGGCTAGATAGATTCCTAGTTTGTTTTCCCTCTTCTTGATCCAACATGGATGGCTAACTTGAGTTTGATATTTTACACATTCTATTGAGTAAATTCACATGTGTGGGGTTATACTAAGTATGTAAACATTATCTCCCACATTTTCTAGTATCTTGAAAGGACCATATCATAAATACTTCATTTTCTTATTTGGAACTTGTAGCCTATCCCTATTCAACTATAACCATCTTTGTCTCCCACTCTAAATTACCCTTTTATCTTGTGTTAATTATTCCTGGCCCTGTTTTTTTCTTGCTACTTTTTTATCGTCTCTTGTACTTAAAAATAGAACTAACTAATGTTCTCAACATTTTTTCTGTTTTTAAAGAATTCACTATGATATCTTCCCTCACTCCTCCTTGTTGTCCATAGAAAACATTAAAAGGTGAAGGTGACAAATATCTGAAGCAAGTTTTTAATGGGGACTTACTAGTAGGAGTATGCACTACTCTGTTCTAATATTTTTGCATATATACCAAATTCTTATCTTATTTGTTGAAGTGTGTTCAATCATAACCCTTAAATTGATGCACAAAATTCCTACTGAATAGTTTTGTTTTCCCATTTTCCTATGTATGGATGTTATGCCATACTAATTTCTTATGCAGACAAAATAAATCTACCTAGATTCAATGACTAACTCTAGTAACAAACAAACATACTATTAGATCTTTTCTTGAGTTCATTCCTATTGAATAATAAACAAGAATGGTAAAATATGAGATCCATACCTTTCAAATGTAATTCTTAATGAAGATACCAGCTATGATTTGATGCAGCTCCTTAATGCTTAGAATCCATATCTGCAAACATAGTAACAAAAAAATATCAAATTCATATGATAAATAAATTACTCAATACAACTCATAATAGTGATCAAGGAAACTAGTACCTAATATCATTATCAATGGAAAAACGAAATCAAATACACAATACATCAACTCCATTGAAAAAAACAGTGGGAAGAAAAACTATTTTTTATTAATATCAACAATGAAGGAGTATCACAACCTTAGCCTTGATGAAGTATGGCTCCTCCAATGATCTCCAATATTCTCCTTAGATGAATATCCTTCTAGCCATATTTTAGCAGCATAAGTTTACCTTATGTAGTCCCCCTTAACCTTTTGGCCTATGTTTTATTTATAGACCAAGAGGATGAGATTTGAGATCCTCATCTCAAGGATGAGATCCTAAGATGGTGGGATGAGGGTTGCACAAAGAAATGAAATTAGCTCCATGAACAAAGGGATCAAGCCTAAGTAAGCATCAACACAAAGCTTTCAATTGGGAAATATTCGCCCAAAAAAGCTTCTAGATTTCACTTTTTATTTTTACTTTCATTGAGTCATGTGTGCAGTTTATAATGGAATACAAAGTGCACTTTTGCACTAGGTATAATGGTCAAATATGTGTATGCATGGAATTTGGCTAGGGAACTATGTAGGTACTCTAAAATAGGTTTTTGACATTGTAATACATAACTCTCATTTTATTTGGGATTATTTAGCTTCTAGCCTTGCAGGGGAATGCTTTGGAAACCTTTGGTGGATAGTGAAATATCTAGATTGACAGTTATTTTCCATGGTGACAAAATGGCGTGTAACACATTTCCCCCTAAATTGCAAAATTAAAAAATATGTTTGAGGACTGAAGTGATTTATCATGCCAAAGTTCAGATTAGATACCATGCTTGGAGACCTAAAACAATCAGTAAAGGGTTATAATACAATGTATAATCATCACTGAGGTATACATTCCCATACTCATAACATAAACATCTCAATGAATTAGTAGGGAAAAACTCAAAGATCCATGTCAACAGTAGACACAGTACAGAAACAACCATCAAATATGGATCTATCTTGTACAACCATGAATACATAACTCCACACAGCCTAGATGGATGAAACTAGATCCAAGGTCTTGATCTCCATCTTTGTCGATCCATAGAAAAAATATAACCATGTGAGTGAATGTATTGAAGTTGAACATGGTAGAAACCACTTGATTACCAATCAGTGATGTGAACCATTAACAAGTGCGAGAGAAAACACCAATAATGAAAATGGTTCTCAAGGTACTTCCCATACAATCTATGAAGTTTGAAAAGATTCTTGAGGTCGAACACTCATAGAATCATTTGATCAAATTTCAATGATGAGAACGTGTTATCGAAGGTGAAAACCCCGCCATTAGAGCATGCAGGGTTCAAGGTACTAAATTTTTTTTCTATCTCAACTTCTTAGATAATGAGTTGAAGTCGATAGAAAGAAACTCGTTACAGGAGGGCCTATGACATGAAACTCATGTCAATTTTTGAAGAAAAAATTTAGACTGATCCACGACTAACTCAAGGATGCCCAACGTGATTGAAGGCTACAAATTGAAAGGTAATTTTAAATGAGTTTGGACTTCTCTTGAACATATTGGCGACACGAAATTTTGACTTGGAATCATTTGATTCAAAAGAAATACCCAAAACCAACTGAATAACTTCAATGAGGTATGATTGGTTCTGAGAAAAATGGATTTCCCAACCCAGACATAAAGGTGCCAAAGTGTCATGTTCAAGAGCGACATACTACCTTTTGTTATACAAAAACGAACGTTTCTTCCCAATTTTCCCCCATAATTACTGAAAAGTACCTCTTTATTTTTCTGCAATATAGAGGAGGATATATGCTTTTCGTGTAACCTCATCCTTTGGATGAGTCCTTTGGAGTATTTTTAATAAAACCTAGGAAGGATTGGTTCACTCTCGTCATGATTAATGAGCCTTGCATTTTTTATGTTTTACGAATCCAGTGAAGGGATAACTCGATGTCGTTTTCATATTTAAAGAGTTTGAAAAGACAAGAAAGAAAACTCATTCAATTATTTCAACATAAATTTTAACGATCCTAGAGAAAGTAAAACTCAGTGTTTCTCATTTTTATGGAGTCAGGAGAAAAACATAAGTAAACTTTGAAATGTCCTTTTTCATGAATTGAGTATCTCAAGCCCAGAAAAGGGTAAAATAATGCAGAAGAGAACTCTATTGACCATGATTATTCAATGTATAGCTCTTTGGTAAATAGTCCACATGATCCATAAAAGGGTAAAATTATATCAAGTAGATGTTTTTTTGTTTTCTTTAACGAGTTTGAAACAAACAAGCATACTCCACAAATTTTTCACATTTCGAGAGACATAAAAGAGCTTAAAGTTAACTCTGGGTTTCACTTTTTTGTAATTTTTAAGAGCCCAAAAAAGTGATAGAAATTTAATCATCACCAAAATGATTCATTTTCATAATTAAACCCATGTTCTACACATTTAAACTCAAAAATTTATCATAATTGCTCAAAAATATAGAAAAAAACATTAAAATTTTGAATTTTCAATTGTTAAAGGAAAAAAAAACAATATTTTATTTAGCCTAAAATGCCTATAAAAATTCAAAAAGTAAAAATATGTTTACCATTTGCATTTTTACCATTTGAGAGCCATTGAGAGGGCCTTTTTAGCAAAACTTTTAGAGGTGGATTCTTACCAAACCAGTGGATCAAATCACGAACCATTTTCTCCAGGTAAGATATCTTTCCATTATATTTGTTTTGATTTATTTTATTTTTCATTTCATCGTATATTCTGTATTTTTTAGGGGTTTTATGAATTTAAATTTTTCCCTCGCATTTACCCTTCATTAGGTCCACGCACCCTAACTCTTTTTGTTACACTGAAAAACATGATTTGCACGGTTTTCCCCATAAAAACTGTGCAAATGTGCTATGTTTATAAAAGATGGTCACGTGCAACATCGAGGGTTTTGAAAAGATAAATAAAACACCCAGTTTGTTTTGCAAAATTCATCATATTATTTTCTAATCATCTTCCACTGTTATTTTTCAGGATTTTGGATTGCAAAAATGGAGTGGAGGGAAAGGGAACATGAAGTTCAAGAAATGGAAGCTTTAAATGACCCAAAAACACTACAGGCCTTGAAATATTGTGGTGTATACAAAATTTTCATGATCTTGGGTATGAAGGCTCAGCTAGATTTTCTGGCGTGGATGGTAAGAGCGTGGAATGTTCAGGAACAATGTTAATAGATAGGAGACCAAAGACTTACCATAGATGCAAATGACATCTATTTTCTGAATGGGCTTTCATGCCAATGGATTGATATCTCATTCTATAGGCACATACTAGGTGGATAAACAATAACAATTAACCTAAGGAAACATTGTTTTGAAGGGTCCCAACTCAAAGATGGACGGATTGACGTCAAAAATACAATGAGATACTTCCTTTGAGAACCATTTACTTCATTGTTTCACGATTGTATGGAAGTGCAATGCTTCATTTTCTCACTAAGGTCCAAATGCAGATTTCAGTGGAGTTTTTGCACCCTATCATTTTCAACTGGTGTGAGGGGGTTGTTGCAAACCTCAAATGGAATCTAAGTAGATAAAATAATAACAAACTAAAAAAATTTGGACGTGGTTCCATTGTGATCTCATTTTCTCTGGAGAGGATTCCTCTTCTTTCCCCACAACAAGTATCTATAGATTTAGGAGGACCTTGAGATCCTCGTATGCTACAGTGGGTTTCGTTGATGGCATGCCACGGAGGTGGTGATGACCTAGTTGTGAGATTCCCTTCTGAGTTTTTTTGGTGGATGGAATGTTAGATCATCATGATCAAAGACTACACATATGCAGACATGGATTACACTGATGATATAGATATCCCACTTCTTGCAAGAATGCAGTTGCAAGAATAGGTAAAAATTTCAGATTTTGGTTGTTTTGTGTTTTTTTTTACATCCAAGACTAAATATCTAAAATAATGATGCAGATGTGGGCCCAGTTAGACCAACAACATTACATCTATTTAACAGATGTGGTGATCATCCAACAACTCTTGAGGTACCAAACCCTGATGCAGCAAAGGCATTAACTGAGCTTGAGCACAACCTAGAGAGATTTACTTTGGACCATCTCATACACTAGGATTTATCATTTTCCTTTGTTACCAGAGGCATACCATGGGAGTTTCTAGACCAATCAGTCGCTTGATACGACGGGTAGCTCGCACCATTGTCTGCGACCATGATCACCATCCTTAGTTGCTAGTCATAGGGCTAGATTTTGTTTTTTGATATATCGGCATGTTCGTATAATAAAGGACATGGGGCCTCATATTTCTTCGATGGAATTTTTAAAAGATAATTTTTTTTACGAACATTTTGATTAATGTAAACAACTACTATTATCTCAATTTATCTTGTACAACATGTGGATGAACACTTATTTTATTTCTTATAGATGTTATAAATGCTGATTTAACACATAATTATCTAATGTATCAGTTAATATATTTAAATTTATTGGAATGTGTTAATATTATATTTAATCAAACTCTCTCTCCAAGAGACAAACCCGCAAAAACATTATTAACATTGTGGAACTTCTTACTAAATAGACATCATTTAAATGTAATACTATGAGTTGAAAGTATAAACTAATGATCAATCGATGAATACCAAATGAAATGGTGTCATAAAATACCTTAATAACTACACTATATTCAACCATGTTATCCATTATTCAACCAAGTCATATTCCATGAATACTAACTAACTCATCAATGGGTGAACAAATAGCTGAAGTTACGAAAGAAAAATTATGAGTACTATGACTAGCGCCATCGGAAAAGCCAATATAATTTTGAGGGAGCGTTGACATCTAAAAAATAAAGTGTAATACAAGATGAGAAGGGGAAGTAGCAAAAAATTGTAAAAAGATGTTAAAACTACCACACAAATATAAAAAAATATGATACAGAAATTTACAAAGTCTTCACGGAGTGAATTAAGCATAGTATGTCTTCAGGTAAAGACCATTTCTGGGCTTTCCTAAATAAATTTCTTCATAATCAACTAGATCATAAGTCCCTTTTTCTAGTATATGTTTTACATTATAAGGACCATGGCACATGGTCTTGAATTTACCGATACGTAATTTAGCATTCCTACTGATCATAAACTAAGACTAGGTCACCTTCTGAATATGATCGAGGACTAACATTTTGATCAAAATGTGCCTTAAATCATTTATTATGAGTCTTACTAGCTAATGCAACATCACCGATAGTCTCATCTAAATGTGCTAATTATAAAAAAAAGTCCTCCTCCATAGAAGTGGCTTGTAATAACTCTATTTCCCGTTTTAATGACGAAATTTCAAATTCAATATGCAAGAGTGCTTCCAAACTGTAAACCATATGAAAGGGAGTAAAACCAATTGAAATATTTGTTGAGGTATGATACTCCCAAAAGGCTATAAAAAGCATCAGATGTCAATTTCGTTTTTAAATTCCACCAATCCATTTAATCATGGTAGGAAAAACCTTATCAATGACTTCTATTTGGACATTCTCTTGCGGGTGATATGGAGTTGAATTGTCATGATGCATGCCTAGATTTGCAGTAAGTTTAGTCATCATATTTTTTTTTAAATTACTACCATGATCTGTTATGATGGCTTCAATGGAACACCGAACCTAGAAATCACATGATTGAATAAACTGGTTGGATTTTTGCCATCATCCTTATATGTAGGCATCTCCTCGACCCATTTTTTAAAATAATCCACAGCTAGGATAATATACCCATGCCCCCTAGCCGAGTGAGGGTTACATGTAATGAAATTGATGTCCCATTTTTCAAAAGGACCGATAACAATGATTGGGTGAATAGGAGATGGAGGCGCACACATTTTTTGATGGTAGATTTGGAAATTGTGGCACTTATGGATGACAATTATGCAATCTTTGAAAATCGAAGGCTAGAAATACTTAATGCGATTTATTTATTTTTTTTGCAGTGGAAAACCCTGAAATATGATTTCCACAGGCTCCATAAAAATAGTCGTTCAATGACTTTTTAGATTCCTCATGAATTTAAATTTTTTTAATATGGAATCAACACCACTACGATAAATTGTATCGCCAACAATAGTGTATTGTTGAGATTGGTACCGAATACGATGCTGGTTGGTTCAAGATAATTCTGGCTGAAAAGTATGAGTTTGAAGATACATAATAATATCTCTATACCAAGGCTCTAAACTAATGATAATAAAAATTGTTTCATCTGGAAGATAATCCTCTTCCACGGTTTTTGTCTCGGTATAAGGAAAGTCACATAAATTCAACAAACACCAATGATTTCTTAGACTTAGATTTTTCGAATTCTAAATCAAATTCTTGCAAGATAACTATCCATTTATAATATTTCCCCCTTAGTAATTATCTTGTAATAATTTTAACCATAGGGTTGTATTATAAAATCATCGTTCTTCTACATAAGTGAATGTAGTGACGAAATCATAATTTGGACAACTTGAACGATTGTAAAAACCATTTTTCTACATGCACATATTTTATTTTAGTTTTCGTAAGATTTCTGCTCAAATAATTTATCACATGTTCATCGTTCGACTCATATTCCTGAAATAAAACCATGCAAATGGTGACATCATATGCAGCTAAATATGAAAATTAATCTCAATGATAATCAGGTGGATGCAACAACAATGTATGAGTTAACGCATGTTTGAGTGCATCAAAATATTTTTGAGTAACTTCATACTATGTAAATGAGATGCCCCTTTTCAACAATAGAGTAAACATTTAGTTAGATCAGCATAATTTGGGATGAATCGACGTAAAAAAATCTTTCCCTCGCAAACTTTGGATTTGGTGCAAGTTAGAAGGAGGAGGAAAATTCAGAATAGCCTCTACTTAAGTGGATCGACATGAATTCCTTCTCTTGATATGGTAAATCCCAGTAATCGACTGAATTGTACACAAAAAACAAATTTGTGAGGATTCAAGCATATATTTTAATGTCTACATCTGATAAAAAGAGCTCTCAAATGCATTGGATGATTTTCCCATTTCAGTGAATGAGCTGGTAAATCATCCAAGTAGGGTTGTACAATATGCTTGCTATCATGAAAAGCGTAAGACATTGCCCATTGAAAGGTTGCACCGGAATTATTTAATCCAAATGGGATCTTTCGATAAGAAAAAGTTCCTCATGGACAAATGAATGTAGTTTTATTCTTAGATCAGCAGGGAGTATGTTGATTTGGTTGTATCTGAAAAATCCATCCATGAAAGAAAATATTTTGTTACTGACACAATCATCAATGATTTAGTCGATATAGGGGGTAGGATAGTTATCTTTGGAAAAATATTTATTAATATCCCTATAATGTACACATACTTTGATGGTCCCTTGATTTTTGTTAATAGGAACAATATTGGAGACCCAATCGTTCAAGGGAACAAGATAGATAAAACTTGCTTTAAGTAGTTTTTCAACCTCAACTTTCATAGCAACAACTTTTTGTGGATGCATGAGACGTAATATTTGTTTGATAGGTTTAGCATCTGGGTAGGTCTTAATTTCTTGAACAACAATATTTTGGTAAATTCCTAGCATTTCCTCAGAAGACCAGGAAAAAATGTCACAAAATTATTGAAATAGGGCTTTGTATGTTTTAATTTCTTCAAGTAAGCACGAAGCACCTATGTGAATGTTATCGATAATAACATATTTGACTAAGATATTAATTGGAATGGCTGTAGATATATTTCCTAAGTTCTTTTCAGATTCATATTGAATAATTGACATAGGACATTGAGGATATTTTTCAATCTTAGGGAAAAATATGGTAGACAAATTATTCTCAATTTTATCAAGGTTAGGAAGAAAAGATGAACAAGATGATAATCGTCTCATGGAATTTCATCCAATGTAATAATTTCCATGATACTTTCATCTGTTGGAAACATTTTATCAAAGCTATAAGGGAATGATATTGGTTCTAACAATGATAATTGTGAATAATCATCAGTGATCGCATGCACTCGATCAATTTCAGAGGGTGGTGGATCAGAAAATGTTTTAACTGCCTTATAAGCTAATTCTAATGGGATTAAGGGCATATCTTTGCCATAAGAGGTCAAATCAGATTATTAAGGCACAATCTAAGGATCAGTAGATTCCATCATGTTTGATGATATCATATTAAATTTAGAAACGTTAGAAGAAAAGTTGGGTGGAGGGAGTGCAAAATTTCCCATGAGTGACAAATATTTGAGTAAACCAACACCATCATCTTCATAGGGAGTAATCTTTTTCTGTTGAAATTTTCAACATGAAACAATGAAATTGGCATCTAGAAACAACATCCAGAAAATGGCATCCAGAAATGGCTACCATGGAGGCTTTTGATTTAATTATTTCTTAATTAAATTAGAAGAAATATGTGTCAAATTTATTTATTCCTTAAATAAATTGGACAATAAATTGTAATATTTTCTCATAATCACTTGTAATAGTTAACTGAGTGTGATATACTTAGTTAGCTCATGAAAATTGAGTTGAGGGTGGTTGGTGAGGCATGTAGAGTGATTCTATTTGTTTTAGAGTACAAGTTGCAGTTAGTGTATTAGTTTAATTCATGAGAAATCAGTTAACTCAATCAAGTGAGTTAAAGTCACTCTAACTAGTTGTAACTGGTTGTTGAACTAGTGAGAGGTCAAGTGAATTAAATTAGATCTAATTCACATGCAGTGATATGTCAAGTGACTGATGATTTACTATTAATATCTACATGCATGTCAGTTCCAGTGGAGACCCAGTTGAGACAGAGGTTAAAGGGATGTTAACTGTCAGTCGTATCATTAGTAGGTTGCCCGCATGCAGTTAAAACACCATGGGATTTCCCATGATATTTGTGCAGTCAAGGAAGGCTTAAATTCCTAAGGAATAGGGATTTCATTCCTCATGAATTGTGTGAGCACGGCAAGCTAAATACAAGCTGAGAATTGGCTAAGTTTTGGCCCATTTTTTTCTGGATCAGTGTGGTACAGTCAGGAGAGTGTAGCAAATTCTTGTGAGAAATAATGCATTGTATTGTTTCGTGATTCCTTGGTTTATTATACAATATAGATAGAGGGGTTTTGCTCATTTTTCTTTCCCCAGGGAAAAAATATGTGTTGTGGATTGATTTTCTTCTTTCTTTTACTTGGTGTGATTGTGTGATCATGTTTAAATTTCGCAGAATTAATTATAGAAGGATTCAGTATTTTCCTCTAGTATATTGCATGACCAGATTGAATCCATTGCTATATGTATTGTTTTTATAATTTCTACATGGTATTAGAGCACCAGAAATCACAATAGTGGAGAATAAATTGAGTTTTTGTTGAACAGTATTCAAACTTGCAGATACTTTTGTTGGTGCGACAAGTGGTTCAAGATGGCTTTCAATGGCTTAAGATTGGAATATGCATTCAAGGGAAGTTCTAATTATATTGCATGGAAAGATAGAATAGAGGTAGTGCTGGAGGACAACGGGTTGAAATAATTCATTTATAATGATATTCCCAACCTCGCAGCAGTAAATGTCG
This sequence comes from Pinus albicaulis, assembly GCA_034641835.2. Lineage (NCBI taxonomy): Eukaryota > Viridiplantae > Streptophyta > Pinopsida > Pinales > Pinaceae > Pinus > Pinus albicaulis. The sequence continues at coordinate 651,241,606 of CM076570.1, forward strand.
CTCTTCTTGATGCTTGGAAAAAGAAGGTAGCAAGGGAAAGGAGAATATTATTAGAGGGAGTCTGAGATCACATTGTATCCAGTCTCCATTGAAAGGTGACTCCACATGCAATGTGGAGGGCCTTGAAAAAACTATTTCAGAACAAAAACAACCAAAGAAAGTTGGTATTGAAGGACAATCTCAGGAAAATCAAGAATGAGGAGGGTGCGACTATACCAACATACTTGGTAAGGTTCACTAAATGTTGAAATGAGCTTAGAAGTGTTGGTATGACCATAGAAGATGCTGAATTTTTGAGCCTAGAACTTCTAGGCCTTCCCAAGAGCTGGCATAGTTATCAAGAATCTGTCAATGGGAGGAAGAAGTTACCAGATTGGGATCGACTTTGGTCAGATTTGGTACAAGAAGAATTCAGGCGAAATACCAAGGATGGATCCTCATCCAAGACTAATGACAAGGAAGATTATGCCTTGGCCAATAAGGCAACGAAGGCCAAGGGAAATAAATCCCAAGGCGAAGTGGGCAAGAAAGACTTATCCAAGATCAGATGTTTTCACTATCATGAGCATGTGCACTATGGTACAAATTGTCCACAGAAGAAAATAAAGAAGGAGCCTGCAGTTGCAGCAGGTGAAGCATTGGCTTCACAGTTCGTGCTTGATTTTACTCTCATTGCTTGCATGACCAACACTATAATGGGATGCATGTGGCATTTAGACAGCAGTACCTCATTCCATATGATGGGGAATAGATATCTCTTAAGTGACTTGGATGAGAATGACCTCTATCATAACAGAGAGTTTGGAGATGACAGAAGGTATAGCGTGACCGACATAGGTATAGTTACCTTTCAGAAGGAGAATGGATCCCATCTCAGACTAGTAGATGTTTTGTATGTTCCAGGCATAAAGAATAACCTTGTATTTGTAGCGGTATTGGAAGACCGTGGTTATGAAGTGATGTTTAGAAAAGGAAAAATTTTCCTTAAACACATATCCATGGGACAGTTGAAACAGATTGGTGCAAGATTCAAGAACCTATATTCTCTCAAGGTTTAGGATGCATGAAAGGATTTGAGGAGAAAATTAGTGGTTAATGTAGCCTCAGAAGTAGTCTTAGAAGGTTGTGGAGTAGCCACAATTGGAGAAGCAGAGAGGAGATTGAGTGGAAGATTCCACTCAAGCAGAGACCTCCAGGAGGGGGAAATTTCGAGCTAGATAGGAAGAGGGAGTGCATGCATCTATACCTCCAGGTGTGAGGTGGGGCAATGTGTAGAATTAATCCCAAGAAGAAATTGGGTAGGGTTCATAGAGATGGTGTGTCTCATGGATTGAACCTGGATACAGGGATCCCACAGTACAATAGTAGAAAGAAGGATCATTTAGATTGATGCATTCAGATGTAAAGAAGACAAAAATCAGAGTGACAGGTGTTAGATATTGGAGCGCAGATCAGATTTGGCAACAGCGCAGAGTGCATGGATGTAGATGTCAGCAGCGCAGAGAGTTCAGTAGACATGTGCAGTAGGATCCAATAGTTAGAAGACTTTGATGAAAAATGAATTATATTGATTCAGTTGTTTGGAGGCTATTCAGTTTCAGGAGAGTTGCATGTGCGGACAACACTAGGAACTATTGCATGCAAGAACATTTCAAAGGTATCGGATCGAGATAGATCAATTCCTTTCTTGTTGAGAGGGAGTGTTGAAATTTGCAACAATAAACAGTGAAATTGGCATCCATAAATAGCTACCATGGAGGCTTTTAATTTAATTATTTCTTAATTAAATTTCAAGAAATGTGTGTCAAATTTATTTATCCCTTAAATAAATTGGACAATAAATTGTAATCTTATCTCATAATCACTTCTAATAGTTAACTTAGTGTGATAGAATTAGTTAGCTCATGAATTTCGAGTTGAGGGTGGTTGGTGAGGCATGTAGAGTGATTCTATTTTTTTAGAGTCTAAGTTGCAGTTACTCTATTAGTTTAATGCATGAGAAATCAGTTAACTCAATTAAGTGAGTTAAAGTCAGTCTAACTAGTTGTAACTGATTGTTGAACTAGTGAGAGGTCAAGTGAATTAAATCAGATTTAATTCACATGCATTGATCTGTCAAGTGACTAATGATTTACTATTAATAGTTGCATGCATGTCAGTTCCAATGGAGACCCAATTGAGATAGAGGTTAAATGGATGTTAATTATCATTTGTATAATTATTTGGTTGCTTGCAAGTAGTTAAAATACCACAAGATTACCCATGATACTTTCACAGTCAAGGAAGGATGAAATTCCTAAGGAATAGGGATTGCCTTCCTCATGAATTGCGTGAGCAAGGTAGGCTGAAGAGAAGCTGAGAATTGGCTAATTGTTGGCCAAATTTTGTCTAGATCAGTGTGAGACGATCAGGATGGTGCAATAGATTCTTGTGAGAAAGAATGAATTGTATTGTTTCATGATTCCTTGGTTCATTCTACAATATAGATAGAGGGGTTTTGAGCAGGTTGCTTTCCGGAGGAAAAATATCTGCATTGTGGATTGATTTGCTTCTTTCTTTTACTTGATGTGATTGTGCGATCGTGTTTAATTTCCGCAGAATCAATTGTAGAAGGATTATGTATTTTTTTCTAGTATATTGCATGATCAAATTGAATCCATTGGTATACATATTGTTTGTATAATTTCTACATTTTCCCCAAAAAAGGTAGACTACATGTAGAGTTAGGGTATGAATTATAGTAATATAAGTGGTCTACTTTCACTATTTTCCCTTGACGAGGAAATAGTATCATGCGGAAGAGTGACAAGACCACTAAACACATAGCATAGGTCCAAATTCGACCTAGTAAAAGGTTGTAATCAAGTTGTGCATCAACAACTTCAACTTAAATTGAAATTTTCTTACCTTTTAATTCTATTGGTAGATCATTTAATATCCCGTAATGACAAAAACCTCTTCCATAAAAGGCTTTCATAGTGGTAGGAGTTTGATTGATAGTTTAAGAACCTAAATATTTCCAACAAGAAATATGCATGACACATGTAGAATCTCCTTCGTCAATTATTGTGCGAAAAACTCATTTAGTTTTGATGAAAACTGGTATTTGGAATGATATTTGATGTTGGAGTATAGTTATATGACTTTCAAGATTGAAGATGATAAGGTTAGAATCCTAGGATCAATTTCTCTGATAGCTGAAAATAGTAATTTTATTTGTGTTGGACATGTTTAGAGCACTTCAAGAGACGACATTGTTGAAGGATACATTTCTAAATCTTCAACAATGTTGTAGTTCTAAGTAGCTCTAGCATGTGGGTTAAAATTTTCAAACAACACCTTTAGGAGGCGATCAAATCACCATGTCCAATTTTCTTTTTCAATATGTAACAGTTCAGAAGGAGGAGAATTTTAAGTGGAAGGTTGACTAGATGGACTAGCATTGTTTCCATTTACTATAGGACCCTTAGATATGTATTCTTTAGGTCTTGTGGATACCATAATTTGTGAATAAGTCATCATGATATATGTTGATGTGGAATAAGAGGATGGATTATGTGAAATAATTTTACTTTCTTGAGAGGGGAAAGGATTTTTAAAACCACAGGAGTAGGAGAACCTTTTACGAATTTGGTAACCTCTTCCCAATGTCATGAGTAGTCCTTTGTGTAATGATATTCATTACAAATCAGACAAGGATAACAAGGTTTTTTTTCTCATTAGAAGGTTCATTTTTTGTTGGCTTTTCTTTCTAAGAAGAATTCTTCTTTGCTTTAAATTTCCCCTTCATTTTACCTTCAGATGGTTGATTCTTTCTAGTAGATGATTCTATAACATTAATTTTAGAAGTAATTTCTAGAGAAATGTTTTCACTAGGTGAATATTGTATAGCCAAAGTATGATATTTTTTATAATTTTTCTTTTTAACCTTAGACTGATGGCTGAAATAACCAATTACACCATCACCGGTGCAAGATCCTGTATGTGTTGATTCTAGTTTATCTGAAATTTTTGGATGAGGTAGTTTTGGGATTTTCTTTTAAGAAGTGCTAGATTATGTATAGACAAGGTCTAAGTATTGAGCACGGGAAATTACCTGCTCTTCTGTTATAACACCTCTTTTAGCAACATCCTCTGTAATATTAGGAAGCAATGACTTTTTGAAGTATTCGGCCAAAATTTGATTTGGAATATAAACTTTGTCTAAACAACGCCTACACCTCCATTCATGTATATGATCTGAAATGTAGGTAGAATTTGATTGTTTTAGTGAAGTAAAAATTTTAATACCAATTTCATATCGAATTGGTAGCTGAAAATGTGTCAAAAATGTTGTTTCTAAGGAGTTTAAATTATGGAAAGAGGCACATGGTAACTCAATGTAATATTTTGTTGTTGAATTGGTTAAATTTCATTGGAAAAGGCATAGTTTTATAAAATCATCAATAAATTAATTTTACACACACCAAATATGATATGTCATAACATGATTTTATGTGTCCTCTCCTTCTTTACCTTCAAACTTCAATATATCACTTGTAAACTTAGTAAGAATCGTCGACCAAAATGGATAATAATGGATAGGATCATTTGTTAACTTGGATAAATATGGAAAATATAAGGTTGTGATGAACGTTAACTGTCGGTTGAAGTATTTTTGTGGATTTTGATAACCCTGAGGGTTAAGTCCAACCCCTGGAGGAGGATACCCAGGATATCCTAGAATATTTTGTCTGGTTGTTATTTGCATTCCTCCAGGGTAACTAGGGTGAGACATAATAGGTTGAGGTTGAAATGGAATTTGGAAAGTGTGACCAAGGTATGGTTGACTCTGAAAAGGTGGACCTTGAACCATTTTACCCAAGTAATATTTTCCCTATAAAGGTTGACTTTGAAAAGGTTTACCTTGAAATAATTGACTCTGAAAATGTTGGCCTTGAAAATATTGACCTTGATGCAGTGTTTGAATAATCCCTATACTAGGTTTTCTAATAGGAATCTATGTTATATACTAGAAAGTTGGACCAATTTGATAAGCAGGTGCTTGAGGGCTAGCCTGTGTAGGTTTTTGAATCGGTATTTGAGGTGTAACTTGGAAAGTCATTTTTTATACTCCTGAGATAGGTGTTTGAGGTGAACTTGGAGCCGGTTGTTGAATAGATGTTTGGACAGTAGATTGAACAGGTGTTTGAGGAATACCCTGAATAGATCATTGGACTGGTTTCTGAATAGGCGTCTGTGGATTACCTTGGACATGTGCTTTTGGAATCCCCTGGATAGGTTGTTGGAATGGTATTGGAATACCTTGAACAAGTATTTATGAAATGATTATCCAATACGATTAACAGGTTGATAAAATAGTATTTTGGAGCAACTTGAATAGGTTTTTGAATAAAATCGGGGTTCCAAATAGTATTCATCCCTTGGTAAGGACCACCAATCAAGGGTTGAGACATAACAGGTTGACTTGGACTGACCTGAGGAATCTGACCATAAATTGGATAAGTTTTGGAAAAAGGTTATCCTCCGACCATAGGGTATGACCCGATAACAGGTTGTCCTCTAGGTGGAGGATAAGATGATTCCCCCCCAAGAGGATAATGTACACCATTTGGTGTTACTTGAGGATTACCTAAATTACGATATACCATGTTAACATATCCGTTTGATTCCAAAGGTACTTAAGAAATGGAATTCATGCTCTAAATAGTAGAGATAGATGGACCATATGACGAAGTAGAAACTTGAGGGGAAGGAATGGCTCCTGAAAAAGTTCCAAAAAGTGACTAATACCCAAAAGGAATTGATAGACCACCATACAATAATGACTCCAAAGAGCTTGTATACATATAGGTATCATTGGTTTGACTCTTAGGAGGAATTCTTGTCATGTTTCATCTTGGTGAAAAGTAGAAAGGAGTGTGATAATGTGGAATACCTTGACCTAAAAAGATCAAGGGGGTGAAATATCAAGGATCTGGTCGGAAAGGATCAAAAGGGAGCCTTGCAAAAATGGTTGGATCACCAATAGTAACAAGAGTACATGGTGATTCTTCCTCCTCTTCTCCAGTAATATTTTCAATACTTATGATACCAGGAGGTAGACCAGTTGTAATTATATTTTTCCTTGATGGTGAAGGTGTTGCAAGAGTAGGGGTTATAAAAATTTAAGGTTATTCAGGTTCAGAAATGTCAGATTTAGGTTCTTCAATGTCTGGTTCAGTTAATTCTATATTTGAAACTTCTCTGATATCATATTCTCTTTGAATAATTTTGATAACTCCTTACCCAAATTGAACCAAGACTAATTCTACTTCGTGAGGTTGAATCACTTCAGTTTTGGCTCTCTCATATTCTACAAGTGTATATGTTTCAGGTTGATTTGAGATCTCGAATCTTGTTAATTTTGATTTCTCAGCTTTTATCTTCTCCAATTGATTATGTGTATATTCAAGGGGTAAACCCTGCATTCTACATGAATGCCATAGTGAATCAGCCACGATGAATTTTTATTAAGAATTTAATTCACAATCCACACTTAAGGTCTGTAAAAAAGTGAAAAAAAGCAAATAACACAAGCTAGTAAATGTAAGGAGTCAAACCATGCAAAAAAAAAATTCACACTGAAATCACTAGTTGGTGATTAAATCCAACGTCTCAGATATCAATTTGAAAAGTGAATAAAGATAGAGTAGGCATAACCAGTTATGCTAACCACTTGCTTAATGAACATGATATGGTGCAAGTAACTTCACTTATGCCATATCAAGTGAAGAATACCCTCCAAAAAGGTCCAAATGAGTCTATCCATTGTTTGTTCCAGGTACAACAGATACTTTCCCTCCATCATCACCTTGGGTAATAGCCCTACGATTATGGTCTCCAAGGTTACCACTTACAACAATTTAACCTGGGGGGATAGTCGCAGATCATACGTACATGCAAGGGTAGACTAACAAAGCTCAATCCCCTTGTAAGTTCCTCAACATGGTTAATCTGAGGTTGACCTTCAAGTGACTCCCAAGCACCTTTCAACACCATTTGCAATACATGTAAATCACTCTACCATAACCAGTGAAGTGAGGTTGATCACTCCACTAGGTTTGATATGATATCATGCTTAAATCCTTTGTTAGTGGATTTTCCCAGATCCAAACTGTAATAAATGGATTTACTCCTTGTCACAAGATTCTAGTGTTTTTTTTAGCTTTGGAAATTTAACTCACTTCCCTATTCCAAAGCCCTACAACCTGATCTAATGTAGGTGGATAGAGCCCTAAAATAATAGTAATTCTAATTGATTTTATTAGATTTTTTTTTAATTTGTTACTTACTCGATGGGTAAATGGATGTGAAACTGATGGTGTTATAAACTGACCCAAAAATTTAATGCAATCAAACATGATATTGTGATCTTTTTATTTCGATGAATTTATAATTATGACAAAGAGAGAGTATTTTCAATTTATCTACGAAAATGAAAAAACTCCTAATTTTACCATATCCCTTTTCATGAATGAAAATTTTGACTTTCAAATGACCCAAATGTAGAAATTAATCTTTAATATTTCAATTCGCCCAATAACTCAAAAAACCGTGAAAATTTCCTTTAACAAACAATCACTCAAATTTCCCAAAATTCATAATGAAACCATTCAAATCATTAAAATGAATTTGTCCAAATGAATGCAATGAATTTAATGTTGTCTGAAGTACAATTTTGAAAAACTTCAGCACTGAAAAAAGAATATATTTCACTTCAAGTTCAGTAAAAGAAGCACTTTTCATTAAAAAAACACTTATTCTTGAAAAACACTACCTTTCATTAACAAAATGATATTTCACAAAGAGGTGATTTAAACACTAAATCTAATTTGATTGGAAACAAGTGTAATAATTTACCCTAGATGAAGCATTTACCCTAATCATGAAAAAATAAATTTTCAAGTAGACTCTTTCACAACATTCAATTGAACTCAGAGAGACTTTGTGAAGGTGGAAACACGTTTAATAAACCATATAAAACAAAAGTTCCAGGACTTACTGAAAGGAAAACTCAAATTTTCAAAAAATAAGGTATGTACGTAGGTAAGCAGTATGATCCAGCGCACATACGCATTGTTTTTAAGGGATAAGTGTGCATAAGGGCACTCTATTTCTAAAGATAAAATGCGTAGTCTTAGAAAATTTTAGAAAAAATAAAAAGAAAAACAGACAATTCACACAATCCAAACTTTTAATATCTTACAGACACTCATATAAGGCTATAAGTAAAGGCTCAAAAGTCAAAACAAGGAGATGATGAAGAAAAATGTGTTCCCAAGTATGGTTTCCAATTCGTTATGGCAGACTGATTGCTTATGCATACAAAAGAAATCTCCCTAGATTCAATGAATGATTCTAGAAACAAACAGAATAACTATTAGATCTTTCCCTAAGTTCATTCCTATTGAATCATAAACAAGAATGGTAAAAGATGAGATCCATACCTTTCAAATGAAATTCCTGATGAAGATCCTCGTTATTATTTGATGCATCTCCTGAATGCTTGGAATACATATCTGTAAACATAGTAACAACAAAATATCAAAGGCATATGATAGATAAATGGATCAATACAACTCATACTAGTGATCAAGGAAACTGGTACCTAATATCATTATTAATGGAAAAATGGAAGAAAATACACAATACATAAACTCCATTCATAAATACAATGGGAATAAAAACTCATTTTTACTAATATAGAGAATCAAGGAGTAACACAACCTTAGCCTTGATGAAGTATGGCTCCTTCCAATGATCTCCAATCTTCTCCTTGGATCACAAGCCTTATAGCCCTATTTAAGTAGAATAATTTTACCTTTTGTATTCCCCCTTAACCCTCTGGCCTGTGTGTGATTTATAGGCCAAAAGGAAGAGGTTTGAGATCCTCATCTCAAGGATGATATCCTCAAATGGTGGGATTAGGGTTAAACAAATAAAGGGAATTAGCTCCATGAACAAAGGGATCAGGCATCAACTCAAAGCTTTCAGTTGGGAAATATTCTCCCAACAAAGCTTCCATATTTCACTTTTTATGATATCTGCAAATAGTGGGATAAGGGTTCCACAAAGAAATGGAATCAACTCCATGAATAGAGGGATAGGGCCTGAGTAAGCATCAACCCAAATATTCTAGTTGGGAAATATTAGCCCAACAAAACTTCTAGATTTCACTTTTTATTTTTTATTTTTACTTTCATTGTGTCATGTGTGTAGTTTACAGTGGAAGATAAATCACACTTTTGCGCTAGGTATAATGGTCAAATCTGTGTATGCATAGAATTTAGCTAGGGAATCACGCAGGTACTCAAAAATAGGTTTTTGGACCTTGTAATCCATAATTCTCATTTTATTTGGGATTTTTTAGGTTCTAACCTTGCAGGGTAATGATTTGGAACACTTTAGTGGATAGAGAAAGATCCATATTGACAATTATTTGACATGGTGAAAAAATGAGGTGAAACAATGAAATCTTGTATATTCATTCAATTCCATGTCCCTCTTCTCCCACAATAAAGTCCAAAATACACTAACGAAATTGGTTTTCCTATCTGAAATGATGCTTCTCAGTATCCCAAATTTCACCCATATATGCTAAGAAAGAAAAATTTTGTACTTTTGTCCCTTTCATGGTAATTTTATAGGGCATTAGAATGCACATCATATTGAAACTATCAACTACCACAAATAGGTAGGAATTTATCTTCCTAGTTTTGGGTAAACCTCCCACAAAATGCATGGAAATTATTTCACGAGAATGAGTGGGTAGAGGTAAGGGACGGTATGGACGTTGTTTTCTATTACTAGGCTTACTGGTACAACAATGCATACATCCTCTATTGAGCCTTGATACATATTCTTTCATTCTAGGAAAGTACACATACCTTGGTAAGTTGGTCATTGTCTTCCCTACACCAAAATACCTAGCAACCTTGGAGATGTGAACCTCTCTCATTAGTTGTAGTCTCTCACCATTAGGAACAAAAATCTTGTCTAACCTTTAGAGTAACCCATTCTAGAGATAATAGTCAATTATCTTTGATCTCAGACTTTTGTGATCCATATTTTTCCTTTGGAATTGACTTTCATAATAATCACATCATTAGTATGTAGAAATTTCTGAATCTCAATTCTTATGCAAAAATTATTACTCTTAATCCAGTTATGCTCCTCCTACTTATATAAGTTATCAACTGAATAAATTCAAGTTAACATAGAAGCAAAACACATAACATATCTCTACCAATTCAGATCTAGAATAAGCACATGCACACATTGACAAAGTGACATAGTTATTTCTGGAAAAATTATCCCTGGATAAACCCAATGTGGGAAAATTGGTCTCTGGCTGCTGGAAGTTCTATTATTAAGAATATTTCTAAATACACAACTCTGGGTTCCAGATCTGGAAAACCCGATAGAGAAAACTCTAGATCTATAACTCACTAGATGATCTAGGGCCACAATAATGACTGATCCACACCCTCAAACGAGATTTACAGAAATTAGCCAGATCTAGGCCTAGAAACCCCAGTGCTGCCCTTGAAAGGCTCTGCGTCAGCCTTTGAAGCCCTTGAAAGCCTCTACGTTAGCCTTGGATGGCATTCACACCCTCAGCGTTGCTCCTGGAAGAGACTGTGTTACCCCTGAATGGGTGACGCAGTCACTGCACTGCCCCTAAGGGTCTCTATGCAACCCCTGAAGGGTTCCCTGAAAATTAAGTTGTCCTTGTTGTTGCCTTCCTTTGCGCTATCCTTGAGTTGATCTCTTTTCTACCTCTTTTTGTATTCTAGACCCTTCAAATCATCCCCTTGGTCTAAATTCGCCTCTCTGTAGCTGAAACACTTCTGAGTATTCTTAGCAAACCCACCCTAGAATCTCAGCTTAGCTTCAGTGCTCTTCCTCTGTGACTCTCTACAAATGACCCCAAGCCTTTCCTTTATACTTTTCTCGTTGAAAAATCAATGACCATGATCAGATCTTGAATCAATGGCTGAGATTAAAAGAAAGGTTGATCTATGTGGCTTAAGACAATTTCATCACATGTTTAATTAAATTCACTTTAATTATTTAAGTTCCCTAAGTTTTAACATAGGAAATCCACTTAAAATATTTAATTAATTTAATATCTCCTAAACCAGATGAAATTTCCCAAATCCATTTCTGGGACTTGTAGATCAGGTGAACTCTAGTCCCTCCTCAAAATTTGTGAGCTAGAGCACAACTGATGCTACCCCAAATATGAAAAATCTCAACACTCCCTCTTAGCATCAAGGGTGTGCTCTAGCAATACATCACACTTATGCATTGCATGATTTTGGGCACTGGTTCTGTGCTGCTGAAGCTTGGCCTCCTGCCACTCAACTCTGCACTGCTGCTGGCGTTCTGTACTGTTGCCCAGAACTCTGCCACTGCCACTACAACCACTGTACTGCAACTCCCTCTCAATATGTTGCATCTGTGTTGCTCATAGCACTGCCACTGCTGATCTGCTACATTGTAAGTTCAGTTGTTGAGAGAAACAAATGAATCTCTTCCCAATATTTGACAAACAATTCAAATGGGTTGCATCCTCATCACTGAAGCTCCATAGGCTACAGATCTATGCTAGCATCTAAAGAATGATGCACAGTTATAGCTCTACACTGCGTAATTATAATCCCTCTGCACTAATGAATTCATATCAACTCCTTGTGTTGAAATCTATCACGTTGTTGCTGCACTGTGTTGTCCCTCTGAAGCTCTCTACGCTGCTACAGCTTTGCACTTCGTAAGCAGCACTACTCTACACTGTTGAAGTCGCATCAACCTATGCACTGCTACTGCTTCTATGTTGTTGTTTCTTTTCTCTGTGTTGCTTCTCCCAGCCTCTAGATCTGCCTCTGCCTCTACCTCCTCCATGATCTATGCACCCACTACTCCACTTGTCCCACTACTGTATTAAGGTTTTTGTAGCTTGCTTGTGATCTAAGAGATGAGATTCTCAAGGATATCGCCTCTCTTCCATGTAGCTCTTCTACATTTCCATGTCACCTCACCTCCGTGGTTCATGAGCACTCATGGCTGCATCATCTCCTAACCCATCATTTGCCACAGCTACTTTCAAAGAGGATGATTCCTTGTCCCTTTTCTTCTCTAGACAATGGCTAGAAAAATTTCCCATTTCACCACACTAGAAGCACTTGATCTTGAAAGATCCTTCTTTTTCTTCTGCTGCTTCTTTGATGCCAAGGCTTCATCTTCCTCCTCTTCCTTCTTTACTTTTCTCAACCCAGAGTTGTGCTGCTTCTTAGTGAATCTGTGTAGTTCTTCTTGTCGCAGGATTTACCACAAGGTGTCCCAATCTGGCAGGTCCGCTCTGCCCAAGATACTTTGGACAAAGGTTTCCCACTCATCTATGACTGCATTGAGGGCAACCCTGACTATCATTGCATAATATATGGTTGCACCCATTGCCATATTTAAGTGATCATTTCTCAAAGTCTAGTTTGTGTCATTTGTTTAAAAAGTCATCATCAAGCTCTTGTTTCTATTCAGTCATAGTTTAGATGTTGCTTCAGTGTTTTTGATTACATTTTCCATTCCATACATTAGGCTCAACTGTGTTCTTGACCACCAATTTCTTTTCATTAGTTTTCTAGGCATTTCCATTGTAAACACAAAACTTCAAAAGACCAAAAACATCATAAAAGACCAAAACATCACAAAACACTACACACAACGCACTAGGAAACAAGCACCTAGGTACATATGGTACATTTCACTTCAGCAGTTTACAAATCCTGGTTGACAATTAAATGAACTCAGTTTGGGAGACTAGATTGAGGCACAACAATACTATCCATTATCAGCCGCTTGGCATGCCCAGCAGCTTCCCTATGCTTTCGTAGGAGATACACATCTGTCAGTGTGGCCAGAGTCTGCTCTGCATGGTCTCTTAGATTGTATGCCTCAAGGACAATCAGGATCCTTGCTTTCCACTCCTAAAAGTTTGAGAGGTCCTCTAGCCTATCCTGATCATGTAGTCCATGAGGAGCCATCTGCTCAGAATTTGGCGGAGCTCCTCCTCTCAATACTAGAGATCTGGATCTAGGGTCCTTTACGAACTGGGCACCCTTTGCTCCCTTTGGCAATTGATTTCCCTCCTTGGAAATCTACCAAATCAACTATGATTCAACTTCTTCTTTAATCCTCTGATCAAACTCCGAGTTTCCTTTGGCAAGAAACTCTCTGAGAAGTTGATCTCCTCCCAATCTTTGTCACTTGTGCCAAGGCTAAAAATCTGAAAACTTCAGAAATTTAACCCCACCAGCTCTTCTGAATGTCTGCAACTTATCTGCAGAGTTTTCTGGATTTGACAGATTCAGATCTGAATCACACTGGCTAAATTCAGACCCAACTAGCGCTGTTTCTGAGCTGCCTCTGCGTAGTTATTGCGTGGGCTTGCTAGGACACAGCGTTGGACAACGTCACCCTTCCCTCTGCATGAATTTGCTCCTAAAAACTGCGCTGTCCCTTCAGATTTGTTTCTCTGTTGCTTTTCCAGTTGCTTTCTGCAGCTAGATCCTTCAGATTCTCCTGCTGGTGACTCTTCTAGATCTACAATTGCTCTGATACCATGTTGAAATTTCTGAATCTTATGTCTTATGCAGAAATTATTACTGTTAATTCGGTCAAGCTCCTCCTACTTAAATAAGTTATCAATTGAATAAATTCAAGTTAACATCGAAGAAAAACAAATAACGGATCTCTACCAATTCATATCTAGAATAAGCATATGCACACATTGACAAAGTGACATAGTTGTTTATGGACAAATAGTTCCTGGAAAAACCCAAGGTGGGAAAACTGGTCTTTGGCTGTTGGAGGGTTCTATTATTAAGAATATTTCTGAATACACAAATTTGGGTTCCAGATTTGAAAAAATCAACAGAGAAAACACTAGATCTACAACTCTCTGGCTGATCTAGGGCCAAAACAATGACTGATCCACACCCTCAAACCGGATTTATAGGACTCAGCCAAATCTAGGTCTAGAAACCCCAGCGCTGCCCTTGAAAGGCTCTGCGTCAGCCTCTGAAGCTCTTGAATGCCTCTGCGTCAGCCTTGGATGGCCTCCAAACCCTCAGCGCTGCTCCGGAAGGGATTGCGTTACCCCAGACTGGGTGACGTAGTCACTACGCTGCCCCTAAGGGTCTTTGCGTAACCCTTGAAGGGTTTCTTGAAAATTACGCTGTCCTTGCTGCTGCTGCCTTCCTCTGCGTTGTCCTTGAGCTGATCTCTGCCTCTTGTGTATTTTAGACCCTGGGATCAGATCATCCCCTTGGTCTAAATTCCCCTCTCTCCAGCTAAAACACTTCTGAGTATTCTTAGTAACCTCACCCTAGAATCTCATCTTAGCTTTAGTTCTCTACCTCTGCGTCTCTTTACAAATTACCCCAAGCCTTTCCTTTATACTTTTCTCATTGACAAATCAACGGCCATGATCAGATCTTGAATCAATGGCTAATATTAAAAGAATGCTTGATCTGTGTGACTTAAGACAATTTCATCACATGTTTAATTAAATTCACTTTAATTATTTAAGTTCCCAAATTTTTAACTTAGGAAATACACTTAAAATAATTAATTAATTTAATATCTCCTAAACCAGATGAAATTTCCCAAATCCATTTCTGGTTCTTGTAGATCAGATGAACTCTAGTCCCTTCTCAAAATTTGGGAGCTAGAGCACAACTAATGCTACCCCAAATACAAAAAATATCAACATAGTATTCATTAGTAGATGTTTCTAACCCTCTAATGTGGTTCATTATCTTTGTCCTGATGATGAACCACATTAGACAATTTGAAACATCGATGAACGAATATTAATGATGTGATTATTATGAAAGTCAATTCCAAATATTCAATTGTGTTTCCAGCATCATTTACATGTCTTTGACACTGCAATTACTAAAACTTCTCCTTAGAATACTAATCCTTTGTATATGTATCTCTATGCATCATGGGTGAAAGGCTCCATGTGCATTAGATTTCACAAGGCTATAATTCTTGATGTGGGAGGCCTTGAAAGTGTATTGTCCAACTTGTTTGAGTTGTCCTTCTTATCCTTGATGATTAAATGAAATTGCTGCTAGAACCCCATCCACTCGTAGCGTCTGGTCTCCTAACATTTATTGTGTATTTTCGTATATTATCGTATATGGTGATATGTGTGGATTATGATCTCCTTTCCGATCATATAGTTTTTTTACATTTTGATAACTTGTAATAGGGTGTAAAGCTCTTTTCCATAGGTAGGGTATTTGAGAACCACCCCAAGAATCACTTTAAAATGGTAACATATATGCTTGCCTCAATACACTATTATTCCCATGGAAGACCCACTTACATATTTCTCCACCCCAAAGGGTTGTTTCAAGTTTCATAATGTGAGGACTAGTGATTAACTGATTTTTAAATTCCTTTACCAACCCTTCTCCCACTAGAAACTCTTGAAAAACATTGTTATAGCTTGTAGTGTATCTATTGTTGAGAATCAAGCTATGAATTTCCTTAGGTACTTTTCTACTCCAATAAAATCCAAATTTCAACTTACATTTGCAGGCACCAGCCACTTCATGATGGCCTCCATCTTTGTCACATCTATCTTAAGCTCCTGTCAACCAATCACATAGCCTACATACATCAATGAATGTTGTGTAAACTCACATTTCTTGATATTTTCCATTATTTTATGCTTATTCAAAGCCTCCAACACTTGCATGAAGTGTGATATAACATCACCCTAGGTAGCACTATAATCCAGTATATCATCCAAATAAACAATACCAATGAATCTAAAGAAGGGCATAGTTTATCATTCATTAGTCTTATGAATATAGTTTATGAATTGCATAGACAAAATGGCATGAATAACCACTAATAAAAAAAAATTCTAGTTTTGAAGTTGGTATTCTAGGTATTTTCTTCTTTGACTCAAATTATTGTACTGTAATTTTAAATGTAGCTTAGTGAAGAATTTTTCTTGCTTCAATTGCTCCAACAAATCATCAATCTTAGGTAGGGGGTAAATGTTCTTGAGAGTAATATTATTTAACACTCGATAACCAATGGACATTCACCAATTCATGTCCTTCCTTTGCACGATTACAATGGGTGACCCACAAGGTGAGAAATCACACCCTACTCTGGAAATTGATGCAACTACTTCACTTCACTTACTTCCAAAATGGGATGAATGTGCAACCAAATTTTTGGAAATGAAGATTTTGTCAATAATTTGATTTAATGCTTCACATCCATTTTGGGTGGTGACAATTTATGCTACTATAACTCTCCCTCATATTTTTATATTGACCCTTCTACATTTTATGTAAGTTCTTTATTACACCTCTATAGAGATTCATTTTCCTTTATTGACTCTCAAGTCTTCACAAGATTGATTTTCTCTTAAAAACTATAAAACATATTTCTTGCTTGAATTGATTAATTTATTGGCTTGGTTGGAACTTACTAGTGAAAATTTAGACCTTCCTTTATGTGCAGTAATAAAGAAATATTTTCCATCCCTGATGAGGAAGCATTGGTTGGCTCTTTGGTTGTATATTTCATCCTGCATATACATGTTGGGACTCCTAAACATAACTCCACATATATCAAGTGGAACTAAATCTAGTTCTTCTTCATCAATAAAATCATCACTAACAAAAAATTTTATTCTACTTTGTTTTATTACTTTAATTTCCACATCCTTCTTTACCCATCCCAATGGAAATTAGTTAGAATTATCTCAAAACTATAATCCAAGTTTTTTATTATATCTACTACTATGATAGTATCCAATGAACCAAATTCAAACATGGAATTTATCCATATCTTCTTGAATTGTATCTTAATATGGAAGAGTTTGTCCATATCCTTCTCTTCCTCGTGATGAAGTAGCTCAGATTCACCTCATTCTACACTAATGTGTAGGCAATATTTGCATCCACATCAAATGATTTTCCCACTTTTTTTATCATATCTATGGTGAGAATAATTTTTCTTCCCATCGTTCTTATAATTCTTTGGGTTCATCTCTAGATGAAATTTCAAGCAATTATCTTCATTGTGACCATCAATGTTTTAGTGATTCCATTGATTGCTATGATCCTTCCACTAGTGTGAAATGGGTATTTTTCTTTGTCCCTTATCCATTTCCACTTCTTCTTCCCTTCCTTGGAATATTCATGTTTCATTTTATATTTTGAACCACTTCACTATCTTTTATTTTGGCCTATGTTTTCCAGGTACTATGCCTATACACAAGCATGATCCACTAGTATTGGCTTGAACAACATCACCTACTTTTGTAGATGGATATATAGATTCCCTAGATACTTAAAGAGTGCATCTAGACTCTTTGGAGATATTTATCATGATGGCCATCTTCCTAACTTCAATGTTGTACTTTTCTACATCTTCCCCTACTTAATCTAAAGTAGTGCCATCGGATAAATTGGTTCTCCAAACACATAACAAGATTGAATTTGAAACTTATGAGGATTTTAAAGTCCTCCAAATTAATTACTAATGGATCATCCTCTAGCCTAAGTGTATCCTTTTGTATTCCAAACTAGGTTAGGGCATGGGCCTCTAGCTTCAGATATTTTTTTCTCCTCATCTATGTGGTGAATGCTAAATTATAATTTTAAATGTTGCAAATAATGATTCAATTTTAAGACATCAATCTCACCTTAATATAGCTATATTTAAATTCACTTCCATCTTGAATAGGGGAAATTATTGGGTAACGACTCTTAAACTCGACTACTCTTTCTAGAGTTATTTCCTTGACTCTATTTTAGATCTTCATAATTCCTCAATTTTCCCTCTAAACTGACCTCTGAATTGTGACTTATACAGTCCCTTATTCCAATTTATTTTCTATAGATACCATAAGTAGGTTCATTTTGCATATGATATCCCCAATATATACTTCCAACCTTGATAATCTCTCCTATGTAATACCATGGTTATTGTGAACTAGTTCATCAAACATGGCTAGGCTTTTATGACTTTCTACTTAAATAATTTCCTAGTTCCCATACAACTTCCCATGATATGCCCCAAATAAAAGTACTTTGATACCAATATGATTCGTAAACTATTTTAATATCCCAATGTAAAATTTGTTACAATATATTTGACAAAAATCGGCTAAAATACATACTACGAGGTTTAATTTCCTCATACTCAAGATTTATTAATTACTATAATTTTTTTTATTTATGAATGTGATATATAAAATGTATAAAATAAATAATAATAAAAATCAATCACACACCAACCACAATGAACACAATATATTCTTTAGGAAACCCTAACAAGGGAAAACCTAGTTGGAAGGTGAGGTTTATCTACTTGTTTTTTCTATAATGGAAATAATGCAAGCTTGAAGGAGAAGTCACTCTCTATGGAGTCACCTTAGACCTCTGGCTTGATACCATATTGCAGCACACTAAATGCCCTATTTTATTTTCTCTCAATCCCACTCCCATATTTCTCTACTCTTCTATGGAACTAGATACAATTGAATGGAATAGAGCCCAAAAAATTACAAACTTAGCCCTTCTAGTGTATTTTTCCAAGTCTCCACATGGATATCCCCTCATGCATGAGAAATGGGGGTTGATGTGGCATCCACTCATTTCATTAGGGTCAAACACAATAAGTTAACTTATGAGAAGCATAACTTTTTCATATCGAGTCCAATTGACACAATTATTACACCATTAGAAAGGTATCTAATCATACAATAAGTTCATAAGGTCCAAATCTAAAGTGGGAAACTTTTACACCCCAAAAAAATTGTTTAAGGCCTCAAAATGGCCCCAAAAGGTGTCAAACTCCAATTCTTCAATCTAGGTCCTACCAATAAAATTGCTCTTGCAAGTTGATTCCTGCAATTTTTCCACTTTGAAAGCATCCAAGTAGTTGAAAAAATACATAATAATCCAATCCATATCAATTGTGCTATAGTTTTAGGGAATGTTTATATATGTAAAGAAAAATATCTAACCCCTATTATTCATTAATGGTTTCCAACGATGATAATAGAATGTTATTTTGTCCCTTGAACACAACATTGTTGGTATGTTCTTGCTACAAAACCTTTGTAAAGACAAATTAGTTTCTTGCACTATATATGCTCATATACCAATAGGAATTTGTATAAATTTACCATTTTTATAATATATATGAAACTTGTATCTGTTCAGTAAGCATATGCCTTATTGTTTTCTTTTGAAAATGTGGAATGTGGAGTGTTTCTCTCATGTTTTTATTTTGAGCATCCCTAGCCTTGTATTTTCCATGTATATCCATGTATATTTATTTTATCATATTAAAGAGGAACACCACCTCTCTAAAAATGTAGAAATATTTTTCCACGTAATGTTATCTTCTAGGCTTTGAACAATCCTAGAGACCATCAAAGAACTAATTCCACTAGTGGCCATAAGGCATTTATATTAAGTGTTGGGAATGCATTTCTCTTAATATTAGCAATAATTTCTCTTTATTTTTTGGTGTGGATTTCCCTTAAGCTCGGTGGCCTTAATCCCAATGGGAATTTTCTTTCATCTTGTGCCTTGGGAGTTCTTTTTTCTACCTATGGGAATGCCTTGTTGGAGGCCTTGGGGCATGCATTTAGTATGTTTATCATGCATATTGGAGGAATTGTGATCATAGTTGAAATTTTATGAAAGAATGGGCATGCATTTTGTACAATGGAGGTAAAATTTTTGTGCCTATGGAAATCCATTTTTGTGCCCATGGTCATGCATTGGTGGAAACCTTGTGGCATGTGCTAGGGTCCTGTAATAATAGGGTTCATAAATTTTGAATTGAATTTGATAGTCTTGTAAATATGTACATACCTTGCTTTCTACAAGTTTTTTTCCCATATTTTGAAAAAAATGAAAAATAATTAAAAGATAAAAAGAGGGTGAAAAAGTCCTAAAATAAAAATCAAAGGACTTAGAAAAAGATAGACCCCAAAAGAAAAAAGTGATAAGACCTGAATGTGAGAAAATCCAAATGCCACTAATTTTACTTTTACTACAAGAATAATGATTATGTGCAGAGTGTCAATAAATGCCATAATCCATGATCAGTTAAACAGTCTAATCTTAACTTTTCATGCTTTCAATTTCATGTTTCAGATAGAGAATAAAGATTTGTCAAATAGTTTAAACTTAACAAATCTATAGATAGGTAGAGAATAATGAGGGGCTCAACAATTTAATCTGAGCCCTCAGATGAAATAAGGTAGACTTAGATAGTTTTATGTTTTGAAAGAAAAATGTTTAAGGGTTGCAAGCCTAAATGCACCCATGAAAATGAAGTAAAAATGTTAGAAATAAAGATGGGTAGGTAGAAAGTAGTTGAGCAATCATGTAATAAAGCATCATTGGGAAAAATTACTAATTTCCCCTCCCCTATAAATATTCAGTATTCTAAACTATCAGTGAAAAAGGCTCAGAGAATTTCTCTGACTTTTGTTGGGACAGGACCCAAGGCTTGATGACTGATTAGTTAAAAATATTGAATTCCCACACTAGACCCAAATTCATCAACATTTACCCTTCATTCATAAATCATAATCCCTTTTCCTAAGTAAAAACCCATTTTTACTTAGTAAAAGCTAAACCTTAAATAGCTAATCTCATTCCCTTTCAAAAATCATTCATAAACCCTAAAAACACATTTTTCTTAAGTTAAAGTGAAGTAATACAACAAAGATAAAAAATGCTTTATTTTTTGGCACTTTACTTAGAGTTAACATGTATTTTGTTTCTAATCACTATCCCTTATTCATATTAACTACTAACTTTTCATTTTATTAAATCCCTAAATACTCCTACCTTTATAGTATTAATACCCTTTTATTTTAAATAACGCTCTAAACCCAATATTTTAAAGATAAACCAATGTGTAATATCCCATGTGCACAAATATAAAACCCCGCCCAATTATCCCACTAATCTAAACTTATCTATATGCAAATATCCTGCCCCTAT
This sequence comes from Pinus albicaulis, assembly GCA_034641835.2. Classification (NCBI taxonomy): domain Eukaryota; kingdom Viridiplantae; phylum Streptophyta; class Pinopsida; order Pinales; family Pinaceae; genus Pinus; species Pinus albicaulis. Next base: position 651,262,719 of record CM076570.1, read on the forward strand.
AGTTTTAAACAACTGTTCAACATTGAAAAACTATATAATATCAGACCTGCGCTCGCATATGAATAATTGAAACAATTCACAATGTTTTGATTTAAACATTACATCCGTCGTATCACAAAAAGCCAAAGGTTTAAACTTTATTAAAACGTATTTTTATAAATATTAAACCATTCCCACCACAGATATGAAAACCCGGCCCCACTCCCATTCCGACGCAACTCCCCAACCAATCTGGGCCATTTGCAAATGAACCCCAGATCCACAGTGAAAACACAATATCGCGTAGAAAACTTGTGCGATCACCCCTACGGAAAATCTACGCGAAATGGTTGGTTTCGTAGTTCTATCTCTCCTCCATGTGCCCATTTCTTATTGGATCGTGTGGGTTAGCCTCGAAACCACTTACCACCGTAATGTTGTGCAATAACCACTGGCTGTTTTCAATCCTTTGAAGCCTGAAACCGTCGTTCCCGCCCGATGTGACTACAATTTAATGCCATTTCCCATTAGCCTAATATGCATACAAAACATTGGAAATGCATAAATTTCCTACCTTTTCCATGCATAAAGCCAGTGCAAGCCTCCCCGACTGTAAAAACAACCATTTTCTGCCGTTTTCATAACAAAAGATTCCAAATTTTAGCCTGTACCCCTTGTAGATTGCCGAGGATCTTTGCATTGCTCCATAAGATACCATAGAAACTGCTCAAAACCTTCAAATACATCTTCAAAAGTCCAGTACCTGTGAATAACAGGTTTTTATTCCAAATTAAGCTTGTTTTCCATTTGAAAAGCCTTTTAAAAAGACTAATTTCATTCATATATCCATAAATATCAAAAGGAATCCATCAAAATAGTCCAAAAATAGGCCAAACCCTATCAAAATTTTCCCAGAAACCATATTTTACTGATGCGCACAATCTTGGAGGATAATTGTGAGTTTTAACACTTTGATGAACTATTTTAGAGCTCTGAATCAAGCCAAAAAACCCCTGAAGGTATCCTAAGCCTTTGTGACCCATTTCAAAATATTTTCAGCCCAATTTCTCATTAAAAGACTCATGAAACCCTTGTTTCTTGTTTTAGACCAGTTCAAAAGCCTGTAAACCTCTTTGACAGACCTAATTGAGAAGAAAGCTCAAAGAAGGGACCATACTTTGCCTATTTATCCAAGAAGCCTTTGCTAAATCTAAAAATACTTCTGCAAACTGTCTAAACTTGCAGAAGTAGTCCAAAATGCCTAAAAAGCAGAGCTCTAGCAAACCTGAAGCTTCCAAAGTGCCTAAACCAACCCCTGCCATGACTTCTAATACTACTATTTTTTTCAATCCTTTACAACCCCCAGTCATAGACATTGAACATATTCCATTGGATGATGTTGACTACAAGATAGCAGATCCCATTATTGAATTTAACCTACTAGATATTCATAACTGGTGCTATGAGAAGTCCTTGGATGATGAAGAAGAAGTCCATATTTGGGAATCCCACTTTCCCAAATATGTTGTCCCTTTAACTCACCCATGCCAGGAAGTCATTAGGTTATGTCAACAACATTATGTGCCTAAGAAAAGAACCATTGTAAATTCCAATAAATAAGTGTTTTTTACCATTACTACAGAATCAATTAATCAGATGCTACAGCTTCAGCTTCACCCCCAAGCAGTCCCTTTATCTATAGAGGCCCTCACCGACTTGTATATTGGCCTAGATTTTCACAAGAGATTCATGATTTTTTAGACATTTATTCCTTTGAATGTAGAAATTCCTAAGCTAAATCCCCCATATTCTACTGCTAAATTCCCAGAAGCTTCAAGACATGTGATTTCCATGATTTCCTTCATCCTAGTATATTTTACTGATGAACACACAGATGAGTCCATCTTGGGGTTCTTATCCACTTTCTCCCCAGGTCAACCCCCATCAGTAATATTTGATTATGCTGGTTTCATTGTAGATAATATTCATTATCAATTGACCAATTTGCAAATTGAAGGAGTATTCAGATATACTTCCTTCCTTTTCCATATGTTTTTATATTTTCAATCAAATAATTTTCCAGTTACACTCCAAAAGCTTGACATAGAGGGAAATCCTCTATTTGTCATTTTTTGGACATCCTTGCTCAAGAAAGAATGTACATATTTCACTTATTCAGAATTTTCAAAGTTATTCCTACATCTAGTGATCACAATGTTAAAAAAAACAGAGCAACCAAGGATAAATGAAGAAATGAAAAATATATTGTAGTTGTCAAAGCAGAATAAAGTTGGTGACTGGTATTTATATGAAAATCATACTGAGATCAGAGTCTTTGGATCAAATTTGTTACCTTACAAACTACCCAAACATCCTTCAATGATGATATTTTCCTTGGAGTATGTCAGGCAGATCTTAAACTCTGATTCTATAAATTTCATGGTAGCAAAGAAGAAAACTCAATTCAAACTAAAGAATCATATAGGGCCATTCATATGCAATCATAGGGATGTAGAAAAAGAGGCAGCTAAGCAACTATTGGAATACAAATTTGAAGAATTTTTTCCTTGGAATTATGATCCACAAGGGATCCTGAGTAAGCTAAGGGTTAAATGCAAGTTAATGCCCTTCATCCATGAAGCAAAACCAGAGATAGAAAAATTTTCAAATCAGATTGAATGGACTGAAAATACCTTAATAGATGCAGTAAACAAAAGTAATACTAATCATACTTTAGAGACTGAAAATCAACTAGAAAAGTCCACTAAGAGAGTAAGGGGAGAAGGAGCTTATGTTGCAAAAACTACAACTAAAACCAAATTCAAGATAATATATAACAAAATACCTAAACTAAGTTCAATTGATAAAGGAAAGGTAACAATTGATGTGGAAGAAACAAATCTTATAGATACCAACACTAATTTGCAAGAAACAAATGTTGCTACTGTGATTATCAATGAACCAGCCACTAAGAATCAGAATGAAGAACAAGTCAACAATGAAGATGCACAGTTGATAGAAAGACAACAGAGCATGGAAGCCTCTTCCTCACAGGTAGCTGAGGAAAATATTTGGATATCAAAGAAAAATATAAGCAGATCAAACTGGAGAATGAAGAGATAAAAAACAATATATATTCTATCTCAAAAACACTCCAAGTGTGCAAAACATGCTTCTTTCTGCATTTGATTATTCAAATCAAAAGCTAATTATGTCATTGTTGCAGCCCACAGTCAAATCTGCAAAGAAAGTGGCCAATTATAAGAAATTTTATTTGGAAGTCCAGACATGTAAGATCCATGCTCTTGATCAAATTGAGTTCCATAGACAGACCTTAGAAATTTTATACTCTATTGTCACAAATAAAGCCCTGAGTGCTCAAAGACTCCAAAACACCATCTCCAACATGCAAGATCAGATGAAGATGGACAACGCCTCATTGTATGTCAAGGATCTAAGGATTAAAGCCTTAGAAGAACTAGTTTTGTAGGTGGGATATGATCCTGCTAATATCAAAGCAACAAAATTATTGGTGAAGAAGAAAAATGAAGATATAGCAGCTTTGAGGAAACAGCTCAAACTTCCTCAAAGTGAACATCCTCAAACAAAAGAAATAATATAAGGACAGAAAGAAAAATATGACATGATGAATTTGATTTTTCAGTTGACAGCTCAAATTAAGGAGATGGAGATTCAGATGGACAAACTTGTCCATGAAAAGGAAATAGTGAAAGTACCATATACTCCTACAGTTATTCCTGTAATCACTACAGCAATGCCTTCAACTCTAGCTGAAGATTTTGCACCCAAAGAACCACTGGCTATTGCAGTGCCAGTAACTTCTTCCACAACCTCAACTACTGAATCATATACAACAATAGTGCACCATAAAAATGAATCCGGAAAATTGGTGAAAGATATGGAGGAAATGTCTCTTAAGACAAATGAAATCAGTAGATTGAAACAGGTGGTAGAAAATATTGAGAAGTCAAACAAATTGGCTCAGATAAATGCAAAAACACATGAACAAAATGCCATCAGACTGAATGAAGAGTTGAAGAAATTGCAGAAGGAATTGACATTGAAGGAACAAATATCATATATCAAAAACCATCTTTGGAACAATGTCATTGAAGCCATCCATGATGTATGGCCGAACAGAGAGATTTATTACTAAAATCCCAAACAGAAATTCAAAAGACTCAAAGTGAACTGGTTGATAAACTAGAACAAGATTTAAAGTTGATCACATTCCTTAACAGTAAAAATAGACAGGAGTTAGAAGAACTCAAGATTACTGATAGGACTGAAACTATCCTAGAAATTAGGAAAGTTACTACAAAGAATAATTTGATGAGGCAATTGGAAGAAAAGTGTGAGAGTATGAATACTGCCATAACCAGGTTTATGGTCAAGTTTACAAATTTGACACAAAAAGGACTTCCTAACATTATGGTCATTAATGATAAACTGATGCCTCAGAATGACTATGATAAGAAGATTAGAGAGTTTGAAAAAGAACAGGTAAATAAACCACCAGGACAAGGCATTCCAATAGGAAAAGTCTTACTCAAAAGCTTTGAAGACTTATTCTATTTTCAACATGAGATAAGACACTTGTTTGTCATCCAGCCAAATTTTTCCAAATACACTAAAGCTGATGAAAAATTCAGGAAATTAAAAAAGATACAAATTCCTAAAAATGAGGATTGGCAGCCACTCATAAATTTATTATGAAGGATAAAAGACAGACAGATGAACGAAGGAGAAATTTTTTTTCTGATTTACAATCAAAACATATTTTTTATAGCAGTAAACAATTTTTTATTATGGTTAAAGAGTATCAAAGTTTAGAGAGTATCAATGAATAAAGAGAATCAAAGAAAGAGTATTAGACAAGGCAAATCAGATTCTAAAAACAAATTTAAATATCTAAAGCCGGCAAGGAGGACACCAAAGCAGCCAGCTGCATCTTATGCTCAAAGCAGTTTCTATTTCTTTTGGATAAATAGGACAGCTTGTTGATTTGTTAAGCAGTTGTCTCTATTTTTGTTGTAATGATATTTTATTTTCCTTAGATAATTCCTAGAATCATTCTAGGATATTTTGTAAAGAACTATGTATAAATACTTCATCTTTAGAAGTATTTTGGGTGGAATAAAATTGTTGGAGATTGTTATAGTCATTTTTGTTGGACTTGAAAGCTTTTGTGTGTCAAATTTTGAGTAGAAAGCTGGATCAAACCAATTGGAATCATACTCCAGGATTCCTGTGATGAGTTATTTGGAGTGAATTATTTCCTTACTTGTCATTATTATCTTTATTTGTTACATGCATCCATCTATGTTTGTTCTAAATTCGAATGAATAACTAGGAGTATTACTACAAGATTTGTTAAGAGCACCTTGTTTTTAACTAGTTATCATTTCTATGTTTTCCTCTGATTTCCAGTGTAGGGAACCCTTAATTGATCCCTATCTCATTTGACCTCTTCCTACTACTTCCTTTTCCGGATCAAAGGATTCGTAATTTCCCTTTATCCCAATCATACCACCTCATAAAAACAACTTTCCAAGATCTTCAAGGGTTATCTATCTTACCCTGAAAACATTTGACCTTTTGGCCTTGATCCCAGTCCTGTTTTCTTGATTTTGACTCCTTAGCCCAATGGAAAAATATATTTCCCACTATCCATCCTTTCAAGTTATTTTTCCCACCAAATTTACCAAAACAAAACCAAAGCTGCACTTTCATAACTAGCCTAATACTTACAAATCAAAACAAAGCTAAATTTTAAAGAGAGAGCCCTCTTTGAACCCTAGGAAGGCTAGATCCTAGAGTTTGAAGTTGGTTTGTGGTTACCTCTAGTGTTCTTTGACTAAAAACCAAAAATCTCACAACTTTAGAATTACTAAAGTGATAACATTACTAGCGACCATACTAGGGATTAACCAATCCTCAGTCATAAAACTAGTCTTAAAGGAAATCATTTTATTCATCCTTTTAATTTAAGATTGCTTTTATTAGTTGTGGGTATTAAAAACTGTAATTCTGTCTTGTAGGAAAATTTACTTTACCAGGTCTAACCCAGATCCTAAACTTGTTATTATAGTAGACAACCCAGACCGAATTGGCAAAAAGAAAAAATAGATAGAAGATTTATAAGTTGAAGTGTCATTAAAAAAAGTCAATTCATTACCACAAGAATTAGTAAGTTTGCAAGATATAGATTTTGATCTGAAATTTGAGCATTCTTTGTTTAGAATTCAATCTAACAGTGATCTTTATAATGCTATTTGAGACCCTATTTTTATTTAATTCTTGGAAACAAAACAGAAAAATATTACATTAGAATATAAATCAAATAAAGTTGAATATCAAACTAAAATTGAAGATTTTAATGCTACTATTCTCAAAGATATTGATGAAGCTATTGAATTAGCTCAATTATTAGCCTATACTACTAAGCCTTCAGTTTCCCAGTTATATACCACCATAATACCAACTGTAGATTCATCCATATATGCTGCTACATCATATATAGCTTCCAATACCAACACATCTACAGATTCATTTATCCCTAAACTACCTTTACAGCCTAGAGTACTATTTCCACCACTCTCTTCATCCACTATATCCACTAGCTCATCTTTTAATTTTTCAAACACATCATTCACATTCCCTAGTAGTTCCACATATATTCTAGTTTCATTTCCCAGCACCTCAACTACAGTTTTTAGTTCATCATCTATCACTTCCAGTTCAGCCCCAAGCACTTCTACTTTACCTCCTAGCCAAGCTAAACTTCAAGCTATGGCTGCTAGGTATGCTTCCCTAGTCTTACCACAATAGCTTCATGACATGCCTCAAGACTATTAGAGTAATATACCACAATTTGATGCCACTACCCATTATACAGCTCAACAACACATAACTAAAATGACATATTTCTTTGAATTCCATCAGATTGATGATTCAGATATTCAAGTGAAGTTATTTTCACAAACATTAATAGGAGAAGTTAAGAAGTGGTTTAGAGGTATTTTTGATGGTAGTGTAGCTAATTTAGTTGTGTTTCATAGATTTTTTTTAAATAAATGGGAAAAGAAAAACAATCCACTCCAGATATTATCTGAATTTGATGCCATGAGAAGAGCTCCAAATCAGTCAGTCCAAGACTACTGCACTAGATATAACAGTGTTTACAATTCCATCCCTACAAATATTAAACCCACTCCTGATTCTATCCTACTCAAATTCCCTGATGGATTTGACACAGACATGGCTTATCAGTTGAGGGAAAGAAATGCAGAAACCTTAGAAATAATGCAAATAGATGCTGTTAGTGTATAAGTAAACATTTTAGCCAGAAAATCTAGACTAAGAAATGAGAGAAGAGTGACCATTAAAGAAGAAAATTCCAATTCATACACAAAAATAGACATGTTAGCTAAAAATTTAGAGAGGATGATGGATAGAATAGATAACATAGAGTGAAGACCTGAATGGGATAATCAACAACAAATCAGAAATCCCAATTTTAGGAAAAACACAAATTTAGGAAAAGCAATAGAAACAGCCCCATACCAGACAATAATACCCCCCTTCGAAGAGAACTATGCTGAAATTTCTCAGAATAATGATGATGATGAGGATGCAATAAATCTAATGGGAATAGATGATAATAATACTATTTTTCTCACTTAGGAAGATCAAGAATTATTTGAACTACAACAACTCAAATTATATTCAAGTGAATCCTTTGATTATAAACAAGGTTATGATTATGCTATAATTGAAATACACAGTCAATATCACCTTATAAATAAGAAAAATAATGAGTCTTCTACCAAGAAAACTACCCAAACACAGAATAAGAAAACAGTAGAAGCTCCCAAAACAAAAGTTCTACAAATTCTCTCAAGGGAAAATAAGCAAAATTGTAGTTCTTCCCAAAATATTTCTAGTCCTAAAAATACATCAAGCCCCAAAATTATTGATATTATTGATGAAGTTTCTCAAGCTACAAAATATTCACAGAAATCTACTGCTAGAAAAGCTCTAATTATGTTAAAACAACAAATTTAGATCCTAAAATACTCTCTGCTGATCCTAAATCAGTGGATCCAAAAATTACTACTTCAAAAACAACTGCTGATAATTCTAAGTATGAAATAACATCAACTGCTTCACAAACAATCCCTGAAAAGAAAATTGAAGGCAGTAAAACACAAGAGACTCAAACAGAGAATGTTAAGCCAATTGAAAATGAAAACAGAATTGTAGAAAAATAAGACAAACCAACACAAACTACAGTTACTAAAGAAGAATTGATTCAAATAAGTAAATCACAACCTACATTCAACATACAATCTGAAATTGAAAAGCTAAAAATACCAATTTATTTAATAGAATTGGTTAAACATGACTTGTATAAGTCAACTATAATTGAAACATTAAACACAAATGATGGAGAAGATTCCATAAATTTGAATGGTGATCAGCGAGAGTTGATTTTTGGCCCATATGTGAATGGAAAACATGTAGATGGAGCAGGTCCTCCATTTTATATTAGTCTTACCATTCATGATCAAATTTTTCACAACGTAATGCTAGATTCAGGAGCTTCCCATAATCTAATGCCCAAAGCCATAATTGAAACTCTGAATTTAGAAATCACAAGGCCCTACAAAGATTTGTTTTCATTTGATTCAAGTAAAGTTAAATGCCTGGGTTTAATCAAAGATTTGTGTGTAACACTAGTTCAATATCCTATTAAGAGTATGTTAATGGACATTGTAGTAGTTGATATCCCACCTAAATATGGAATGTTACTATCTCGCTCATGGGGAGCAAAGTTACAGGGATCTCTACAATTGGATATGTCTTATGCTACTATATCAGTTTTTGGTCGTCCTAAGAAGTTATATAGGGAAACATTGATGAAGTACACGGTCAATAGTGCAGAAAGATCTATAAATTACCGAATTTACTCTACACTAACTGACCTTGATTCTTTTATCTTATGTAACTCTGAAACTAATGAAATCCAAACTGAACTAATAGAGAAAAAGAAAACACCAAACAATGATAATATATTTCATGAATCTTTATGGCATTTAGAATTTTATGGTTCAGTAAATAAGTTAGGGATAATCAACATGGAGACTAATCACTCAGAAGGCCATGCTTTCAGGCAAAATTTTAAATGTACCAATAATATGGCTAAGTATGAAGCCCTCATTCTAGGACTCGAAATTATTAGGAACTCAGGAAGAAAACGAATATTAATCATGAGAGATTCATAATTGATCATAAAACAAGTAAATGGAGTATATTCTGTTTACAATCCTAGATTAAGCAGATATAGAGACACTATGATAGATTTAACTGATGATTTATTAGAATGTAAATTTGCTGCTATACCTAGAAAACAAAATATACAGGCTCATTGTCTGGCAACCTTTGCTAGTACATGAAATTTACCATTCCAACCCAATCATAGATATACTGCTGAAGTCAAGCATAGACCAATAATTCCAGACAACCTCAAATATTGGCAAATTTTTTCTCAAGATGAACAAATTTACAAGTTTATGAATAATGAAGGTGAATTTCAGAACTGTAAGATAGACACAGGTTGTACTATAGATCAAGATTTAGATTGTGAAATTGATTTGAATAACTTAGATGTAAATAAAGTAAAGTTTTCTAAACCAACTAGATTTAGTCAATCAAATATAGATATCTTAGAAAATGTAGAGATTGAAGAAATTATTGATGATGAATTTGACATACTGAAACTTAAGGATAATTTCTTACCCAAAGGTTTAAATCCTTTAGAAGATCTTTTTGACTCAAATGATGTAGTTAGAAAACCCAAAATGGAGCCAGTTAGATCTGATATAGAAGAATGCAATATTGGTACAGAGTTAAAACAAAAAAAAAATCAAACTTTCCAAAACCTTACCTCAACAAGAAAAGGAAAAATACATTACTCTTTTAAAGGAATATCAAGATGTTTTTTCTTGGAGTTATGAGGATCTCAAATCCTATGCTACCAACATCATTCAACATAAAATTCCAATAAAAGAAGATCAAAATCCCTTCAAACAAAAGTTGAGAATAATTAACTGTGTTTTATTGCCTTTGATAGAAAAAGAAGTGAAAAGAATGTATGAAGCACAGATACTTGCACCAATCAAATATTCTGATTGGGTTTCCAACCTAGTTCCAACAAGAAAGAAAACATGAGAGATTAGATTATGTGTTGACTTTAGGAATCTAAACAAAGTATCCTTAAAAGATAATTACCCTTTACCTAAAGTGGATCATATATTACAAAGGGTAGTTGGCTTTTCTAGGATCTCTCTTTTAGATCGTTTTTCAGGATATAACTAGATTTTAGTCCAAAAAGAAGATCAAGCCAAAACATCATTTACTACTCCTTGGGGCACTTTTATGTATGTAAAAATGCCTTTTGGTCTAGTGAATGCAGGGGAAACCTTTCAAAGAGCTATGGACATAGATTTTGCAAAGGAAATACACCATTTCTTAGTGATTTACTTAGATGACATTACTGTGTTTTCCAAAACTGATAATGAACACTTGGATCATTTGAGACAAGTTTTTATTAAATGTAGGAAATTTGGCATCTCTTTAAACCCTAAGAAAATTTTATTTGGATTAGAAGAAGGCAAGTTACTGGGACACATAATTTCTAAAGAAGGAATCAGAATAGATCCCGCTAGGATAGAAGCAATTCTTAACATCAGTCCACCAATAAATATCAAAGAATTACAAGCCTTTCTAGGTAAGATTAATTTTTTAAGAAGTTTCATATCCAATTTAGTTGAGATAATTAGAGAACTAAACAATATGCTTAAAAAATATTTAGTTCTTAAATGGATTATTGAGGCCAAACTGTCTTTTAAGTCCATCAAACAGGCCCTAACCAAAACTCCAGTCCTAATAAGTCCTGACTTTAAGAATGATTTCATAATTTTTTCATTTGCTTCAGAACATACTATTGCTACAGAAAAATGACTAGGGATTTGAACAGCCTATAGATTTCTTTAGCAAGACCCTTAGAGATGCCTCTTTGAAGTATAACATCATGGAGAAACAAGCCTTAGCTTTGGTAAAGGCCATTAAAGACTTCAGAGTTTATATTCTCTATTCTCACATTATTGCCTATGTCCCAAATTCTGTAGTAAAAGACATTCTTACTCAGGATGGTCCTGATGGAAGAAGAGGTAAGTGGATTGCCACTATCTTAGAATATGACATAGAGATAAAATCCACAAAACTCATCAAAGGTCAAGGATTAGCCAGAATTATGGCTGAATCTAATTGTAATGCCCTAGACATAAATTTTATTGCCCAGATAGATGATCAGGAAGAGATGGCGACTCCAACGATAAGTGAAGCCTTTTTAGATTCACCTTGGTATACAGATATTATATTTGTACTACTAAAATTACAAGCTTCTCCTGGATTGTCAAGTACCAAAGCCAGATTATTAAAATTAAAGGCAGTAAGATTTTGTATTTTAGACAATGTACTTTTTTGGAGAGATCATAGTGGAATTTTATTAAATTGTTTGTTAAAGGAAGAAGCTGACAAAATACTTGAAGAATTTCATGCAGGTGACTGTGGATGACATCTATATTGGAAAAATACTGCAGAAAAGATCCTAAGAGCTCGTTTTTACTGGCCTACTTTATTTGCTAATGTCAAAAAGTTTATAACTTCCTGTCACTGCCAAATTTTTGAGGGTAAGAATTTTTTTTTACCCCTACCTTTAAAGTCCATTTCAACAATGGGGTTTAGAATTCATTGGTGAAATTCACCCTCCATCTTCAGGCCAACATAAGTGGATTTTGACAACCACTGACTATTTTACCGAGTGGATTGAAGCCATACCCTCCAGACAAGCCACAGATACTGTCATTATCTCTTTCCTAGAAAAAAACATTCTTTCAAGATTTGGATGTCCCTAAAAGACAATCATTGACAATGCAACAACATTCAAATATTAGAAAATGATTGACTTTTACCACAAATACCATATTACCTTAGGTCATTCTATTGCATATTACCCTCAAGGTAATGGTCTAGTTGAATCATCAAACAAGAGCCTTGTAAACATCATCAAAAAGTTACTTGAAGACAATAAAAAGACTTGGAATAAGAAGTTAGTTAATGCCTTATGGGCAAATAGGCTTACTACTAAAAAATCCATTGGTACTTCCCCTTACCAACTAGTTTTTGGAATGGATGTTGTTTTCCCATCCTCTCTAGGTGTACCAGTAATGAAAATTATCCAAGAGTTACAAGTGGAAACAAATGAAATTCAAAGAAAGATCAATCAAACTATTCACTTGCAAAAAACAAGGGAAAAAGTTTATATCAAATCTCAAGTCATTCAGGATAAGATCAAGAATTTTTTTGATAAAAAGAGTAAAGAGTATGATTTCTACATTGGAGATAAAGTGTTAAAGTGGGATTCCAGAAGAGAAGACAAAGGAAAACATGGAAATTTTGATTTTCTGTGGAAATGACATTATGTGATTTATGGATATAGAGGTAATAATGCTTTCTTTTTAAAAGAAATGGATGGAACATATCTGCAAGAAGGGCCAGTAAATGGAAGAATGTTGAAACACTACTACTCTCGTGAGTTAAAAAATAGTTATTTTTTATTCACTTTGATCATTGTACATATACATTGCAGATTTTAGATTGGATTGGATGTTTCCCTAACAAAGTTGAGTTCGTGAGATAAGGCCCTAAGCTTTGAGAGGATTACAAGTACGAATAAATTGCGTACATCAGTATTTACTAAAGTTTAAACTAGAGAATGTAATATTTTTCAAAATGTATTTAAACTTGAAAAATCAGTAGATAGGTAGAGAATAATGAGGAGCTCAACAATTTAATCTGAGCCCTCGGATGAAATAGGGTAGACTTAGATAGTTTTATGCTTTGAAAGAAAAATGTTTTAGGGTTGCAAGCCTAAATGCACCCATGAAAATGAAGTAAAATGTTAGAAATAAAAATGGGTAGGTAGAAAACAGTTGAGAAATCATGTAATAAAGCATCATCGGGAAAAAAAAAATCACTAATTTCCCCTCCCCTACAAATATCTAGTGTTCTAAACTATCAATCAAAAACGCTCAGAGCATTTCTCTGAATTTTGTTGGGACCGGACCCAAGGCTCAATGACTGGTTAGTTAAAAAATATTGAATTCCCACACTAGACTCCTATTCATCAGCATTTACCCTTCATTCATAAATCATAACCCCCTTTTCCTAATTTAAACCCATTTTTACTTAGTAAAAGTGAAACCCTAAATAACTAATCTCATTCCCTTTCAAAAATCATTCATAAACCCTCAAAATGCATTTATCCTAAGTTAAAGTGTGAAGTAATACAACAAAGACAATCAATGCTTTATTTTTTCACTTTACTTAGAGTTAACATGTATTTTATTTTCATTACATTATCCTTTATTTTATATTAATTAATAACTTCTAACTTATTTTATTAAATCCCTAACTATTCCCACCCGTATATTATTAATGCCCTTTTATTTTAAATAACCTCTAAACTCGCTTATTTTAAAGATAAACAATGTAATATCCTTAAGGTAGCAAGAATATAAAACCCTGCCCAATTATCCCATTGGTCTAAACATATCTATATGCAAATATCCCACCCCATGTAGTTTCAACAAGTGTTAATTACATTTGATAAAAATAAACGCTCACTCTGATGCATTGATTGAAACATTGTAAATGTTTTAATTAAAAAATCCTAACCCCTTCACCATTTCATAAAACCATAGTTTAAACTTTATTAAAATCTGATATATAAAGTTCAAACTATCCCGCTATCTTATGAAACTCTGGTCCCACCACTCTCATTCCGACGCAACTCTCCAACCAAACTGGGCTGTTAAAAAATGAACCCCAGATCTGACGGCTAAAATCCAATATCACGTAGAAAACTTGCGCGATCACCCCCGTTCTATTTCTGTGAAAAATGGATTGTATTAGAACTTTATCTCTCCTCCACGTGCCCATTTCTCGTTGGATTGCGTGGGTTATCCCCGAAACCACTTACCACCGTAATGCCACGCAATAACCACTAACAGTTTTGATCCTCTGAATCTGAAACCACTACTCCCGCCCGATGTGACCATCATTCAATGCAGAGTTAAATGTAACCAAAATGTTTAGTAAACATACAAAAATGCATACATTTCTTATTCTTCTGCACATTAACCTTGCATGAAGCCTCTCGACTATAAAAACGTCATTTTTTTGCTATTTCTATGCCCAAAGCCTGCAAAATTTACCCTGTGACCATTGAAAATTGCCGAGGAATTTTACATTGCTCTAGAAAATTTACAGAAGTTATCAACTCATTCAAAAACCTTAGAAACTATTTTGAAGACAAAATACCTGCATACAAAAGGTATTTCTCTGAAATTTGAGCCTGCAATTAATTTTAAAGGCCTTTTAAAAGACAAATTTCATTCATAGATCCATAAATATCAAAAGAAGTCCATCAAAATAGTCCAAAAATAGGCCAAACCCTATTAAATTTTTTCTAGAAACCCTATTTTAAACTGTTGCGCACAATTTTTGAGGAAATTTGTGAGTTTTCACAGTTTGATGAACTATTTTAAGCCCTGAATTAAGCCAGAAAACCTATGAAGGTATTCCAAACCTCTTTGCCTAATTTCAACAGACTTTTAAACCCAATTTCTCAGTAAAAGACTCAGGAAACCCTTATTTCTTATTTTAAGCCAGTTTAAAAGCCTATAGACCTCTTTGACAGAACTAATTGGAAAGAAATCCCAAAGAAGAGACGATACTTAGCCTATTTATCCCATAAGCCTCTGTTAAAAGTAAAAATACTTCTGCAAACTGTCTAAACTTGCAGAAGTAGTCCAAAATGCCTAAAAAGCAGAGCTCTAGCAAACTTGAAGCTTCCAAAGTGCCTAAACCAACCCCTGTCATGACTTCTAATACTGTTATTGTTGTCAATCCTTTAAAACCCCCAGTCATGGACATTGAACATATTCCATTGGCTGATGTTGATTACAAGATAGCATATCCCATTGTTGAATTTAACCTGCTAGATATTCATAACTGGTGCTATGATAAGTCCTTAGATAATGAAGAATAAGTCCATATTTGGGAATCTCACTTGCCCAAATATGTTGTCCCTTTAACTCACCCATGCCAGGAAGTCATTAGGTTATGTCAACAACATTATGTGCCTGAGCAAAGAGCCATTGTAAATGCCAATAAAGAAGTGCTTTTTACCATCATTGCAGAATCAATTAACCAAATGCTATAGCTTCAGCCTGACCCCCAAGTAGTCCCTTTATCTATAGAGGCTCTCACCAAGTTGTATATTGGCCTAGATTTTCCCAAGACATTCATGATTTTTCAGACATTTATGCCTTTGAATGTAGAAATTCCTAAACTAAATCCCCCATATTCTACTGATAAATTCCCAGAAGGTTCAATACATGTGATTTCCATGCTTTCCTTCATCCTAGGATATTTTACTGATGAACACACATATGAGTCCATCTTGGGGTTCTTATTTAATTTCTCCCCAGGGCAACCCCCATCAGTAATCTTTGACTATGCTGGTTTCCTTGCAGATAATATTCATTATCAATTGACCAATTTTCAAATTTAGGGAGTGTTCAGATATAATTCCTTCCTTTTCCATATGTTTTTATACTTCCAATCAGATAAATTTTCAGTTACTCTCCAAAAGCTTGACATAGAGGGAAATCCTCTTTCTGTCATTTTCTGGACATCTTTGCTCAGGAAAGAATGTACAGATTTCACTTATTCATAATTTTTAGAGTTATTCCTACATCCAGTGATTACAATGTTAACAAAACAGAGCAACCAAGGATAAATGAAGAAATGAAAAATATATTGCAGATGTTAGAGCAAAATAAGGTTGGTGACTAGTATTTATATGAAAAATATACTGAGATTAGAGTCTTTGGGTCAAATTTGTTACCTTAAAAATTACCCAAACATCTTTCAATGAGGATCTTTGCCTTGGAGTATATCAAATAGATCCTAAATTTTGATTCCATAAATTTCATGAAAGCTAAGAAGAAAACTCAATTCAAATTAAAGAATCAGATAGGGCCATTCATCTGCAATCACAGGGATGCAGAGAAAGAAGCAGCAAAGCAGTTATTGGAATTCAAATTGGAAGAAATTTTTCCTTGGAATTATGATCCACAAGGGATCTTGAGTAAGCTAAGGGTTAAATGTAATCTAACACCCTTCATCCATGAAGCAAAACCAGAAATAGAAAAATTTTCAAATCAGATTGAGTGGACTAAAAACACCTTAACAGATCCAATAAACAAAAGTAATACTAGTCATACTTTAGAGACTTCAAATCAGCCAGAAAAGTCCACTAAGAGAGTAAGGGAAGAAGAAGCCTATGTGGCAGAAACTACAACTGAAACTAAGTTCAAGCTCATATATAACAAAAGGCCCAAGTTAGATTCAGTAGTTAAAATAAAAGTAACAATTGATGTGGAAGAAACAAAGCCTATGGATACCAACACTAAATTGCTAGAAACAGATGGTGCTACTGTGATCATCAATGAGCCAGCCACAAAGAATCAGAATGAAGAACAAGTAAACAATGAAGATACATAGTTGATGGAAAGACAACAAAGCATGGAAGCCTCTTCCTCACAAGCAGCTGAGGAAAAATATTTGGATATCAAAGAAAAATATAAACAAATCAAGCTAAAGAATGAGGAGATAAAAAACAATATTTATTCTTAATATCTCAAACAGACTCCAATTATGCAAAACAAGCTCCTTTCTGCATTTGATTATTCAAATCAAAAGCTAATCATGTCAGTGTTGCAGCCCACAGTAAAATCTCCAAAGATAGTGGCATATTATAAAAATTTTGATTTGAAAGTCCAGACAGATAAGATCCATGCTCTTGATCAAATTGAGTTCCATAGACAGACCTCAGAAATGCTATACTCTATTATCACAAATAAAGCCATGAGTGCTAAAAGACTCCAAAACACCATCTCCAACATGCAAGATCACATGAAGATGGACAAAGCCTCATTGTATGCCAAGGATCTAAGGATAAAAGCCTTAGAAAAAATAGTTTTGCAGGTGGGATATGATCCTGCTAATATCAAAGTAGCAGAATTATTGGTGAAGAAGAAAAATGAAGATATAGTAGCTTTGAGGAAATAGCTCAAATTTCCTCAAAGTGAACATACTCAAACAAAAGAAATAATAGAAGGACATAAATAAAAATATGACATGATGAATTTGATTTTTCAATTGACAGCTGAAATTAAGGAGATGGAGATTCAGATGGACAAACTTTTCCATGAAAAGGAAACAGTGAAAGTACCAGAGATTCGTACAGTTATTCATGTAATCACTACAGCAGTGCTTTCAACTCTAGTTGAAGGTTTGGCACCCAAATAACCATTGGATATTGCAGTGCCAATAACTTCTTCCACAACCCCGGCTACTGAATCATATACAACATTAGTGCACCATACAGATGAAGCCAACAAATTGGTGAAAGCTATGGAGGAAATGTCTCTTAAGACAAATGAAATTAGTAGATTGAAACAGGTGCTAAAAAATCTTGAGAAGTCAAACAAATTGGCTCAGATAAATGCAAAAACACATGAAAAAAATGCCATGATACTGAATGAAGAGTTGAAGAAATTGTAGAAGGAATTGACATTGAAGGAAAAAATAGCATATATCTAAAACCTTCTTTGGAACAATGTCATTGAAGCCATCCATGATGTATGGCCTTCAATTCAGGTAATTTTTTAACAGAAATTCAAAAGACTCAAAGTGAACTGGCTGATAAACCAAAACAAGCTTTAAAACTAATCACATTCCTTAACAATAAAAACAGACAGGAGTTAGAAGAAATCAAGATTACTGATAGGACTGAAACTATCCTAGAAACTAAGAAAGTTACTACAAAGAAGAATCTGATAAGGCAACTGGAAGAAAAGTGTGAGAGTATGAATACTGCCATAACCAGGTTTATGGTCAAGTTTACAAATTTGAGGCAAAAAGGACTGTATGAAATTATGGTCATTAATGATAAATTGATGCCTCAGAATTACTATGATAAGAAGATTAGAGATTTTGCAAAAGAACAGGTAAATAAACCACCAAGAAAAGGCATTCCAATAGGAAAATTCTTACTCAAAAGCTTTGAAGACTTATTCTATTTGCAACATGAGATAAGACACTTGTTTGTCATCAAGCCAACTTTTGCCAGATACACTGAAGTTGATGAAAACTTCAAGAAATTAAAAAAGATACAAATTCCTAAAAATGAGGATTGGCAGTCACTCATAGATTTATTATGAAGGATAAAAGACAAACATATGAAAGAAGGAAAAAACGGTTTTCTGATTTATAGTCAAAACATATTTTTTACGGAAGTAAATAGTTTTTTTATTATGGTTAAAGAGTATCAAAGTTTAGATAGTATCAGTGAATAAAGAGAATCATAGAAAGAGTATCAGGCAAGGAAGATCAAATTCCAAAACAAATTTAAATATCTAAAGCCGCCAAGGAGGACACCAAGGCACCCAACTGCATCTTATCCTCAAAGCAGTTTCTATTTCTTTTGGATAAATAGGACAGCTTGCTGATTTGTTAAGCAACTGTCTCTATTTTTTTTGTAAATATATTTTATTTTCCTTATATAATTCCTAGAAGCATTATAGGATATTTTGTAAAGAACTATGTATAAATACTTCATCTTTAGAAGTATTTGGGTGGAATAAAATTGATGGAGATTGTTATAGTCATTTTTGTTGGACTTGAATGCTTTTGTGTGTCAAATTTCGAGTAGCAAGCTGGATCAAATCAATTGGCATCATACTTCAGGATTCTTGTGATGAACCATTTGGAGTGAATTATTTCCTTACATATCATTTTTATCTTTCTTTGTTACATGCATCCATCTATGTTTGTTCTAAATTTCAATGAATAACTAGGAGTATTACTACAGGATTTGTTAAGAGCACCCTGTTTTTAACTAGTTATCATTTCTATGTTTTCCTCTGATTTCTAGTGTAGGGAACCCTTAATTGCTCCCTCTCTCGTTTTACCTCTTCCTACTACTTCCTTTTCCGGATCAAAGGATTCTTAATTTCCCTTTATCTCGATCATACCACCTCATAAAAACAACTTTCCAAGATCTTCAAGGGTTATCTATCTTGCCCTGAAAACATTTGACCTTTTGGCCTTGATCCCAGTCCTGTTTGCTTGATTTTGACTCCTTAGCCTAATTGAAAAATATATTTCCCACTATCCATCCTTTCAAGTTATTTTTCCCACCAAATTTACCAAAACCAAACCAAAGCTGCACTTTCATAACTAGCCTAATATTTACAAATAAAAACAAAGTTAAATTTTAAAGAGAGAACCCTCTCTGAACTCTACGAAGGCTAGATCCTAGAGTTTGAAGTTGGTTTGTGGTTACCTCTAATGTTCTTTTACTAAAAACCAAAAAACTCACAACTTTAGAATTACTAGAGTGATAACATCATGCATAGTGGGAATGGTCACAAAAGGTTGAGAGAGATTTAGAGGGGTACAAATTTATGCCTAAAAATTAATAATGAAAAAGTTTGATACCATTGGAGATCTCTTGAAGAGATGAACCCAATGTTGAACCTAATTTTGGGTCTTGAAATGAATATTGAGAGAAAAAAAATTTGGACCCACGCATTTTCCTTAAGAGAACCTATGGAATGGGGGAAAGGTTGTTACAATGTTTCCAATGTATCACAAACATGGCTTTTAGTTTCCATCAATTTTTTTTTTTTTAATTATCATCTCATCATAAAAACGCTCAAAATTGGGTTGATTCATAAACTATTTTGGATATTTCACTGGACAATTCGTCAAAATAGATCTGGTAGTATTATATTAAAAAATTGAAATTTTTACATTATTACAGTTCTATTAGATTTCAATATCAATAGATTTTATTGTAATTAGTGCATGCCTACGAATGGAAATTATGCATAAATAGAGAACGACAAAATAAAATATCTCTCACACACACACACACATGGGACACAATATATGTTGTGGGAAACCCTTTCGAGAGAAAACCCAACTGGAAAGTTAGGCTGCTTCACTCTATTTCTTTGTGTGGAAATATGGTTGCAGGTACAAAGAAATAAGGCAAGTGGCTTATGGGTTGCTATAGTGCACAAATCCTCTCTGTGTGCTATAACTTCCAAGTCTCCACATGGATATCCCCTCATGCATGAGAAATGGGTGTTGATGTGGCATCCACTCATGCCATTGTCGTAAAAAACAATAGGTTAAATTCTGAGAGGCATAAATGTTTCATATGGATTCCAACTGAAACGATTCTTACACCATCAGAATGGTATCTAATTGTACAATAACTTCACAATCTCCAAAGATAAAGTCAGAAAATTTTACACCCCCCACACCACTCCAAAAACAAATCATTTAAGGCCTCAAAATGGCCCCAAAATGTGTTAAACTCCAATTCTTCAATCTTGGTCCTACCAATAAAATTTCTCTTGCAAGTTGATTCCTCCAATTTTTCCACTTTGAAAGCATCAAGATAGTTGAAAAAATACATAATAATCCAATCCATATCAATTGTGTTATAGTTTTATGGAATTTTTAGATATGTAAAGAGAAATATCTAACCCCTATTATTCATGAATGGCTTCCAAGGATGATAATAGAATGTTGTTTTGTCCTTGAACACAACATTTTTTGGTATTTTCTTGCTACAAAACCTTTGGAAAGATATAGTTTCTTGCACTATATATTCTCATGTAAATTTTTTTTGGCTTGATGGAGCCTAGACCCACGTTCAAATGTGGTTGCGTGAACCAACAAAACCAACTATTACTAGCCCTTTCGGCAACGATCCACTTGTGCAGGCCGAAGTCTCACCCGAGGAAATATAGGGGGATACTAGAACTAGGTTTTTGCATCCAGAGGGATAATGGACTATGGATTTAGGGATTTTATTCCTTGACAAAGCTTCACAGAATAGATCTATTAATTATATGCTTTTTTTCAACATGTCTATTGAAATTTCCAACAACTATGTGATCTTACTTATTCATGCATAAAAATGTAAATATCCATAAAAAGATCTACGTTATTCAATTACAGAACAAAAACCTTATTCAACACAGAAAATAAGGAACAACAAGTAAATAAAACACATCAGTAGAACTCATATCTATCCCAACGATTATTTCATTAATATTCAGATCCTTCTCATACATTCACTTTCCACCCTGCACACATAGCTGTAGGGGTCTACGCACACAGCTGCAAACTTCCTAATTTCTTCACACACTTAGCTGCAGGATACTTTCCAGATATAACAAAAACACATACTCTGACTCAAAATATTCTTACATCTAAATTCATTTCATTAGATCTATCATTAAATCTTGTCTATGACTTCTATCTGGACTCCTTATATAGATTTTTCATTTACAATAACATGGTCCGCAAACCATGGGTGGAGTTCAACATTAATAGAATATTCCCATCCAATTAAAAAATAAGGGGCTTTGACCCAACCCAAAGCCCCTAAGACTCAAAATGGACTCTATGGTTCGCGGTCTGCTGCTCGATATGCAGAGTCTTCTCTCTTCTTTCCTCGGGGGCATCCCATGTCCAATGGGCCACCAACACAAAATGGTGACTTTTCCCGTGTCACAAAGTTGGTGCACCATCAATATTCTCTTTTATGCTACACAATTCATCCTTCAATGGTGGAACTACTTCAATGCACTACTTTTCAAACTCTCTCACTTCCCCGAGCATCGTCTCTGTAACTTTCTTGGTTTCCTTCTGCTCGAATCCTCTCTGCGTCGTGTGCAGTGATTTGAGATTATTTTCTATAGTTTGGAAGAGTTGGCTGGCCTCAGCTTCCCATGGTTTCATTCTGTCTATAAGTAGTTGCTCCTTCTTGCGCAGCTCATCGACTTGCTCCTATAAGAATTTACCCT
Organism: Pinus albicaulis; assembly: GCA_034641835.2. Lineage (NCBI taxonomy): Eukaryota > Viridiplantae > Streptophyta > Pinopsida > Pinales > Pinaceae > Pinus > Pinus albicaulis. The sequence goes on from CM076570.1 coordinate 651,284,804, forward strand.
CTTGGAGATGGGTAAGTCACTGCATTGGTGCTGAGGTCTTTGTAGTGACCTTAATTTGATCTAGTTGTTCAAGATTTTCATGCACTTCAACCTATATCATTTGCACCTAATTTTCCTCCTACAGTGAGGCCTATACATCGAGAGCTTCCCAAAATACATTTGAACACTCATGTATGCAGGACTCAACCTATTTTGTGGTAGCTTTCAGCTCTTCTACGCGCTGCTCCTGGAATTTTGGTGGAGTGGCAAGCTGCAATTACATCTATAGCTTATTTATCTCATTTTTAACTCAAGGCACACTTCTTCAACCTTGGATTTATATTCCTTAACCACGGTGGCAAGCTTGGCCACTTTTTCTTCTAGCATAGCTATAGCTTAAATCTGGAGCTCTAGTAGCTCCCTGCAAGCCTTGGAGATAGCTTCCTCCACCTTCTGTCATTGTCCTAACTCAACCTCACATTCTTAGACAGAAAGATGCTTTTCCTCATCCATTTTATACCTTTCCTTCTTAACATCCTAAATTATCTGGAGGGCCCATTGTTCTCTAATCTTTAATTCCTCATCAATTCCCTGGTGGTATTCACGCAAATTTTGCAGTGGCATCGTAGTGAGATTCAGCTTTGTATTCTTCCAGTGGGCCACTTGCCTTACCTACTCCATCGTGTCAAAACTAAATGAACCTGCAAGGATAGTCATTGTGCGGGTATAAGAATTCAACGCCAATTCAGGCATTGATGTGCTTGAACCTACTTGTACTCTGATCAGCTGAACCACGCTCACTTGTAACCCACACACTCTCACCTAAAAAACTTTCATCTACACATACAAGTCTTCCAAGCCCTTGTGAACATCTAGCATCACCTTCTTATATTGTTCTTCAATATTTCCCCATAAGTGCTCAATGGCAAACTTCACGGTGTCTCCAATTTAGTTGAGGTCCCCTTTCGTAATGACCATGGATTCTGGGCCAGTGGACTTATCGGACTTTGCCTTCTTCTTCACGCCATCCTTCTATGGTTTTCTCCTATTGGTATTAAAATATGGGTCCACACTTACATCATTATCGATAATGTCATCGCCTCCTATCTCTAGAATATCTGCTTCATTTTCATTCTTAGTCATGAATGTGAATTTCTTGTCCTTATTTCCTATAGCTATAGTGGGCATCACACCACTCATTCCAGCCTACTCTGTGCCTTCAACAAGCATAGTTAACAAATCTTTCAACTAGTGACTGATGATAGCCTCCACGTCTTCTTCTTTGAAAAGGTACGACAACTCGTACCAGACTCCAATGACGTCCTTATTTGCTTCAATATGGATATGGTGGAAGTCTTCTTTGAACTGTGTGATCTATTGATACTGATCCATAATTATTGGTGATAACCGAGGCTTTTAGTTAATCATTGTCTGCAAAATCATCTCAAATTATACGCAGAAAAAATTATTGTACATAACCATGGATGGATCTATTGAATGCCATAGCGAAGCATGTCTGGCTACCTCGCACAGGTAAGGGTCTACGGTGTTGAACTACGACTCCTCAGTCTCTCTCCACTCCATCAATGTAATGAGGAGAAAGAGCCATGGCTAGTGGAACTGTTTTCCCTCATCTTAAGCTTCCCTAAAATCAATGAGGAATTCACTAGATATATAGTCTTCCCAATTATAAACAATGCCTTTGGTGCACTCCGTAGCTAAGGCTATTACGGACGCTGAAAATTCCTCTCCACAACTCTTTCTCATGATCTTCCCCGCTAAAAAGTGTGTGGAAAATCACACGGATCTATCTGAGATGAAGTTAACTAAATATCCCCGGGTTCCCTTCTTCATATTGTATTCATTCTTCATCTGATCCACGAGTTGCTTGTCCTAGATCTTGCCCACTAAAGCCTCCTTGAGGTACAAACCGAGACAAGGAATGGATTTAATCCTCCTCATGAGTATTTCATTAATGGGGATCTTCTCCCCCAACAATAAACAGTCATCATGCACCAATTCCAACAGTTGGCGCACATAGATAGTGTTAATGGGACTTCGCCTGAAGTGTGACACATATATCATGTTGAGTATCCCTGCTTTCTGGATACCTTTCACCCATTTCATTGGTTCTAATCTAGTCACTCCTCTTGGATAGGCTTGTTGGAGCAGATATCTACTGGGCTCAAATGGTGGATATTTACTCTGATTATTAAAATCCCTATCCTCCATTCTCACTTTTGGCACCTTGGCCAATATCTATCCCTCAACTACGACTTCATCCAGAATCAAAGGCATAACCACATATGTATCCTTCATCGGCTTCTTATCTTCTAGCTTCTAAGGTGGAATGTACGGAGGAGACCTAGATATAGGCTCGACCTCCTGGGCATCACTTTCTTCCGGTGCTACTTATTATACATCAAATTTGATCTCCATAGCCTCCTTCTATAGGTCTTGGGCCCCCTTCATTTTTTTGTAGGTTTTTTCTTTTGGGGAGACGCTCTTGTTACTAGCTTTTGCATCTTCCATGATGGTGTTGAACCTACAGTCGTCTACTTCCTAGGCGATCTCGGCCCTGTGGTGGTTACTGGTGGTGTGGCTATCATTGTGGTGTCCAAACCTAAATGGATTGTGTGGCTGAGCCCTGCCTTGATCAATGCTTCTCTAAATATTGAAAAATTGTAATCTGACATGCAATAGCTTTCTCGGCACTCATGCAGGCAACAACTCTCACTTCTAAGTCTTAACATGCAAAGTGTTTGAATGGGGAGCAAGATCCTTGATTTATATCAAAATTAGAATTCAAATCCCCTAATATATCTTAAATATTCTTCATAAATGTTTATTTGGTAGCAGATCCGCCAAAATATACCCATTAATTGCATCGCTCCCCTCCTTTTAATGGCCAAGTCATTTTCCACTCAAATTTTATTGTTCCAAAGGACACTTTTTGGATGAACTTCGAGAGACTTGCCCCTTTCACACAATATTTCCTTCCTTGGTGTAGTACCACGCAACTGCGCCTACTTTCGTCATTTCGTGCAGTATTTCTAATTCGATGTAGTTATCCTTTGGTCGAATCGTTTATATTCCTATGCGCTCCTTCCAATATGCATGCGCAGGTCTCCCCCAACACAGAATTTTTGACCAGATATTTTCAAGCAAACTAGTTGTAACTTCCTTAGGCACGTTCCAATTATGTAGCCAATCAAGTTGTACCAACCTCCTTGGCTCCTTAGTAATGTAGAACACTCCTACTTTGACTTATTGAAGAGCCTCTCTTATGCACTCGCAACCATCAGCGAAGCTATAAGTTAGCAAAAATCCTTCTATCATCTCTAGTGCCATGGCACAACTCTATTTCAAGATACAACTGCTAAGGTATAGTATCCAAGGAATGAAAGAACATGTGCACCAACTCAGTTTGAGGTTCTAGACCCCAAGTTGTTTTACAGCAAGATAAATTCTCGCAAGGATCTTTCTGACCATCATACTTCTTTGTGATATTCATGTCTACATGACCAAACCTCAACCTTATCAATTTGTAAAACTCCTTCCATCCTTCTAAGTTTTCTTTGTGTGCACCCCACCATCGGGCTGGAGTAGACCTTAACGTGAAGTACAAAGCTTCATATATCTGGTCCTTAGGAACATTTTTCTCAAATTATTCTAGAAACAAGACAACGTTCCCCATGCCATCATAAGAAGGCAAGTCACACACTTCTGATTAGACAGCCCAGAGATTTGCTGACTCTGTTACAACACTTAGTAGTGACTTCATGCAATTGATTCTTCCAATGGTCCAACTCCTCATCAAAATCTGAGACGCATGAACTATCGTGCTCCCAACATAATCTACCATCTGCGGTGGGATTAATCCAGTCTTCATCCTGCATGGTAGGATCTAATGGCACTTTTATCACTCCACCATATCTTCAAGGCTGAGAAGAGACCAAAAAAGGTAACTACATATCAAGCTCTCACCAAGTAGCTAGCCCTACTAAGCAAGAGAGGGCGCTCTCCAAGGGATCACAACCAAGAGGGATGGATCAATTAGGTTTTAGGCTAGGTATAGTATCACAGAGGTTTTGATTGGTTAATTTAGGTGCTGGATGAGTGAATTAGGTCAAAGAGGTAACTAGATCAGGGCAAATAAGATTAAAATTGCAGACATGAATTCCTTTTAACTTCAATTTTTAGTTAGACTGGTAAGGTGCTAAAAAATAGCATGAAAGTACATGAATTCCTTTTAAACTGAAGAATTGAAACAAATTATAGTGATTCTCCCAAACCATAGCATAAAATATGTATTCTTCCTATCAAAATTGATAATAAAACATATCATAGAACTGGAATGAAAATGGAAAGTACAAAACATTCATACATATGCAACAAAAGAAGAAACTATGCCAAAGTATGGTACCACATGAATCCCACAAAAATAGCTGCAACTCATCCAATATATTCCTGCCAAAATCTGAGTACACTAGTGTCTCTAATCAATACAACAGCATCCAACCTGTGAAATGAGTAAATAAGTGAAATATATACACATGAAACAACTTCTCCCAACCTCATGGGTCGAATCCTTGAGTTGTGGAGCTGGTCTACAAAGTCTGAACTACAAACCTAGAGTGTAGGGAGGTCAAATTGACTCATCCCTAATTTTAGTGAAATTGATCCATCAATCCTCAAAAATAATTTTACCTAATGTATTTACCCCTAGGTAACTCAAAAAAATCATAATTACATTTACATTCATCATTTACATTGGTAAAACCATGATTTTCCATGATGAAACTCAAAAAACTGAGAAAAATTCATAAATATTAGTCATTGGTCAAGAGTGCAGCGCCAGTGTTAGGAGCGCAGCAACAGTTTCAGGAGCGTAGCGCCATCTTCAGCTCAACATTTGAAGGGGTTGTTGATGTCAAAATTAAGCTCAGGATGTCTCACTGGAAATCTTGTCCTATCTAGCTTCCAAAATTTTCCTTGGTTTCCAAAAGTCATAAGTTTTGACCCTCCAAAAATTAAATATCCTAAGACTGGTCAGGAGCACAGCACCTAGCTAAAACATAGGGCAGAAACATGATTTTAGGGTGTTTTTGACCTTTTTCTCTACCAGATTGCCCAAATTTTCTTAGAAAAGTGTCTAACTTGACTATTTTCAGCCTTATGAATTGAATGGTAGTCTTGGTTTTGTATTTGGAGGCCTCTAGAAGAAGCGCAAAGCCTAGGGCGTTGCGCTCCTAGTAGTCTATCTGAGCTAAAAACTGTCATAAATTTGCAAAAACCCAAAAATTCAAAACTTTGCTATAAAATCCTTCAAAATTGTTTTGTGGAAGCCTAATGAAGTATGATAATAAATGAGAGATGCCTCTGTAATGATGTCAAAATTGTCTCCTTCATTTTTCTTCGCTAGGGTTTGCTTATGTTTCTCCTGCAATTATTTGAGTTTAATTCTACAAATCTTGTTTCTTGTGATATACCTGTTAGACATATTTCTAAGCACCTTGTTGTCTTTTTTTTCCTTGTGGAGGAGTTTCTCAAGGTAGATATTGACACTATCAAGCCATATCTCTCTTTCATATTCAACTTCCTTGGCAATCCTCTCCTCAAAAGTGAGTTTTTCATCCTCAATCTTCTGTTGTTGTAGAGAACTCTTAAGACCTCTTGTCTTAGGTCTTGTTCTGTTGCTTTAAATTTCATCATGATCAAGGTCATCAAGTGACATCATGGCCTTACTTCTTTTTATTTTGAGTAGCTCTAGCTCCATAAGTACTTCCTAATCTTTTAGCTGCTTATTTTCCTTCTCAAGAAATGAAATGACAAACTAATCTCTATCCAAATTAGTTTGCAGTTCTTTAATTTGGGCATCCTTCTCTTTGACAATCAAGCTTGAGGCCTCATGATCATCTTTCTAATCCAAGTCAACTAGGTAAAACTTTATTTCCTCATCATGAGGGTCCTCATCCTCTTGCTTGACTTCCTCATGCACAATGACCTCTTTCTAATGCTCATCCTGATGTACCTCCTTTGTTGATGAAGAAGTCAAGGCCCCTTCCAAAATATGTGGAGAAAACACCTGCTTAGGTCCCCTTTGATAGGTTTTCACTTGTTTATCCTTCTCAACCTCTTTGGTATTTTTAGGATCTTTGACCACAACTCTGTTAGATGACCCAATTTGGTTCTAAAATACTGGTGATGGTGATGACATGGATCCAGTAGACTAAACCAATGGAGGAATAGATGCAGTGGGATGAGGTGGTGGAGCAATGAAAACATCATTGGAAATGAAAGTATCCCATGAAATATTCAATTGTTTCAGATGATGGAGTACAATTATTTTGATAAAAGTGGTGGAAGAGGTTGTTCATTTGCTAATCATATTCTCTCTTCTATACTATGTAGGCCATTTTTTCTATGCTCCTGAACAAATAGTATGGGATATTGAGAAACTTGACTCTTGTGAAGTGCATGAGAAATCTAATTTGGTTTTAGGACCCAATTCTCTTCTTCTCATTCAATTTAAACTTTGAAATATTTCCCTTTCACTTTTGTTTCTGATCTTTGGAGATTGATCATTTGATGGATTTGAGGACACTTTAGACTTTGAAACTTATGAGCTTTCTTGGCATATGAAACTTTGAGTTGGAAGCTATCTTAGAACCATGAACTTATTACATATTGAGAAAACATATAATTACATAATGGAATAAAAATTACATATTTCAATAAAAACTACATATTTGCATTTCCACTTTACATGGTAAAGTGAATTTATTGACCACCCTTGGTCTTGATGGTATTTTATGCAATGGAAATGATGTTTTAATGTACCTTGAAAACCCTAAGACCTTATGGACACATTGATTGAATCGACTTCATGATGATATGACCGAAAAGGTGATAAAGACTCATGAAAAATTTACATTTATCATAGTGATAAAATGAGCCAGTAAGCGATGAGATGATTTTTTTTTTTAAATAGTGAACCTTGATTACAATCTGCACCAGGTGACCAAATTTTTGCATGACCTAGTGGAATGAAAACAAAATTCTGAATGGGACCCCTAACCTGACATGAAAGAGTTAATTTTTATCACTGGTAGAAGGATGCAAATACTAAAAGTAACATTGGCTCCATCTGGGGATGGTATCTCCTAGGAGGTGCCAAGAACATCGTAGACCAATTTCCTATCCATTGGGCATGGAGTCAAATTCTAAAAAAACTAACTGAAAACTTAAAACTTAAAATAGTTTGTGACAAACTCAAACCAACTGAAAAATGACTTTAAAATTGACTCAAAACTGACTTGACTTTGACTGACTTAATTCTAAAAACAGCAGAAAAACAATGAAACTTTATACCCTTCACCTTGGGCCCCAAGCTTTGGTGATTCTCCGCTTCACACTTTGCAAGAAATTTAAACTGATATTTACAATGATAGTGAGAAATATTAAAACTATATCAAGAATAATAATGCTTAAGGATCCTACCATTGATCGGTCCTCCTAAACATTATTCTCCATTCATCTCTTGTAATAAAAAATAATTTTTCCCTTGAATAGCTAAGATCTTGTAGGGCCCTTTCCATATGTTTTCAAACTTTTCATGCTTCCCTTTTTCCTCGTTCCTTGCATCCCACTGAAGGAATACATCTTCAAGCTTAAATTTATTTGCCTTGGTCTTATGATCATACACCTTCTTTATCTTCTCATGAAGCTTTGATGTGTTTTGAAATATCTCATCTCTCATATGCTGAAGATGGATGATCGGATTGATCGGAATTGTACATCATTCAATGCACTTCCTTCTTCTTGCAGAAATTTTGTGACTGAGACTGCAAGTGATGTAGGAAAGACAATATTTATTCCATAAACTAACTGAAAAGGGGGAATTCCAATAGATTTATTTCTACTCATCTTGTCTGCCCACAAGGCATTCACAAGATTTTTGTGCTAGTTCTTCTTGTTGGTCTCCAGCATCTTATTTATGATATTAATTAGGGATTTATTAGAGGACTCTGCTAAACCATTACCATGCGGATAGTAGCCGGTTGAGTTCCCCAACTTGATGTTATATTTGTCACAAAAATAAACCATCCTTTTTTATTTGAATGTTTCCACATTGTCGGTAATAATATTATGAGGACAACCAAAACGAGACAATATGTTAGTCTCTAAAAACTAAATAATTACTAGGTTTGTTGTTTGCCTTGTTGGGATCGCTTCCATCCATTTGGTGAAGTAGTTGGTGGCTGTCAATATCCATTTGTGTTGTGTAGATGATGTAGGGTGACTCTCTGATGAATTCAATTCCCCACTCTTGGAATGGTGCATGAATTGAAATAGGCTACAGAGGTAATGGAAGAAGTTTTATTTTACCTTGAAAACTTGACACTCATGGAAAATCATCACTATTTTGTACAAATCTGCAAATAGAGTTGGCCAATAGTGTCTTGATTTCAATACTTTATTAGCCATGGTCATCCAGAAAAGGTGGGCCCCATAGCCTCCTTTACGAAAATCATTCATAACTTATTGGGCTTCACTCTCAAGTAAACAATTCAGCAATATACCTCTTGGATCTTTCCAATAAATGGTTTTTTCCAAAATGCAATTTTTGGAAGCTTTCAACCTTAAATACCTACCCTTACTCTTATTCATGCTTGGAGGAGGATTCAAATGCTGAAGCACGCATATTATATCAAAATACCAAAGCAACTAAAGAAACATATCAGATACCTGTATCAGAGTGACATCTTGTTCTTCATCGGACAATGTTGTAATAACATTGATATCTAAAACATGAAAATTTGATTCAGCCATAAGCTTTGATAAACCTTTAGCTTTGTGGGCTTGATCTCGAGGTCATATTCCAACATCGCTGCTATCAATTTCCCTCTTCTTCCTTCTCGATCTGTCTGCATAAGAACATATTTTTTTGCTGCATTAGGGACATAAGCCAAAGTATGAGAATGTAAAATGTAGACACATAAATACTTCAATGCTCTTATCAAAGCCAAAGCTTGTTTCTCTATGATATTTTATTGAAGAGTTGCATTCCTAATGGTTCGACTAAAAAATTCAATGGGTTGTTCAGTCTTGTACTTCTTTTGCATTAATACTACAACTACAGTGTGCTCAAAGGTGAATGAGAATATAATAAAATCAATAGTGTAATACATGCTTATTAAAATAGGGGCAGTAGTCAAAGAAAATTTCACTATGTTAAAGGATCTCTTATCATCCTCAGACCACTTTACCTCATTATCCTTTTTCAACATGTTGGTCATTTTCGGAAGGTGCTTAGCCAAATTTTGAATAAATTTGCATAAGAAATTCATCTTAACATTGAAAGCTTGAATTTATTTCTTTCTCCGTGAAAATTTAATTTGTTCAATTGCCTCAACCCAATAAGGGTCAATCTAGATTCCATCCTTAGAGATGATGTGACTGAGAATTTTTCCCTCCTCCATGGAAAAAAGGCTCTTTTTCAGATTGAGAGAGATTTCGAACTTCTTGCATTTCTGGAAAAAAAAAAAATCCTTAAGTGATACAAGTGTTCATCAACTGAATGGGAATTTTTTTTCAAATCATCTAAATATACCACTAGAAAAACATCTTTCTCATCTGCAAATGTTATATCCATTACACGTTGAAAGGTATCCCCTGCGTTTTTTAGTCCAAATGGAATCTTTGCATATTTGAATGTACCCCAAGTTGTAGGGAAGGTAGTTTTGTCCTGATCTTTCTCATGTACTAAAATATGATTGTATCCCAAATACCCATCAAGCAAAGACATTCAGGAAGACCCAACCACTCTTTGTAATATGTGATCCATTTTAGGAAGGGGGTAATTATCTTTTAGTGACACCTTGTTTAAATTTTTGAAGTCTATCCAAAGCCTTATTTCACCAGTCTTCTTTCTTACAAGGAATAAATTAGATATCTAATAAGAAAACCTTACCGAAACAATGATACCTAACTTGTAGAGCCTATTCACTTCTTTTTCAATGGATGGAAACAACCTTGGGTTGATCCTTCTCAACCTTTTCCGAAAGGCCTTTTTATTGGGCTTAATTGGAATGGTGCGTTTTATGATGTCTTTATTATAGACCTTCAAGTATGCATAATCCCACATCAAAACATCAAAAAATTCATAATTTAAATCAATGTACTTGTCCTTTACCTTAGGAGACAAAGACCTGGAAAATTTGACCATCTTAGGCTTTTCTGTTGTCCCGATGTTTACGTCCTCCACACCTTTTTCTGTAGGAACCAATGTTGGCTTTCTCGCTACATCATCCTGATCAAACACTTCTTCCAAAGGTATGAGACCTTTTGGAATATTGTTATCCTTTAGATCTAGTATATCAACCTAAGTTGCTTTGATGACTTGATCATCCTTGGCATAAACTTGTCAATTGCAGAATTCTCGAACTCACCTTCACTTTGCAGAAAATTATTAACTTGTTGATCATCGCAAAATACATGCCAATGGCACAAGTTATCAGGAACTATAGGCTGATGCTTCACATGAATTTCAAATTTTCTGTTAGAAAATATTGGGATTTTGAAATTGATTTCTTTTGTAGCAAGTGAATATGCCATGAGATTTTGACTTCTTGGTACTAATGACAAATTGTATTCTGGAAACATCTTCAGGATATCTAGTACAACATTCTTGTATGCTCTCATTCATGGATGCTTGGCATGGTATTCCCCTTTCACATGTTTTATCACAAGTTCGAATTCGCCATATACTGAAATTCTTCTTGCACAGAGCTTTTTCAAAATCTTGAGATTGGTGATCAATCCTTCATATTCTACCTCATTGTTAGAAAAATCAAAAGCCAATTTTTATGAACATAATCTAACATTTTTAGGAACCTTACTAGGCTGATGAAGAGGGTTGTGGATCCAAATTCCAATGTCTACCCCATCTTTCCCTAAGGCACCATCAAAATCCATGGTCCATAAACCATTTTCATCCTCCAAGTGCTATAATTTTGATTGTTGATTTATCTCAGTTGTCGCGGCTCTTCTTGATTCTTATTTTAACTTTCCTTTGCCTTATCATATGGCTTCTCTAAAACAATCGACAGATTCTCTTTTCCCTTCTCTAAAACTTTTCTGATGTAAGTAGAAATATTTGGCACATATTCTACTTCTACAAGCTGATTATCTACATCATTTAAGCCACTATCATTGAACAAAATGAAAGATTCTAAATCTCTATGTATAACATTTATTGGATTATTATTAGGCCTCTCTTTGTTGGTTAACATATACTTCATCTTCTTTTCTTGGTACAAATTTCTCAGTTGTATGAAAATTGGGATGGTGGCATAAGAGAAGTCTAGTTGCAAAGTGCCTTTCAACTTCGCTCCCCAAGATCTAGATAGCAACATGCCAAACCATGGTGGTATAACATCCACCACCACATCCATCAAGACATTCTTTACTGGAATTTTCTCAAGAGAAACTAATAAATCCATAATAAGACCCAAACAACAGACTCTTCCAGAATCGAAGGAATAGAAGTCATGGTAAGGACGAGTGATATCTAGGCCCAATTTCTACATAATCAAATTGTGGGAAGCTTCAGAGTCGAGCATGGCATTGTGAAGGATATTCTGGTGGATTATTAGACTCCAATAGAATGGGGGAACTTCACTATCCTCTAACTAATCATCTATTTTTGGACCAAATATAAGCTCAGGTTGGTCATCATCGACATTAAGTATATTAGATGAAGGATCTACCTTTAACATTTTGGCTACATGAGACTTATACTAATTATTCTCGACAAGTTTAGTTAAAGGTATTAACACTTTCAATTTGTAAATTTCTATTTCTAAGCTGAAAGGAGTGGATTTGTCTACCTCTAAAATGATGTGACTTTTTTTGGCATGATCTTTTGATGCAGCTTCTTTCCTTTGGTTGTCATTTTCTTTACCCGATGAGCTTGTAGATGGATAATTGCCTTTGTTTTGATTTGCAGTTGTAGGTTCTTTTCCTTTACTCTGATTACCTTGAGAATTCAATTTTGGTTGAGTATCTTTTTTTTGAGATGCCCGCTTCTAAATAGCACTTATTGGGACATCTCCACCTCTCAATTTATACTACCTCTACTATGATATGATGGCATTCAAGTATCCTCACTGATAATCATCATATTCAACCTCCAACTGATGAAATTGGGCTAAAAGATATTCTTCATCCTTGGGTATATATGTTTTTTCGACATACTCTTCATCTTCAATAAAAAATATGGGTTTTCCATTAGCTATAAAAAAGTGGTTTTCTGCAACAGTATGATCTTCTTTTTCTTCTTCAACTTCTTCAGCATAATTCTATTGCAAGGGTGTCATAATTTTTTGTGGTTGTGTCGGTTGCTCAAGTTCCCTCTGTTCCCTTTTCTTGATCCTGAATTGAGGTTGTTTTTATTATCCTCTGAAGTTAGGATTTCTGGCTTGTGGTTCTAGCTGCCTTTCGGTGATAGACATCCTGTCAACCATCCTCTTTTTTATCACTTCAAAATTTCCAAAGCTTATTTTTAACGTTAAAAGAGAAATATCATAGTTAACTACAGACCTACTTTGGAGCTTAGGATCTATCCTTGTATACTCAAATAGGGCTCTCTCTATATGATTTAACTTTGTTTATTTAATGGATTTTAGGCTAGTTATGTATGCTTAGTTGGATTGGTTTTGATTGGTTGGTGTAATTAATGAATTAGATGAATAGGTGCTTTTCCACTTTCCATTGGGCTATGGATTCAATATGATTTGAAATAGAACAAAATCAAACTGTGAAGAAAGTGTTATAGGGCAAGGTAGGTGAGCAATATCAGATCTCAAGGCTGAATGGTGAAGTGATATTTCAATCGGGATCAAGGAGAAATTGAGAATTCCTTAAACCGGATAATGAATAAGGGTGAAGAAGTAAATCGGGATCAGAGGACAATTAAGAATTATCTAAACCAGATATTAGAAGAGAACATAGGAATGTATAACAGTTAAAAGCAGATTGTAATATTTAAGCAAATTCTGCAAAAATACTCCTGTTATAACATTCATATTTAGAACACATATAAGTTTATGAAATACTTAGAAGGAAAACGTGAAAAATTGAAATTTTATACTTCACTGAGATAGCTCAACACACGAATCTTGTAAAGAAGTCTCTTTATAACTTGTTCTGTCTGTCGACTGGAAATTTGTACAATAACCCTCAAGTAAGAGATCAGTCAGCTAATGAAATATTCAGAAATCCACACTTGATACTTAAAATGATGAAGTATTTATAAAACATATTACAAAAATATCCTATGAACCGACTAGGATTTATTCTAGGAAAATAAAATATCTTTATACAAAAACATAGTGACACCTTTCAACTATTTGATATCTGGCCCTGATTCTTTGCTCGTTGTTACCTGTCTGTTCTTTCATCCTTTACTGTAAATCACACCACTTCTCCTATGTTTCTTCATCTGGGATTTTTATTTTCATCATCCTGCGGTAAATCTCATCTCCCTCTGAATATCTGGAAAATGTAGGCTTATTTACAAAAATGTGATTTACCTCATGTGGGAGGTAAAGAAGTTTTCTAGAGTTTGAAGGAGCACCTTGCCTGTGGGAATGTACTTCATTGAGGAGATGTGAGAAGTTTATTTGGCCACTTCCATTAACTTCTTGACATAATCCTCATGTCTCATGACTTTGTCATTTATCACTAGAGGGCTAAGCAGAACCTTCTGTCTCAATACCTCAAACTTGTTGAAAAACTTGTTCACTGCGAGTTCCAAGGTTTGACATTTCTCCTCAAGCTGTAGCATTAGATTTCTTTTGGAAATCACTTTCTTTAATTCTAGCATAGTCTTTTTTCTGTCATCTATCCCGAGCTCTTCCAATTCATACTTATTTTTTGAATTTAGGAATTTGATTATTTCAGAGGCTTCCTTTGGTTTCTCTCCAAGGTTGGCTTTGGCTTTCTGAATTGCCTCACCGGATTTCTTCACCAAGTTGTTCTGCTCAAATATAATCTATATAGAAGGCCAAATATCATTAACTGAGTTAATGATATTGGCCCACAATTGTTGTTTTTCTTGGGCTAAAGGCTCTGTTGATGACAACTCTTTCTCTAGCTTGTGGATTATGTCAGTCAGTCTATTGGCTTTCTGTACTTCAGCATGATGCATTAATTCTGCTAATTTCTTTTCATCTGCTAAGGTCTTTACCTATTCCTTGAGATTATTAATCCCTGCAGTCTAAATGGACATATCTTCCATTTCTTTGATTAATCTGCTAGCCTCATCAGTGGGATGGGATATTGGTATTGTTGATGTTGGAGCTGGTGTAGATATTGGTGCTAATGTAGATATAGGTGCTGATGTAGATATTATGGGGATAGAAGTAATGGGAACTGCTTCCAGAGTAACCATGCTAGCTTGTTTTTCATGTACAAGCTTATCCATCTTTGTCTCCATTTCCTTTAGTTGAGCTGTCATCTCATCCTTTTGATTGTCTGTCTCCAAAACCTCCTTGGTTTGTGGATGCTCATTAGTTGGTAGTTTTAACTGTTTCTTTAGTGCATCTATGTCTGTATTTTTATTATTTATAAGTTCTTCTACTTCCTTGATGTTATTTGGATTATAGCCAATCTCAATTACCAACTCTTCCACTTACTTAATCATGTTGTCTTTTTCTAGTGATGAGGCTTTCTCTAGCTTTAACTGTGACTGTACATTTTCTAGGGAGTTCTGTAACTTCTAGTCACTTAGATATTTATGTGTCATGGTTGAATATAACATCCCTCTTTCCTGCTTTTGAAATTCAATTTGGCCACTTGGTAGGAAATTCAAAGCTTGTTTTATTATATTCTTCTGAAGTTTTGGGGGCCTGTATCTTTGGTTGTAGGAATGTCATCTGCATTTTCCTCGTCCTGAGGTAAAAACCTGAAAGAAACCTACTCTGATCACTGAGATTTTGCTTCCATTATTGTGCATATGTAACAGCCTTCAGTGCTTCATTTTTAATTTTAATCTCTTTATATTTCTCAATGATATCCTTTTCCTTCTCAACTGGCTTACTAGATGATGGTAAAGGTGTTTCTTCTATATGTGGTGTAGGTGTATCATCCCTGATAATAATCACTTTCTCTATTTCAATTGTCTCTTCCTTCTCTACTAATGGATTCATCTTTGCTTTATTTTTGTACATAATCTTGAATTTATTGTCAAATGTAGCTTTTATTGAGTAAGAGCCTTCTTCTCTATACCTTTTAAAATTCATATCCTGTGGGTCTGGAGTAAGCAGGATGGAACTAGTATCAAGCTACTCCTCCACATCCTGTAGAGTTTTTTCCAACCACTCTGACTGGTTGGAGTATATCTCAATATTAGGCTTATATTCATGGATGAAAGGGGTGAGTTTATACTTGATTCTTAATTTTCTTATAACACCCAAGGGGTCATATGACCATTTGAATCTATTGCTAAACTTTAACTCATGTAGGAATCTATCTGCTTCTTTTCCAAAATCACTATTGTTGCATATCAAGGGCCCTAGTTGGTTTTTTATCTTGAACTGGGTTTTCTTTTTGGCTGAAATGAAGTTTACCTTATTAGAATTCAAGATCTGTCTAATGTACTCTAAGTAAAATATACTCATTTGGAGGTATTTGGGAATCTTGTAAGGGACTATTTGGCTTCCATATACTATGATCTCTATGTGATTATGGTATAAATACCAGTCTCCTGTTTTTCTCTGGTTAGATAACTGTAGAACTTTTTTGATTTCATCACTGATTTTGGGTTGAATGTTGTTGCTAATAATATTAACCATTGGGTATACAAAAGAATCAATAAAGTCTTTGTAACTAAATTCATTGGAATAATTTCTGATCAAGGATGTCCAAAATATTACAGACTAGGGATTACCCTCTGTGTCCAGTTTTTGTAGGTTGACTATAAACCTTTTTGACTGAAAATATATGAACAAATGAAATAATATTGAGGAGTATTTGAACACTCCTTCTTTTGGCATTTTGATTAGTTGATCATGCATGGCATCTGCCAGCAATTGGGAAAAGTTGAAAAGTATAGCTGGAGGCCGGCCTGGGCAAAAGGTAGAGAAGAAACCAAGGATGGATTCATCTACACACTCATTAGTAAAATATCCTAGGATATAGGACATCATGGTCACAATTTGTTTGGTTTGTTCTAGGAACATGGTAGCAGAGTATGGTGGGTTGCTTTTAGGAATTTGCACTGATTTAGGGAGGAAATTATAAAATATTTGAGACCTCTTAAGAAAATCTAGCTTTAGGTAAGGCTTAGCGAGGGTCTCAATTCAGAAAGGCACTCCCTCTGGTTATGATGGAATCTGCAGCATTTGGTTAATGGATTGGGTAGTGATAGTAATTAGAATTTCATGGTCAGGGGTGACTATGGCTCTTTCATTTGGAAAATAACTAAGTTGGAAAAGTCTAATGACTTCAGGGAACTAGTGGGTCTATGGAATTGTGTACTTTGGTAAGTTAGAGTTCCAAAGATTTATATCATCTGCCTGATCAGAAAACTTGTCATGGCTCCAGCAATGGAGCTCCAAGAGATTATTGTCAGTAACAGTGTCGATTATTTTAAATTCCTTGTCAGCCAGTGGAGTATGGTCGACATCTAGCAGGGGTGGTTGTAGAGGGTTCACTGTTTGGATGGTCTTAGAAGCCATTGATTTGATTCAATTATTAATTAATGTGTTTAATTGATGGTGGCGGGTACTCAGAATTACCTGGAGTATTGAAGCTTTAGTTGTAGAAGGGGTCCAAGTGGAAGTGGGGCTTTAAAATGGTTGGAAATGGTGACTTTAGTCATTTCCACAAGTCTGCAGTGGTAGGAAATGAGCGGGATAGTGAGGTTTTATAGTTTGAAATTTGTGGTTTATCGCATGCCCCCGAGGTGGTTTGTGGTTTGGGAAGTAGGGGGTGCAAGAACACCAAGAAATGTCGCTTAGCAGGGGAGTGGTCAGAGAAAAATTCCTATTTCGCACACCCCCCCCCTCGGGATTAAACATAGAACATCGGGGGGTGAGAAAAAGATGGTGGGACGTCTAATCTGTCTGACGCTGATCGAACGGTATGCGGAGTTGTCTTCTTTCAAAGGAGGTGGGGTCGGGTAATATTTTGCGCTTTAGACTCTGAAAAGTGGATTTTTGTGTTTTTATGAAAACATAGAGTTTTTGAAAGGGGTAAGGGGGTTTTCAAAGGGTAGAAATGGATTTTAGCAAGGGGAAGGGGTTAGAATAAGGGGGAATGAAGATGAAAAAGGGGATAAAGGGTTAATTAATGAATTTTTTCTTCATTGATTCAAGTAAGAACACTTTCATAAGTCTCCATGTTTAATAGTTCTTAATATTTGTCTTTCCTTCTTTTCTAGAGACTTAGTAGTTCTCTTTTAAGGGATAAGCATAATGATGTTTATAGATCTTTTGAAAAGTACTCTACCTACCCTTTTATGCATGCTAACATTTTTTTTTTTTTGGTGCATTTGAGCTTGCTGACCCTTTTATTTTCTTTTGATAAGAAAACTAACTTATTTCTAACCTTATATCTTCCAATGGCTCAGATTAAACTTATGAGCTCATTTTTATTCTCTACCTAACTACTAATCTACCAAGATTAAATGGTTTGGTCAGATATTTATTCACTAACTATCATAGCATAAAATTTAAATGAATGAATGATCAAGATTATGTTGCATGATCATCATGATTTGTGGCATTTTGAACAAGCTGCACACAATTTATTTGCAGATGTAAAGTAAACTAAGAGTAGTGGAATTTGAATGTGCAACACTTTCAGAATTTATTTTTTCTTATTTTTATGGGGTTCATAATCTTCTTTATTTTTTATCTTTTCTTTATTTTGGTCCTTTGATTATTATTTTAGGACATACCCTCTTTTCATTTTTTTAATATGGAAAACATTTGCATAAATGCAAAGGTATGTACAATATTGCAAGACCTAATATAACCAATTCAAAATTATGAGCCCTATTATTATAGGACCCTAAAAGTGGCTCCACTTGGGGATGGCATCTCCTTGTGAGATGCTAAGAACTTTCTGATCAGTGGCCTTGGAACTTTAGCTGTGATTTGCTTGGATCTGCTTTCTTTGATCTCCTTTATTCAAACATATGATGTTACATCTCTTAAAGCTTAGGGTTTCCTCTTCAGTCTTCAACTTTACAAGATAAACATCCACTCCAATCTAAACTTTTCTATGGTATTTACAATGAGTAAAATACAAAAAATGAACTACTGGTTAGTATGGTGAAAAATAGTGCTTCAACATTCGACCATTGACTGGTCCACCTGGTAGTTCTGTTCCATTTAATTATTTCAAGAAAAAGGCATTGTTGCCTCTGTAACCATAAATAATGTATGGGCCTTTCCAGAGATAGTCAAAAATACCATTTTGGTACTTCATCACCTATGAATAAATCGTCTACTTTAGTTTTCTTATCAATGATCTTCTTGATTTTTTCTTGAATTACTTAGGCTTTGATATAAACTTCTTCTGTGGTTTTCTGTAAATGAATTGTTTGGTTTATCCTCCTTTGGATGTAAATTGGTTCTACTTGTAGCTCTTGAATCATTTTCATTATTGGCACTCCTAATGAAGATGGAAAAGAAACATCCATCCCATATACTAGTTGATAGGGAGATGTACCAATAGATTTCTTAGTAGTTAGTATGGCTGCCCATAGGGCATTCACCAACCTTTTATTCCAGGTTTTCTTATTGTCCTCTAATAACTTCTTGATGTTTTTGACTAGGCTTTTGTTTGAAGATTCTTATATTCCATTACCTTGAGGGTAATAGGAAGTGGAATGGCCTAGGGTGATATGGTATCAGTTACAAAAATCTATCATTTTCTTGGATTTGAAGGTAGTAACATTATCAGTGATGAGATTTTGTGGGCATCCAAATCTAGAAACGATGTTGTTCTCAAGAAATAAAATAATGGAAGAGTCAATGGCCTGTCTAGAAGGGATGGCTTCTATCCACTTGGTAAAGTAGTTAGTGTCTATCAATATCCATTTATGTTGGGTAGAGGATGGTGGGTGAGTTTCACCAATGAATTCTAAACCCCATTATTGAAATGGAATTTCTACTGAGATAGGTTTGAGGGGTAATGGTAAGAGTTTCTTCTTCCCTTCAAATATTTGACATTTGTAATAGGAGGTCACATACTTTCTAAGGACATCTGCAAAAATGGTGGGCCAGTAAAAACCTGGCCTCAAAATTTTGTTAGCAGTTGTTTTCCAGTATAAGTTTCGTCCACAATCTCCTACATGAAATTCATGCATGACTTTGTCAGCTTCATCTTTTAATAAAGATTTTAACAAGATGCCACCATGATCTTTCTGAAATAGAACATTATCTAAGATACAATACTTCATTGCTTTCATTTTTAAGAATCTAATTTTGGTTCTAGATAAACCAGGAGGATCTTGTAAGTTGATTAAAACAAATGTAAGGTCTGCATACCAAGGTGAATCTATGAAAGCTTCATTGATTTGTTGAGTCGCCATCTCTTCCTGATCATCTATGGTAGCAACAAAATTTATGTCTAAGGCTTGACAGTTCAATTCAACCATGAGTTTGACCAAACCTTGGCCTTTAATTAATTTTTTATGCTTGATCTCAATTTCATATTCTAGTATTGTGGCAATCCATTTGCCTCTTTTTCCATGAGGCCCATTCTGAGTTAGAATGTCCTTTACAACTAAGTTTGGAACATATGCTACTATGTGAGAGTATAGAATGTATACTCTGAAATATTTTATGGATTTCACTAAAGAAAGAGCTTGTTTTTCCATGATATTATAATTTAGTGTTGCATCTCTCAAATTTTTACTGAAGAAAACAATGGGTTGTTCATGTCCCTCATCGTTCTTTTGCAACAAGACTGCTGCAATGGTATGCTCTAAAGCAAATGAAAAAATTATGAAATCTCTATTAAAATTAGGACTTATGAGAACATGTGTTTAATTAAGGGCTTCTTTGAATGCTTCAAAATAATGCTTGGCCTCTATTGTCCACTTAAGTATTGAATCATTTTTTAACATGCTATTTAAATTTCTAATTAGTTCTTCTAAGTTAGGGATGAATCTTCTAAGAAAAATTATTTTACCTAAAAATTATTATAATTCTTTAATGTTCCTACGATGACTGATATTTAGGATTGCTTCTATTCTAGCTGGATCAATTCTAATGCCCTCTTTTGAAATGATGTGTCCTAGAAGTTTTCCTTCTTCTAATCCAAAAAGTGACTTTTTAGGATTTAAGGATATGCCAAACTTTCTGCATTTTATGAATACTCTTCTTAGATGATCTAGATGTTCATTATATGACTTGGAAAACACTGTGATATCATCTAGGTAAATGACTAAAAATTTATGGATTTCCTTTGCAAAGGCTATGTCCATGGCTCTTTGGAATTTTGCTCCAGCATTCATCAGTCCAAAGTGCATTTTCAAGTACATGAAAGTTCCCCAAGGAGTGGTGAATACAGTCTTAGCTTGATCTTTAGATTGGACTAGGATTTGGTTGTATCCATAAAATCCATCAAGTAATGAAACTTTGGATGACCCTACTACCCTTTGGAGAATGTGGTCCATTTTAGGGAGGGGATATTTATCCTTCAGTGATACTTTGTTCAAGTTTCTGAAATCAACATAGAGTCAGATTTCTCCTATTTTATTTCTAGTGGGGACTAAATTAGAGACCCAATTATAATATATGATGGGTGCTATAATTTGAGCATCATACATCCTTTTAACTTCTTTCTCTATTAATGGCATAAGAACAGGGTTAATTATCTTTAGATTTTATTTAAAGGGCTTATGATTTTCTTTAATTGGTACCTTATGCTGGATGATTTTGGTATCATAAGACTTGAGGTCTTCATAATTCTAGGCAAAGATGTCTTGGAACTCTTTAAACAAGCTAATGTACTTCAACTTTTCAGCTGGAGGTAATGTCTTCGATATCTTGATAAGCTTTGTATTTTCCTTTGTTCCTATGTTGCATTCCTCTATATTTGACCTTAGAGGCTCCATTTTAGGTTTTATAGCTACATCATTGGAGTCAAAGAGGTCTTCTAGTGGGGCTAATCCCTTAGGAAAAAAGTTGTCTTTGAGGTTTAAAACTATTGATTCATCATTGATTAATTCCTCAATTTCTACTATTTTTAATTTTTCTATTTCTAGTTTAGTGAATCTATTTGGTTCTATCTTATTTACATTATTTATATATATTTCATTATTTATGGTATAATCCAATGTATATTCTGTGTCTATATTACAGTTCTTAAATTCTCCTTCAGAAATCACAAAATCAAGAATTTGTGTGTCTTGTGAAAAGATTTTCCAATGCATTAAATTATCAGGTATGGTTGGTCTATGTCTTACCTCAGTCGTGTACTGATGATTTAGCTGAAAGGGTAGCCTGCATGTGCTGAAAAAAGTGGCTAAGCTATGTGCTTACACATTCTGCTTTCTTGGAATGACAGAAAAGTCAATCTCAAGGAAACATCTTATTAAGTCTAGGATGGTTTCTCTATAACACCTAGGTCTAGGGTTATTAGAAAATTACTCTCCCTTGACTTGTTTTATAATGAGTTATGAGTCTCCCATGATGGAAACTCTTTTAGCCCCAATTTTTCTTATGATTTGAAGGCCTAGCACTAATGCTTCATATTCTTCCATGTTGTTAGTGCATTTGAAATTTAATACGAAGAAATCACTTTTAGTTGATAATTTTAAATTGGGTCATACTCAGGCTCTTGCTCACTTCTCGTCTGTTGAATCCAATTGATCAATTCACACGAGTTGTATGTATATTTTTCCACATCTATTTTAGTTTTAGAATTAGTATTTGAATTTTAAATTGTTGACTTGAGTCAAATCCTGTTGTAAATAGTAAATAAATGATTTACCATTGTCTTTTTGAGATGTGATTGAGTAATAATAAGTAAATTGTTTATCATTTTAGGATATGGTTGAGTAATAATAAATAAATAATTATTTATTTAATTGTTAAGGGTAATTAGTCTTATTCATAAGAATATCATTTAAATAAGATTTAAACAATTATTCTTTAGAAAATAATAAGATAAATAATGATTTATCTAATTAATTTCCTTCTTTTGGGTTAAATATAACCAGAAATATTAATTAAACTTCTATTTAACTAATTATTTCATGAGGAAAATCAAACAAATGTATATTTATTTATATTTCCTTATGGGGTTTCCTGTTTAGACCATAAAAACATAATAAAGGTGATTTACTAAGTTATTTTCATAGTGAAAGAAATCTTACTTGGAGTAAAATTGGTCTTACATGGTGTACTTGGGTACATCTAATGATAATAGGTTATATGACCAAAAAATGGTGTAACAGATTTCCCCCTAGCGTGTGAGAGTTAGGAGCTAATCATATGACCAAAGTATGTTGTAAGAACTCAATAACTAGACATCAAAGGGGAAGTCGAAGAGAGAGAAGTATAAGGTAAACCAAAGTGTTGAAAGAACTAGACCCTGAGGAGGCGACTTGCAGGTGCGACAAGTCTTTTGGAGTGAGTACCTACTATAGGCGGCGGGGGAGGCATACCTATGCTCTTCGAGGCAATAGTACAAACAATAAGGCGCCCATAAAACCACAAATCACAATAATAAAGCATATGCTGGCGTGAACATGAGCCAGATAAATAACACGATAATGAATCCCACATACATATTGTGCCTGGGATAACAGTCGGGACTTTGTACAATAATATTTGAGTATATGAGATATAAATGCAACCCAGATGCCCCTGAAAACAGGAAAGGGCTCTGAAAATCTAACTGATACATGAAAAAAAAATGGTGTTGCAAGCAGTTGAAGCCGAAATCATCAAATCTATGGAGTTGCATCGAAAGTTGTAATGAAGAGGTCATCTGAGTGTGTGGGGGGCTACCTGTAGGGCCACCCCCTCATGAGGGCTGAGACATCTCACACACACTCAGGAATCATCGATGTCAGCTACTGCATCACTGAACCATTGAGTATACGGATCTTGATCATGTTGAAAGGAGCTGGAGCTGAGAAACAATCAAGTCAAAGGGAAATAAGGAGTCCCTTTGCCTGATCCGAGGCGCCGAACTAGAGTGGAAGTTGGAACCAAGGTACACCACCCTCTAAACCTGTCTTCTGGAATGAATTAGTTGATGTCGACAGAAGGAGTTTTGCCATAGGTAAGGCAATAATGGATCCTCAACTAGGGCATGAGAGAAAATAGTGGAGTGACTGACAGACTAACACCAATGATGATAATGAAATGGAGGGGAGAGAGTAGTGAATGGACGACTTCCCTTGTTAGAGCATAAATGGCATGGATGACCTGGTAGCGACTGACACAATATCATGAGGGATAGGGGACATTAGGAATGAAGGTCATAATGTGCAACACAAGAGAGGAACCAAGAAATTAATGATGGAGGATTATGGCGAGATGTAACAGGACTCAGGATAGACTCCATAGAAGCAATGATGACTCCACTCGGATGCTATAAACAAGGGTGACTTGATGGTGCTGCCACATATGTAAAGGGTCCAATGGGGACCATAAAAGTGTGAGTACAATATGGTAACTCACGATGAAATTCGACGCGAGTGTGGAAAAGTATGGAGGCAACATTGTGCCCCCGGTACGAGTGTTGCAAGTGAAGACATTCGATTTTGAGGAAGGGTGAAGTGGCGCTTCTTGGAAAAAATGTGTCCTGGTGAAGCATCACATCACTAACATGTTCTAGCTACCTAAAGACAATAAAACATGCATTTCCAGAAGGAAATGTTAAGGGTAATACTGCTTCAAATAGAGTGCATTGCGAGGATTAGGAAGGGGATGGCCTTCGAAGTCCTATAATAGATATGCGCCCTTTCCCAAATCCTTACTGATAATGTAAGGTCCTAACCATAGTGAATCAAACTTCCCATGACCAAGGACATCATGGGCCTACTTATACACTAGAACAAGATCACCTTCGTGAAAAGTACGAGGTTGGACTTTTTGATCATATTGAGCCTTGGTTCATTTCTTAGCCACCTCGATGGTTTATAATGCAACACGGCAATCTTCGAAAGCGCGTTCAAGCATGATAAGTCTCTATTCTAAAGGTTGGGTGTCAGGAAGAAGTTCGATGGCTAGATGAAGGGAAGGGATTTCACACTCGATTGGTAAGACTGCTTCCTCTCCAAAAACAAGGTGGAAAGGAGTGAACCAGGAGGTGGTTTTAACAGAAGTTCTATAGGCCCACAACGTAGGGAAGAACATAAGGTGCCAGTTGGTTTTGTGCTTATCCATCGTCAGTTGAAGTGTGGTTTTAAGAATTTTATTGACCGCCTCAAATTGGCCATTACCTTGGGGGTAATAAGAGGAGGAATATTGGTGCTCAAAGCCCAACAGTGAGGATAGCTCGCACCATATCTCATCTTCAAAATGTCAGCCATGGTCTGATACCAACTGTTTCAGAACTCCGAATCGAGCGATCACATGGCTGAAGAAAAATAGGGTTGCAGTAGCTGCCGTGTTTTTAAATGTTGGCATGGCCTCAGCCCATTTAGTGAAATAGTCAACTGCCATGATGATATACTTATGGTTACTAGCTGATGATGTTCGAAACTCCATAAATTCTATGCCCCACTTGCATAACAGGCCAGCGGAGATGACAGGATGGAGGGGAGTTGGAGGGGCTCATACCTTGGGGGAAAAATGTTGGCAATTGGGATAGTGTTTGGCTGCCTCAATGCAATCGCTAAAGAGAGAAGGCCAAAAATATCCGGCATGCATAACTTTCTGGGCAGTGGCCAGACCGAAGAGATGGCCACCGCAAGCACCGCTATAACATGCGTTGAGGAATTGCTCTACTTCAATGTGTGTGAGACAACGACGAAGGACAGAATCCACACCGCGATGATAAAGGTCTTCACCGATGAGAAGGTAGCGGGGGGCCTAGTGTCGGATACGTCGTCGAGCATCATGGTCAAGATGGAGGGAAAAATTTTGAGTCCGTAAATAAGTGAGGATGTCCCCATTCTAGGGGTCAGCAGTGGTAATGGTGAATAAGTGTTCATCAGGGAAACTATCATTAATTGGAGAATCCTGTGTACCTGTAGGTAGTTTGGAAATGAGTTCAGCGAGGGCTAAACCCTTATTACTTTTTGGTGTGACAAACTCAAGATCAAATTCCTGGAGGATCACGATCCAATGGGCGTACTTCCCACTGATGATTCAACGACTCAACAAGAAGGCCATGAGGTTGGAATTAGTCACGACCTTGGTGGAACGCATGAAGATGTAATGACAAAGCTTTTAGACCGAGAACACAACAGCCAGTGCTAATTTTTCTTCGTATGAGTAGGATACAAGAGGTCCTACCACATTCTTACTGACATAATAGATGACATGCTCAATTCCATTGTCATCTTCTTGAATGAGGACTCCAGTGACCGAGTGGGTGGAAGCGGAGATATACAGGATGAAATCCCTATCAAAGTCAGGCAGATGAACCAAGGGAGTGGATGTGAGAGCATGCTTCATGGAATCAAAATACCTTTGAGCATAGGCATCCCATACAAAAGGGATATTGGAGAGAAGGAGTCTAAGGAACCCATGCGTGGTGGTGGCATAGTCAGGTACGAACTGGCAAAGGAAATTAGCTTTGCCTTGGAGGCTTTGTAACTGGCATAAAGTACGGGGGATAGGAAGCTCAAAGATGGCTTGAACTTTTAATGGGTCAAGATTGATACCATATTTAGACACAATGAAGCCTAAGAGATGGCCAGTGGGAACAGAAAAGACACACTTCAGTAGGTTAAGGCGGATATTATACTTGCGACATAGGAGAAAGACGGTACTGATTATGAAGTGTTATGCCGATGTTTATAACATGCTTGTAATTCTTAGTGTCTAAATAATAAGGGATAATATGAGCTAGGTCATGAAAACAGTAAGACATAGCCCACGAAAAAGTGGCTCCTGGATTTTTAAGACCAAATGCCATGACTCGATAGGAAAAGGTTCCCAACGGACTAGTAAATGTGGTTTTTAGTTAATCAGCACGACGGATGACAATTTGGTTGTATCCAGAGAAACCATCCATAAAAGATAGCACCTCATGCCCCACACACTCATCGATGATTTTTTCAATGAATGGTGTGGGGAAGTTGTCTTTAGGACAAGCTTTTTTTAGATTGCGAAAGTCAGTGCAGACACGGATTGTGCCTTATTTCTTGAGAACGGGAACCAGATTGGACACCCAGGTGGTGTATTCAATGGGATAGATAAAACTAGCCTGTTTAAGCTTATCGATTTCAACTTTGACAGCTTCACGTCTGGAAGGATTAATGGGTCTCATCTTTTGACAGATAGGATTGGCATCAGGCCATGTATTGATATGGTGTTTGACAATGGCAGGATTCAATCCGAGCATTTATGAATAGGACCAGGCGAAAATATCGCGGAATTCTTTGAATAACTTGGTGTAAGCTTCAATCTCTTCTGTGGTGCAATGGGGGCCCAATGCGATATTTTATTCGACCCCTGATTTGTCAGAAATTTCAATTTTAATGGTAGGAGAGATATTGGCCATATTTCCTTATTCGAAAGCATCAAGTGTAGGGATGGGATTTCTAAACCAATCAACTCTGTTAGGAAATAAGTCTTTAGTTTCCACAGCATATTGGTCGTGGGACTGCTGCGGGAAGAAGTACGCACAGTGGTGCATATCATTCCATGGAAAGTCGGGATGGGTCAGTGCTTCCATAATGTCTTCATCGGAGTGAAATATGGGTTGACTACCTAACTCATCAACATGTGAAAAATGGAGCACATGTGCAACGTCATGGGGAGTGGTCGAAAGCTCCATCATGTTGGCATCGGGAGGAGGGATGCCAATGGGAGTAGGTAGATTCGAAGCAGAACACGTGAACAAGGAGAGGGGGTGCTTATCCTTTGATTCCCCCTTGTGATATTTTCCCTTCTTACCCGAGACGGTCGCAACTAGAAAAGGTTCTGGTTGAGGTGACAGAGGCACTGGTGCAGTGGGAGGAATCAGAGAGACCGGTGGAACCAGGGTCAAAGCAAGGTAAGGTTTGGGGGTAGCGTCTGGAGGATCGAGGGGGTCACGAGTATCATCTAAAGTTAGAGAGCCAGGAGAAGGAGGTTCATAAGGCTGATTAGAGTACATCATGAAAATCTGGTAATCAGGGGAACCAGATGGGAGAGTTTGAGCGGCCACCTTTCCTTCAGGTGGTTGGGTGACCACAAATCCCTACTGAGGGAAAGGATCGGTAAGAATAGCCAATTGACTAGGTGTAGGACTGGGAGGAATGGAAGGAATATCTTTTTGTCCTCTCAATGTTTCTTGAGACTCCCATAGTTGTCGCATCTGTGGTAGAAGGGGACAATCATGCATATAATGACCATAAACACCACAACATGAACATGGCTTGTTCGTATGAAGAATCTTGTCTTGCTTGGGCTAAGTGCCTTGTTGTTTGTTTGTGGTGTAAGGAGAATTACTTTTATTAGGTCCATTATTACCAGATGTGGCTTGATTTTGGTTGCCTTTCCTCTTCCTTTTTGAGGGAGGAGGATTAGTCATGCCCTACTGTGCGTATACTTGCCCCGGAGGGGGCGGTGGTTACTGTTACAGGGGTTGAGAAGGCAAGGGAGGAGGAGGTGCTAATGTTGTAGGAGCTAGAGCACCAAGCTGTGGAAATGGATAATTCTGAGGTTGGGTAGCAGTGTGGTAAATAGGAGGTTGGGCAAAAGGAGGAGGCATGGCGTATACTGGATACGTGCTACCGGGAGGGGGAAAAGTGTCGGAGGAGTTGTCCCCTCCCTGAGAGAAAAGATAGCCCATGGGAGGTTGAGCATATGGATTAAAGAGAGCTCCAACGATACCATCGGTGACATGAGATGCCCTCGGTGCATTGGCACCACCAGGTCTGGGAAGATCAGGTAGGATGTTATAAACATAACCTGACTGAGCATATATCAGGTCATACTTTAACGCAATCTAGAGGGTGGCTTCTTCGGTTTAAGGAAAGTGTGATGCGACGTCTTTCCCGATAGGCAGCAAGAGATTCCTAAGGAACCAGTCCATGTAGACACGTTCCTCGAAGGGAGGGGCTTGACATAGGCTCCTTCTTCTCCGCCATTCCTAAACATGGTTGGAAAGGCGGGTCGCAGATGATTGGAAGAAAGAGGTCAAGAGCTCGGTACCAATGTCGTGACGTAGGGGGAGCTGGAAATAAGACAAAAAATCCTAGGCCAGAGTCGCAAAGGTGGTATGAGAGGAATGGACCTAATCTACATACCACTTAGAAGCCTCGCCTCTAAGCAGTCGTTGGAACAACCGAAGATGAATAGAGTCATCGGTAATGGAATTAGATGAACACCACATGTGGAAAGATTGAACATGATTTGAAGGATCTTGTCCAGCAAGACCTTCAAACTTTGGGATGTGTGAAGGGAGCTTGGTTGGCATAGCAGGCCACTTAGTTTCATGGTGTATAGGGTTGTTTATCAACTGGTAAAAATTAGGGAGGCTGAGGCCTGCCATGAAAGGGAGCAAGGGTGCTACCGAGGTAGCGTCCGTGGTGGTCCCACTAGTGGTGTTTTCGGCGGGAGGGTCGGGGTTATCACCAGCGTTAGGTCCTGCACCAGACATAATGAAGGTGTCAGGGGGAGAACTAGAGGTGGGACGAGAAGGAGAACCAAAAGGACCAGAAGAAGAGTTGGTGTGCGGACTCGGTAGAGGATTAACTTGAACTCTATGTGGAGGAGTAAGTCTTCAAACTGGAAATTGAGGATGAAGGCCAAGAAGTCTCCGGGATGAACGCCTTGGTGGCGCAATGGTGACGATACAAACACGACATAAGGGAAAAAGAGACCAACAAGGGCAGGGAGGTGCAGGATCAAGTGATTACAATGTCTTTAGAGTCTTTTCTTGGTGGTGCTAACCAAGCTCTTTTTGCTTAGGGTGTGTGTGTAAAAGTGTGTAAATTTTAATTTTTAAACCCAGACATTTGTACAGAAAAAGAAAAAGTGTTGTTGTATAGCTGAAAATAACCCTACAAATGACAGTATATAGGCCTGCAAAATAGAAAATAACCAGCTAATAATACAATAATCTAAACCCGAGAAGGTGGGCCTCTCAACAACTAGTCTATAAGTGAGTAAAAAAATAATCTAAACACACTAAAAAAGGCTAATAGATCTTGGGTCAAGAGGGACAGAGATCTAAAAGACAAAATCTGCTGGAAAGTGGCACAGAAAACATCAACAAATCAGAGGAAAAATTGTTGTAAAAGATATGGTGAAAGGCTATCTCTAAGAAGGAAGCGGAGTTCCCCCTAAGGGAAACCCCAAACAAAGCTTAAAGAGGAGATTTGAATGGATAACAAGACAATCTGAAGTGGATCTGAAGATGAGGTATCAGATCTGAAAAAATGGTTGAAGACTGTGAAATTTCAGACAACCTACAACAGAAAGCACTCTTCCACAAAAATTGGAGGGTACTGAAGCCCTAGGGGGCTAGGTTCCCACTTATTTGAGTGAATCAAAACAAGTACAGGTCCAAAATGGGCAGAGACGGAGGTCAGACAACCCTGAATAGAGGCTCAACAGAACCCAAAAAACTTTCAGAAAAATCCCTGCAGAAAGTCCAGGTCACAGTTCTTGGCCTGTTTTCAGCAGAGGTCACACTTTTTGGGCTATAAAGTGCGCCCTGGAGGTCTAGGTTGCAAGTTTTGGGTAGAAAAGTGTGGACTCAAAGATCTTCTAGACTCACAAGGCAGGTTTCGAAAACTTTTGTCATTTCGCTATGGGGGTTGATGTTCATCACCGCAATGGACCCAAAATACGCTGAAGTTAGATTTTTGGGCACATTGTTATGGATTAAAAAAAACATCAAGAATAAGCAAAACAAGGGGCTGAAGCGAAATCCTAGGGCCTGAAGCAGCTGGATATGCAAGGATCAGAAAAACGCCAGTGGTCGTAATGGTAAACCTATGTGGAGTCGCTAGTTGTTAGTATGAATCTTTATTCAAAGTGTATGAAAAAATACCACTTTAGATATGCATAAAGTATAGCCCTAATAACATAAATTACTACTAATATCTTCAGATCTGCACTTAGATGATCAAGATGGCCGCAAAATCTATATATATGCATTAGAAGAGATTAAACAATAGAAAAATAAGATTTACTCCATAGATCCAATAGACAAGACAAGAATATATCCAATGTAAAGCCTTATTAATGCACCGAGGAAAACAACAGAGGGTGTCTCTGCTCTCCTCAATGGGATGGGTTCTTGTGAGTCCTCAAGACTTCGACTTTAGGAACTTCTATCTCTGACAGGTGTAGAACCCTGAGAAAAGGAAAGTATGGCTGAAGGATTATGTAGTCGATCAATATCCGGGACTATATGAGATCCAGAGTAATCTTTAGGCAACAAAATGTGACAAATGAATGGTAAAACCCTTCTATTTATAAAAAAATATTGGGTTATTCTAGATATTGGTGCATAATTAAAATATTATTAACCAATTCTAGATCCAACCTTTATGGAATATTTTATTATATTTGTTGGAGGGAAAAGGAATTTGACTTGAGTCAAATCCCTTTATTTGTAAATAATAAATAAATAAATGGTTTATTTGTCATTTTAAGGATGTGATTGAGTAATAATAAATAAATAAATGATTTATTTATCATTTCAAGGATATTGTTGAGTAACAATCAAATAAATAATGATTTATTTAATTATTTAAGGGTGAATTAGTCATATTTAACAAAGAATATCATTTAAATAAGATTTAAACAATTATTTTTTAGAAAATAATAAGATAAATAATGATTTATCTAATTAATTTCCTTGTTTTGGGTTAAATATAACCATAAATATTAATTAAACTTCTGTTTAACTAATTATTTCATGAGGAAAATCAAACAAATGTATATTTATTTAATATTTCCTTATGGGGTTTCTTGTTTAGACCATAAATAACTTAATAAAGGTGATTTACTAAGTTATTTTCATAGTGAAAACAATTTTACTTGGAGTAAAATTGGTCTTATATGGTGTACTTGGGGCCATCTAATGATAATAGGTTAGATGACAAAAAAATGGTGTAACAATAACATACCATATTTGGGAGCGATATAAACAACTACTATTTCCATAATGATACTCTTTTCTGGGACTGGACTAGAGTTACACACAGATCTTTGATCAGGCCAAGGAATTTGACTTGACTAGAATTAAAGGAGAATAGGTCCTTGTAGGGTTTGGTGATGTGTAAGTTTAATTTTTCCATGACTGCTTTAGGCATTAAGTTATGAGATGCTCCTGAATCCAACATATAATTATGCAAGATTTTATCATGAATGTTTAAGCTAATATAGAATGGAGGGACACCCCTTTTTGATGTTTTCCTTCTACTTCAGGACCAAATAATAACTCAGGTTGATCATCATTGAGGTTGACAACATCTTCACCTTCACCTACGTTTAATGTTTCAATAATTTGTGCCTTGTATGAGCCATTTTCACCATCTTTGTTAAAGGAACTGGTATTCTTAATTTGGCTATCTCAATTTTTATATTGAATGGCATTTGAGTTTTGTCTAATTTAATTATTTATTTTTTACCAATTGTGGTTTGTGTGGTTTTGTCTTCTTTATTAACACTTGGTAATTCAGTTTGGGTGTCAATTGTTTTGTTTTCAACTTCCTTATCTGGAAAGGTCTGAGTAGCAGTTGATATTATTTCTACAATCTTTGGGATGGAAGCATTTTGAGTTTCTCTACGGAGAATTTGTAGAATTTTGGTCATAGGAGCTTCTATTGTTTTCTTAGTTTGGGTGTGGATTGATTTCTTAATAGGAACCTCTATTTTATTTTTGCTTCTAAGGCTATACTGTTTATGAACTTTGTAGATAGCAGATTCATAGCCTTGTTTGTAGTCAAATGACTCTCCAGACTCTAATTGTAATTGTTGTAACATGTACAACTCTTGTTCTTCCTGGGTAAGAAAAATGGAATCTTCATTGTTTACTCCCATCAAGTTTATCTAGGTGTCCTGGTCTTCTTCATGCTGTTGTGAACCTTCAGCATAATTTTCCTGGAAATGTAGTCTAATCTGTTGATCAGGTACAACTTCTCTTGATTTACTAGTATTAGGATTTTCCTAAAGTTGGGGTTTCTAATTTGGGGACCTTGTTGATTTTCCCACTAAGGTTTTCTTTCCATGCTCTCTAGTCTATCCATTAGTGTTTCTACATTTTAAACTAAATTGTATATATTAACATCTAAAGTGGAAGGTTCTTCCTTAATGGTCACTCTCCTCTCATTCCTCATCCTAGCTCTTTTAGCTAGTAAGTTAGCTTCTACACTAACTACATCACTTTGCATATGTTCTAAAGTTGCATGGTTTATTTCTCTTAATTGATAGGATATGTCAGTGTCAAAACCATCTAGAAATTTAATTAAGGCCAAGCCTATTGGAGGCTTGATATTCACTGGAATTGCATTGTAAATGTTGTTAAGCCTAATACAGTAATCCTGAACAGATTCATTAGGATCTCTTCTAATGTTCTCATATTCAGATAATATCTAGAGAGGGTTTTTGTTTCTTTCCCATCTACTTATAATAAATCACTGGAAAGCATTTAAATTAGCGATATGGCTAGTAGGTAAAGATTTAAACCATTTTTTGACATATCCTCCTAGTGTTTGTGCAAATAATCTCATTTGTACATCTTCCTCATCAACTTCATGTAACTCAAAATAATCTATAATTTTATGTACATGTTGTTGAGCAGCAAACTGACCAATACCATCGAACTGAAAATTTTTACTCCGATAATCTTGTGGAATGGGATGTAAAGGGGCTTGTAAGACCAAAGCGGAAGATCTGGATACCATGGCTAAGATTTTAGCTCGACTAGGAAGTAATTTAGTGGTGCTTGGAGATGGGCTCGAAACTTTGGGTTGGATAGGAAGTTGAGGTATGAATGGTTTTGGGGAATGAACTGTGGTGGATATTATAGGTGAGGGGGAACCGAATGAAGCTGTATTTACAGTTTCTGAAGATACTGTAGAGAGTGTAGGGGTAGTAGAAATTAGGGTAGCTAGTTGAACTGATTGTTGAAAATAGGCTTTGTCTATGTCTTTTATCAAAGTTGAGGTCAAAGCTTCAATTTTGTCAAAAGTATCTAGAACTAGTTGTTCTGAATCAGGTTGTATAGTATCCTTCTTTGATTAAATAAATTGAATAAAATTGGGGTCTATCACAGTATTATGGACTGATTTTTCAGATTTGGTATGAAATAAAGAATGCTCAAATGATAAGTCAAATTGAATATCATGTATTCTTGATAACTCCTTAGGAAGTAAATTTTCTTTGATTAACTCACTACTGCTTCCTTGACTCTCTACTATTTTAGGTTTTCTTAAAATTCTGTCAGGATCATCAACAATTGTAGCAAGTTGTGGATCAGGATGAACCCTTGTATAATATGTTATTTTATAAGCTAGAATTTTAACTTACTATGATAAATTCAAACAACCTTTTAAAACCTTAATGTAAAAAATGAGGTAAATTGTTTCCTTTAAGATTTATTTTAACTAGGGACCGATTTTTCCCCAGTATGGTCGCCACTTTTTTATCACTCTGAAACTTCCAAAGGTTGTTTTTAGCATTAAAAGAGAAATATCAGAGGTAACTACAAACCTACTTTGGAGCTTAGGATCTAGCCTTCCTAAAATCAGAGAGGGCTCTCTCTATATGATTTAAGTTTGTTTATTTAATGGATTTTAGGCTAGTTATGTATGCTTAGTTGGATTGGTTTTGATTTGTTGGTGTAATTAATGAATTAGATGAATAGGTGCTTTTCCACTTTCCATTGGGCTATGGAGTCAATATGCTTTGAAACAGAAAAAAATCAAATTGTGAAGAAAGTGTTACAAGGCAAGGTAGGTGGGCAATATCAGATCTCAAGGCTGAATGGTGAAGTTATCTTTCAATCAGGATTAAGGAGCAATTAAGAATTCCTTAAACTATATAATGAAGAAGGGTGAATAATTCAATCGGGATCAAAGGGAAATTAAGAATTCTCTAAACCGGGTATGAGAAGAAAACATAGAAACATATAATAGTTAAAAGAAGAGTGCAATATTTAAGAAAATTATGCTGTAATACTCCTGTTATAACATTCAGATTTAGAACACACATAAGTTTATGGAATACTTAGAAGGAAAATATGAACAATTGAAATTTTATACTTCACTAAGATAGCTCAACACATGAATCCTGTAAAGAAGTCTCTTTATAACTTGTTCTGTCTGTCGACTGTAAATTGGTCCAACAACCCTTAGGCAAGAGATCGATCAACTAATGAAATATTCAGAAATCCACACTTGATAATTCAAATGATGAAGTATTTATACAACATATTACAAAAATATCTTGTCAACCGACTAGGATTTATTCTAGGAAAATAAAACATCTTTATACAAAAAGACAGTGACACATTTCAACTGTCTGATATCTAGCCCTGATTCTTTGCTTGTTGTTACATGTCTGTTCTTTCATCCTTTACATTAAATCACACCACTTCTCCCATGTTTCTTCATCTGGGATTTTTATTTTCATCATCCTATGGTAAATCTCATCTGCCTCTAAATATGTGGCAAATGTGGGCTTATTTACAAAAATGTGATTTACCTCATGCTGGAGGTAAAATAAGTTTTCTAGAGTTTGAAGGAGCACCTTGCCTATGGGAATGCCCTTCATTGAGGAGATGTGGGAAGTTTTTTTGGCCAATACCCTTAAATTCTTGACATAATTCTCATGTCTCATGAGATTGTAATTTATTACTAGAGGCCTTGGCAGACCCTTCTGTCTCAATACCTCAAACTTGTTGAAAAACCTGTTCATTGCGAGTTCCAAGGTTTGACATTTCTCCTCAAGTTGTAGCATTAGATAGTCTCTTTTCTATCAACTATCCCAAGCTCTTCTAATTCATACTTATTTTTTGAATTCAAGAATTTGATTAGTTCAGAGGCTTCCTTTGGTTTCTCTCCAAGGTTGGCTTTGGCTTTTTGAATTGCCTCATCGGCTTTCTTCACCAAGTCATTTTGCTCAAATATAATCTGTATAGAAGGCCAAATATCACAATTGTTGTTTTGATTTGGCTAAAGGCTCTGTTAATGACAACTCCTTCTCTAGCTTGTGGATTCTTTTAGTCAGTCTATTGGCTTTCTATACTTCAGCTTGATGCATTACTTCTCCCAATTTCTTTTCATCCTCTAAGCTCTTTACCTATTCCTTGAGCTTATTAATCTATGTAGTCTGAATGGACATATCTTCCATTGCTTTTATTAATCTGCTGGTCTCATTAGTGGGATGGGTTGTTGGTATTTCTGGTGTTGGCATTGGTGTAAATACTGGTGCTGATGTAGATAAAGGTGTTGATGTAGATATTTTGGGGATAACATAAATGGGAACTGCTTCCAGAGTAACCATGCTAGCTTGTTTTTCATGTACAAGCTTATCCACCTCTATCTCTATTTCCTTTAGCTGAGCTATCAATTGGATGATTAATTTCATCATCTAATCCTTTTGATTGTCTATCTCCAAAGACTCCTTGGTTTGTGGATGCTCAGTAGTTGGTAGTTTTAACTATTTCTTTAGTGCAGCTATGTCTGCATTTTTCTTCGTTATAAGCTCTTCTGTTGCCTTGATGTCAGTTGGATTATAGCCAATCTCTATTACCGACTCTTCCAATGACTTAATCCTGTTTTCTTTTGCTAGTGATGAGGCTTTCTCTAGCTTTAACTATGACTGTACATTTGATAGGGAGTTTTGTAACTTCTAGACACTTAGAGCTTTATGTGTCATGGTTGAATATATCATCTCTCCTATCTGCTCATGAAACTCAATTTGTTCAATTGGATGCACGTCCTTGGAAGGGAATTCAAATCTTGTTTTATTATAGTCTTATGAAGTTTTGGGGGCCTATACCTTCAGCTGCAGGAATTTCATCTGCATTTTCCTTGTCCTGAGGTCAAAACCTGAAGAAACCTACTCTGATCTCTAGGATTTTTCTTCCATTATTGTGTATATGTTACAACCTTCAGTGCTTCATTTTTAATTTTAATCTCTTTATATTTCTCAATGATATCATTTTCCTTCTCAACTAGCTTACTGGATGTTGAAATATCTGCACTATTTTTCTTTTGAATGATTTCTTCCTTGGAAGATGATGGCAGAGGTGTTTCTTTTGTATGTGGTGTAGGTGTATCATCCCTGATAACAATCACTTTCTTTATTTCAATTGTCTCTTCCTACTCTATTACTGGATTCAACTTTGCTTTATTTTTATACATAATCTTGAAGTTATTGTTAGATGTAGCTTCTGCTGAGTAAGAGCCTTCTTCTCTAGACCTTTTTGAAATCATATCTTGTGGGTGTAGAGTAAGCAGGATGGAACTAGTATCAATTTTCTCCTCCAAATCCTGTAGAGTGTTTTCCAACCACTAAGACTGGCTATAATATTTCTCAATCTCGGGCTTAGATTCATGGATGAAAGGGATGAGTTTAGAGTTAATTATTATTTTTCTTATGACACCCAAGGTTTCATATGAACATTTGAAATTGTTGTTGAACTTTAACTCATGTAGGCATCTGTCTGCTTCTTTTCCAGCATCCCTACTATTGCATACAAAGGGCCCTAGTTGGTTTTTTATCTTGAACTGGGTTTTATTTTTTCCTGAAAGGAATTTTACCTGATCAGAATTCAATATCTGTCTAATGTACTCTAAGGCAAATATCCTCATTGGGAGCTATTTGGGAAGCTTGTAAGGGACTAGTTGGGTTCCATATACTCTAATCTCTATGTGGTTCTAGTATAAATAACAATCTCCTATATTTCTTTGGTTAGATAACTGTAGAACTTTTTTGATTTCATTACTGATTCTCGGTTGAATGTTGTTGCTAAGCATATTAACCACTGGGTATACAAAAGAATCAATAAAGTATTTTTAACTAAATTCATTGGAATCCTTTCTGATCAAGGATGTCCAAAATATTACAAACTGGGGAGGTTGATTGTAAACCTTTCTAACTGAAAACATATGAACAAATGAAATAATATTGAGGAGTATTTGAACACTCCTTCTTCTAGAAGTTTGATCTGTTGATCATGCATGGCATCTGTCAGGATTTGGGCAAAGTTGAAAATTATAACTGGAGGTTGGCCTGGGAAAAAGGTAGAGAAGAAACCAAGGATGGATTCATCTACACACTCATCAGTAAAATATCCTAGGATACAAGACAACATGGTCACAATTTTTTGGGTTTGTTCTCGGAACATGGTAGCAGAGTATGGTGGGTTGATTTTAGGAATTTTCACTGATTCAGGGAGGAAATTCTCAAATATTTGAGACCTGTTAGGAGAATCTAGCTTTAGGTAAAGCTCAGTGAGAGTTTCAATGGAGAAAGGAAATCCCTCTGGTTGTGATGGAATCTGCAACATTTGGTTGATGGATTAGGGAATGATAGTAATTAGAATTTCTTGGTTAGGGGTGACTATGGCTTTTTCATTTGGAAAATAACTGAGTTGGAAAAGTCTAATGGCTTCAGGGAAATGGTGGGTTTGTGGAACTGTGTATTTTGGTAGGTTAGATTTCCAAAGATTTATATCATCTTCCTGATCAACAAACTTATCATGGCTCCAACAATGGAGCTCCAAGATATTGTTTTCAGTAACAGTGTCGATTATTTTAAAGTCCATGTCAGCCAGTGGAGTAAGGTCGACATCTAGTAGGGGTGGTTGCAGAGGGTTCACTGTTTAGATGGTCTTAGAAGCCATTGATTTGATTCAATTATTAATTAATGTACTTAATTGATGGTGGTCGATACTCAGAATTACTTGGAGTACTGAAGCTTTATTTGTAGAATGGGTCCAGCTGACAACGGGGATTTAATCTAGTTGGAAATGGTGACTTTAGTATTTTCTGCTAGTCCACAGATGTAGGGAAATGATTTTGATAGTGGGGTTTTATAGCTTAAAATTTGTGGTTTATTGCATGCCCTCGGGGTGTTTTGTGATTTGGGAAAGAGGGGGTGCGAGAACACCAGGAAATGCCACATGGTAGGCGAGCAGGCATAGAAAACTGCCTATTTCACTCCCCCCCCCCCCCCCCCTCCCCCCCTCAGGATTAAATCTAGACTCACATCGAGGGGTTCAAAAAAAATTGTGGGACGCCCGATCTGTCCGACGACAATAGAACAATAGGCAATGTTGTGTGCTTTCAAAGGAGGTGGGGTCAGGTAATATTCTGTGCTTTAGACTCTAAAAATAAGGGTTTTGTGTTTTTATG
Source organism: Pinus albicaulis (assembly GCA_034641835.2). NCBI lineage: Eukaryota > Viridiplantae > Streptophyta > Pinopsida > Pinales > Pinaceae > Pinus > Pinus albicaulis. The sequence goes on from CM076570.1 coordinate 651,323,301, forward strand.
AAAACATAGATTTTTTTAAAGCGGTAAGGGGGTTTTCATAGGGGAAAAAAGGGATTTTAGCAAGGGGAAGCGGTTAGAAGAAGGGGGAATGAAGAGGAAAAAGGGGATAAAGGGCTAATTAATGATTTTTTTCTTCATTGATTCAAGTAAGAACATTTTGATCTTTAGTAGTTCTTAATCTTTGTCTTTCCTTCTTTTCTAGAGACTTAGCAGTTCTCTTTTAAGAGATAAGCATAATGATGCTTATAGAACTTTTGAAAATTATTCTACCTACACTTTTATTCATGCTAACATTTTTTATTTTTTTTTTAATTGGGTGCATTTGAGCTTGCTGACCCTTTTATTTTCTTCTGATAAGCAAACTAACGTATTTCTAACCTTATATCTTCCAATTGCTCAAATTAAACTTATGAGCTCATTTTTATTCTCTACCTAACTACTAATCTGCTAATATTAAATGGTTTGGTCAGATATTTATTCACTAACTATCATAACATAAAATTTAAAGGAATGAATGATCAAGATTAGATTTCATGATCATCATGAATTGTGGCATTTTGAACAAGCTGCACACAATTTGTTTGCAAAAAGTAAAGTAAGCTAAGATTAGTGGCATTTGAATGTGCAACACTTTCAGAAGTTATTATTTCTTCTTTTTATGGGGTTCATAATCTTCTTTCTTTTTTATATTTTCTTTCTTTTTGTCCTTTGATTATTCTTTTAGGACATACCCTCTTTTCATTTTTTAGTATGGAAAACGTTTGCAGAAATGCAAAGGTATGTACAATATTACAAGACTTAACATAGCCAATTCAAAATTATGATCCCTATTGTTATAGAACCCTAACAGTCTCAATTTTTCTTATTAAAGTGTCCAATTTTACATCAGAAGAGTATGATGCCTCCTCTTTGATAGTTACTCTCCTTTCACCCTTCATTTATGACTTCTTTATGAAAAAATTAGCTTCTACACTAATTTCATTTTTCTACATGTCTTCTAATGTAGTAGGATTCCTTTCTCGCAACTGATAGGCCAGGTCTGGATCAAAACCATCCGAGTAATGCAAAAGGGCCAACCCTGGAGGGGGTTTGATCTCATTAGGAATGGAATGGTATACTCTGTTGAATCGGGTAGTGAAGTCTTGTACTGATTCATTTGGTTCTCTTTTTAGATTGTTATATTAAAAAAGGATATGTAATGGATTCTTATTTACCTCCCATCGGGATATGAAAGCATCTATCAACTTATTTGAATTGCCTATGGAATTTTCATTTAATAACCTTAACCATACTTTAACTTCTCCTGAAAAACTCTGAACTATAATTCTCATTTTTTCATCGTCTTCACTACTTATTCCAGATCAATAAAGTTAGTGACTTTAACTATGTGTTATTTTCTAGTGATTGAATAATTTTCATCATAAAGTGGTAGCCTCTATCCATAACCCTGAGGTAATGCATAGAGTTGACCTGGTAAGATGAGGGATGCAAATCTAGCCATAATTCTCGTTGAATGGACTATAGGAGTGATACTAGGAAGAGTTTGTTGAACAGGTGATGAAGTAGATGGCGTAGAAGAGGAAACAACAACTGACTCTGAGTGTGTTGGGATAGGTATTGACTCTTGTTGATATTTGATTATGGCTTTTTCCAACTGGTACTGAAGTTGGTTTGCTAAACATTCAAGATTATAAAATTGACTCTAGACTTTAGTGTCAAAGTCAAATTCAAACTTAGCTTCTTCAAAGGATAAATTTTATTCAAGTTTTAAAGAACTAAGATCTAATTCAGATAATGACTTGACCTCAGAGAGCCTTAATGGATCAAATACTATGTCAGCTAATGAGGTTTCAGACTTAGATCGAAACAATGACAACACAAATTTTGAATCAAATGGTATATCTTCGAGGGATAGAACTTTAACAAGCAGCGAAGAAGATCTTACCAACGGGATTGGATCTGATTGAATTTCTATAGCTTGATATCTATGCTTCAGAACAAGCCTCTCTGGATCTTCGACGAGATCAGATGGGTGAGGATCAGGATTTGATCTGGTGTATCTCCTTGAAGCGAGAATGTTCACTCTTCAGCAACTTGTTTTCTCTGCAAATTTTTCAGATCAACCTCAATGAAATCTTAGACCTATCATCCAGAGGCCAAGAATTAGAAGAACTAATGGTACAACCAGGGAATATCTGACACTTCTCTTCCCTAGTATGGTCCCCAAGATGTTAGCACTCCACTGGATCCTTGAGGCTGAGAAGAGACAAGCAAAGGTAACTACAAACCGAGCTCTCACCAAGTAGCTAGCCCTACTAGGCATGAGAGGGCTCTCTCCAATGGATCAAAATGAAGAGGGATAGATCAATTAGGTTTTAGGATAGGTATATTAGAACAGGGGTTTTGATTAGTTGATTTGGGTGATGGATGAGTGAATTAGGTCAAAGAGGTAAGTAGGTCAGGGCAAATAAGTTCATAATTGCAGACATCTGATGGGGAAAGGTAGTTAAGCACTCTAACTTTATAGTTCTTAGGTGAGATGGATCAGACTGGTGAGGTGATAAAAATAACATGACAGTAAATGAATTCCTTTTAAACTGAATAAATGAAACAAAGTATGGTGATTCTCCCAAAATAGAGCATATAATATGTATTTTGCCTATCAAACTTGAGAATCAAACATATCATAGAACTGGAATGAACATGGAAAGTACAAAACATTCATACATATGCAACAGAAGAAGAAACTATGCCAAATTACAGTACCACATGAATCCCACCAAAATAGCTGCAACTCATCCAATATATTCTTGCCAAAATCTGAATACACTAGTGTCCTTGATCAATACACCAGCATCCAACCTGTGAAATGAGTAAAGAAGTGAAAGATATATAAATGAAATAAATTCTCCCAACCTCAAGGGTCAAATCCCTGAGTTGTGGAGCTGATCCACAAAATTTTAAACTCCAAACCTAGAGTGTAGGGAGGTCAAACTGACTCATCCCTAACTTTAGTGAAACTATTTCATCAATCCTAAAAAATACTTTTACCTAATGTATTTACCCCTAGGTAACTCAAAAACATCATAATTACATTTACATCCATCATTTACATTGGTAAAAACATGATTTTCCATGATGAAACTCAAAAAACTGAGAAAAAGTCAGAAATATCAAGCATTGGTCACGAGCACAGTGCCCGTGTCAAGAGCGCAACGCCATCTTCAGCTCAACTTTTGAAGCGGTTACTGATGTCCAAATTGAGATCAGGATAGATCATTGGAAAGCATGTCCTGCCTAGTTTCCAAAACTATCCTTGGTTTCCAAAAATGATAAGGTTTGACCCTCCAAAAAGGAAATCTCCCAATACTAGTCAGGAGTGCAATGCCTAGCAGAAAAACGAGGCAAAAACATGATTTTTAGGGTGTTTTATGACCCTTTTCCCTCCCAAATTGCCAAAATTTTCTTAGAAAAGTGTCTAACTTGACTATTCTCTGCCCTTTGAATCCAATGGTAGTCTTTGTTTTTCATTTGGAGGGCTCTAGAAGAAGAGAAACACCTAGGGCGTTGCACTCCTGGCAATCTAGTTGAGCTAAAAACTATCAGAAATTTGCAAAAACCCAAAAATTCAAAACTTTGCTAAAAAATCCATCAAAATTGTTTTGTGGAATCTTGATGAAGCATCCTAAGCAATGAGATATTCCTATGCTAATATGCCAATCTTATCTCCTTCCTTTTTCTTGGCTAGGTTTTGCTTATGTTTCTCCTGCAATTGCTTGAGTTTAATGCTACAGACCTTGTTTATTTTGATATACCTATTAGACATATTTCTGAGCATCTTGTTGCCATTTTTTTCCTTGTGGAGGAGTTTCTCAAGGTGGATATTAACTCTATAAATCCATATCTCTTTGTCATCTTCAACTTCATTGGGAATCCTCTCCTCAAAAGTGAGTTTTTCATCCTCAATCTTCTGTTGTTGTAGAGCCCTCTTAAGACATCTTGTCTTAGGTCTTGTTCTGTTGCTTTGAATTTCATCATGATCAAGGTCATCAAGTGACATCATGGCCTTACCTCTTTTTGTTTTGAGCAGCTCTAGCTCCATAAGTACTTTATGATCTTTCAGCTGCTTATTTTCCTGCTCAAGAAATGAAATGACAAATTGAGCTCTATCCAAATTAGTTTGTAGTTATTTAATTTGGACATCCTTTTCTTTGAAAATCAATCTTGAGGCCTTATGATCATCTTGTAGATCCAATTCAACTAGGTCAAACTATGTTTCCTCATCATGAGGGTCCTTGTCCTCTTGTGTTACTTCCTCATACACAACTGCCTCTTTCTGATGCTCATCCTGATGTACCTTCTTTGTTGATGAAGAAGGCAAGGCCCCTTCCACAATCTATGGAGGAAACACCTTCCTAGCTCCCCTCTTGTAGGTTTTGACCTATTTATCCTTCTCAGCCTCTTTTTTCTTTTTAGGTTGTTTGACCACAACTCTGCTAGATTACCCAATTTGGCTCTGAAATAGTGATGATGATGATGAGATGGGTCGAGAAGGTTGAACTAACGAAGGAATAAATGCAGTGGGCTGAGGTGGTGGAGCAGTGAAAACATCATTGGAATTAAAAGTATCCCATGAAATATTCAATTGTTTCATATGATGGAGTAGAATGATTTTGATCAAAGAGTGATGTAAGAGGTTGTTAATTTTCTTATCATATTCTCTCTTCTGTACTATGTAGGCCATTTTTTCTATGCTCCTGAACAAATAGCATGGGATGTTGAGCAACTTGACTCTTGTGAAGTGCATGAGCAGTCTAATATAATATGTGTAAAGTCTGGAGAACCTTCCTTCACAAGATAAATACTTCATAATGGTTTTCATCATGGTGGTATACCTATCAAGAAAGTAACTTAAAGGGAAGACTTTGTTTCTATCATTTTTGTACCTTGGTTTGATGAATGGTTCATAATACTCGTCATCTAGGTCTTTGGCTTTAAACCATTTCTCACCCATATTAGGTATCCCTGTGGCAACATCAATGATAGGTGTGGATATGGTGAAGGTCACACCTGCAAGGGTCACCTGATTGTCTTTAAGGTTTGAGATGAAAACTATGAACAAAACAAGGTGGTGTTGAACACTTTGGACCATTTCACATAAATCAAGGCAACCAACATATTCGAAGCAAGAGACTATCATGGTGAGTAAATAAATTCTCTGGTGTTAGCAGGTTCAAGCCTCAAAATTATTCCTCCCTTGTGAGGTCTTCTTTCCTCTTTGTCCTCCTCCTCCTCCATGAAATCTTTGTCTTCCTCCTCCATGTTGTTTTTTAGTTTTGAAACCCTGGGGAAGGGAAAGGGGAGTGGAAAATAAGTTTAGAGAGTGGGGATAGGAGTAGGAAAAAATGGGGAAATAGGGAAGGGGGTTAAGAAACTTAGGGGACTGATATGGGATCAAAATACTTAAGGAAATGAGGTGGGGAAATTTATTACAAGTATAGGGAAGCTACCTAGGAAATTTGTAGTTTAGGAGCTAGGGTTTTGGGAAATATAGTTTGGGGACAAGGATTTAGTGATTTAGGGATAGGGATAGGGTTCACTATGATATTGGAAGGGAATGCAGGGTCTAGGGAACAATTTTGGGATGTAGGAATAGAAACTAGGGTTTCTTAGCTTGAAAACTTTGAAAATTTAAATAAGAAGTTTAATACTTTAAATTTGCAATTGGTAAATGCAAGGAGGGCTTAAAATGGTGTTGCTTACCTTTTTATGAGGTGCAGTAACCCTTGTTTGTGATTTGGAGCACTTGTATCAAGTTTTAGAGGCTGTGAGTGAAACTTGGCAAGAGTGCAGCGCTAGTTGTAGAAGCATAGTGCCTATCTCCCAGGAGTGCAGCACCTTTACCAGGAGCGCATCGCCTTTACCGGGAGCGCAGTGCCTTGCCTCTAAGAGCATAGCGCCACCCAAAAATTTGAATTTTTACCTTTCAAACTTGATTCACAAGCTGAGGGAGTGGGAGCTCGATGGTTGGGAGAGAAAATGAGTGCTTTCTTTATCTTGTGATGGGATTTATACTTGGTGATTTGAACGAATTTTCTTTTGGGACCCACTTCTCTTCTTCTCATTCATTTTAAGCTTTTAAATCTTTACCTTTCACTTTTGTTTCTGATCTTTGGATATTGATCATTTGATGGATTTGAGAACACTTTAGACTTTGAAACTTTTGAGTTTTCTTGGCAAATGAAACTTTGAGAAAACATAAAATTACATAATGGAATAAAAACTACATATTTACATTTCCACTTTACATGGTAAAGTGAATTTATTGATCACCCTTAGTATTATTGGTCTTTTATGCAATGGAAATGATGTTTTAATGTACCTTGAAAACCATAACACCTAATGGACACATTAACTGAATGGACTTCATGATGATATGATTGAAAAGGTGATAAATACTCATAAATAATAGACACTCGGCATAGTGTTAAAATGAGCCAACAAGTGATGACATGAATTTTTTTTTAAAAGAGTGAACCTTGATTAAAATCTGCACCAAGTGACCAAATTTTTGTATGACCTAGTGGAATGACAAAAAAATTCTGAACGGGACCCCTAACATGACATGAAAGATTTAATTTTGATCACTGGTGGAAGAATGAAAATACTGACACTAACAGGAACAACAACTTGGGTACCATTGTTTTCAAATATCATCCGCCTCTTCTTCAGGTTGATTATAGCATCCATGTCGTAAGCCCAATCAAATCCCAACAATGCAAGATAAGGATTGCTATCATCAATTATCTCAATAACTTGGAAGTCAACCAACACATTGGCTCCATCAATATCTATGTCAATCCCCTATAATCACCCCATAGGAATGATCTTCTGTTGATTTTCCATCCTCAGCTCAATCGGTGACCATTACAGCTTAGGCCTTCCCTTTCGCTCCCATGTTTGTTTCGGCAGAACATTGGCATCTGATCCTAGATCCAAAATGACTTGATCCATCTCATAATCTTTGATCTATGAAATCAACTACATCTCTCGACCTGTTCTTTTCTTGTTCTTGTACGCCTTATTTACTACGCGTTGTTCTAGTTGCAACTTTTTCTTGCCAACGTAGTTATCTATCAACTCCTGCAACCCTTCTACAACCTTTTGTCACTTAGTAATTTCATACATGTTTGTAATAAGGATGCCAAGATAGACTGATAAGCTTCCTTTACTTCAGTATATTCCTTCGACTTATCCCTTAATGGAAATCATTGTCTTTGCGTGGTGGATATCGAAGCTTTAGGAGTCATAAATGTCTTCTTTGCTTCCATGAATGGCCCTTTCTCACATTGTACATTAAACCCAATCCCTTAATGGAAATCATTGTCTCTACATGGTGGATATCTAAGCTTTAGGAGTCATAAATGTCTTCTTTGTTTCCATGAATGGCCCTTTCTCACGATGTACATTAAACCCAATGTTTTTATCTTCATCTTTCCTTACCCATGTCTCTGTCATAGTCCTATTTTGTTATGTGTGATTTCCTCTAATTTTCACACCATTGCGCATTACTATGTTAATGCTAGGATCATATTGGCACAGTTCAACCCTCATCATTTGTATATTCCGATCCAATTGTTGGCCACGCTTCTCCTGCATTTTAGCTAAAAAAATGGGGCAATATTCAATTTCATGACCAAATTATTCACATTACTTATAGGAAGCTACAGTAGGATTTTGACAATCCCTGGAAAAAATTCCTGGTTGTCCGTAGTTGTAACATATGATCCTCCCTCATCCATGACCAACACCTCCTCCTCGTCCATGCCCTCGGCTTAGGAAACATCCTCACACAGTCGACAAGCCCAAAGCCTCACGGCCTTATGCTTTCATTTTGTATGCACCAAGATTGTTATACATCATTATATTTTATCTCTTACAATGTTGTTCATCGTGTCCCACTAAACTGCAAAAATTGCGAAACAACTACTTTGACGATTTGACAAATTGTTGGCTTGCAACTTCGCATAGGATACACCATACATGGGGCCCTACACTTGGTCTAGCACTCGTTCCAGGCTTCAATGGATTCGACATCCCAACGCCTAAATGGTATCCATAAACATGGCACTTCTCTTTATAGTGACCCTTTGCTTTGCACTTGATACACCAGACTTCCGACCTTATATCAACTCTAACCTCCTTTCCCTTCTTTAGATAATGGAGATCCACGTGCAAGCTCACCAACTGAGTCTGAATTCGTTGCATTCATATGCTTGTATCAACTACTAGTGAAGCTTCAAGCTTCATCGCGATCTTTAGCGCTTCAGCCTAAGTAGAAAAATTTTGTTTTGCCAACGGAAATCTGAGATGAGGCAACAACATAGTAATGAACCATTATCTATGTTTTTCATCCAGGATATTGAAGCTAACTTGGCTCAACAACGCCTTAAATCTTTGATCTCCCTCCCACACAGTCTCAATAGCCAACTGCTAAATCTCTTTGATTTTTGTGATACACTGTGACTGCAACTTAGGTTTCTTGATTCAACGTTCAACACGGTATTTTTCTTAGCCAATGTAGCACTTTCATTCGTTGTAACATATTTCATGTACTAGGACAATGCTCTATCTTGCAATGTTGTAACCAACTGTAATTTCATCATATTCTTATCTCTAGTATTTTTTGAACTCCATATCGCTTCTACAACAAACCAAAATTGTTATGAATCATCCAATCCCTTGAACATAGGCATCTTCGGGGATTGGGCCATGGTGAACGGGGGAGGTGGAGGTGGAGGTGGATAAATAGAATAGGATGGGTTAATGATGGGGGTGGAAGGTTGGGGACTATTTGCAATGCCTTGCAGACTTTTAGATCTCAGCAATAGATTCTCGAGGTAGCAGTGTTGTTTTCTCTTTCTTCAGACTCAAATAGCAAACGGTATTTAGTTTCAATGTAAGTACCCCAATTTTTTATGAATATTTTACTACTCTGCATAGCATGAGGTTCTCTTTCTTCAAACATAAATCTGAGCGCATATGTAATATACTCTTTTTCACACAATAAAATTCTAATCCAGAACTTCAAAGAATTAAAGTACTTACCTCTAGGGACTTTGAAGAACTTGCACTTAGTTCACTATCATACACAAACGTCTTGATCATGAACTTAGTAATAAACCCTCCAAGGATACTATCAATCCAATAATCAACAACCATCGTGATCTCTTTATCAATATTTCTCAGCTTCTCAATTAGATCTGGGGTCCACGCAGCTAGCTTATTATTGAACCGACCCATCTACGTAGCTAGTCTTGATATCCACTCGTACAACTCACTAGAAAACGACATGAAAAGGATCTCATACTGATTAGAGATGCACGTGTTTATGTTTTCTTGCACAACAAACTCATGTTCTTTTAGACTTACCCAGTCTTCAATCTCTTGCTTAGATTGATGCCACATCCAACTATCCCTCAATCAGATCTTGGTCCCAGAAATGAAACTATTTTTTGGCTTGATGGGGCCTAGACCCAGGTTCAAATGTGACTACGTGAACCAAAAAAACCCACTATTACAATCCTTTCGGCAACAATTTTCTTGTGCAGACTGAAGTCTCACCCGAGGCAATATAAGGAGATGCTAGAACCAAGTTTATGCATCTAGAGGGATAATGGAATGGGGATTTAGGGATTTTTTTCCTTTACATAGCTTCACAAAACAGATATATTAATTATACGTGTGTTTTTCAACACATTTGTTGAACTTTCCAGTAACTACAAGATCTTACTTATGCTTGCATAAAAAAATGTAAATAACCATAAACATATCTACAATGTTCAATTACAGAACAAAAACCTTATTCAACATAGAAACTCATGAACAACAACTAAATAAAACACATCAGTACAACCCAAATCTTTCCCAATAGTTCTTTCATTAATAGCCAGATCCTTCTCATACATTCACTATCCACCCTGCACACATAAGTGATGGGGTTTGTGCACACAACTACAGACTGCCTAAGATCTCCACGCACTCAATTGTAGGAGCCTTTCTTGATCTAACCCAAACATGGACTTTGACTCAAAATAGTATTACATCCAAATGCATTTCATCAGATCTATGATTAAAGCTTGTATATGACTTCTATATAGACTCCTTATATATACTTTTCATTTACAATAGCATGGGCGGAGTTCAACGTTCATAAAATATTCCCATCCCATTACAAAATAATAGGCTTTGACCCACCCCAAAACCCCTAAGACTCAAAATGGACTCTGCGCTGTGTAGTCCGCTCCTAGATCTACAAAGTCTTCTCTCTTCTTTTTTCGAGGGAGGGGGGGGTGTCCCATGTCCAACACCAATATGCATTTGTATAAATTTACCTTTGTTATAATATATACGAAACTTGTATCTATTGAGTAAGAATATGCTTTATTGTCATCTTTTGCAAATGTGGAATGTGGATTGTTTCTCTCATGTTTTTATTTTTAGAATCCCTACTCTTGTATTTGGCATGTATATCTGTGTATATTTATTTTATCATATTAAGGAGGAGCACCACCTCTCGAAAATGTAGAAATAATTTTCCTTGTATGTTATCTTCTAGGCTTTGAACAATCCTAGAGACCATCAAAGACCTAATTCCACTAGTGGCCACAAGGCATTTATCTTAAGTGTTGGGCATGCATTTATCTTAATGTTAGAAATCATTTTTCTTTAGTTTTGGGTGTGGATTTCTCTTAAGCTTGGTTTCCTTAATCCTAATGGGAATTTTCTTTCATCTTCTACTTTGTGAGTGCTTTTTTCTACCTATGGTTATGCCTTTTTAAGGCATTGGGGCATGCATTTAGTATATTTGGCATGCATATTGGGGGAATGATTATCCTAGTTGGAATTTTATGAAAGGATGGGCATGCATTTTTCACAATGGGGGTGCAATTTTTGTGCCTATGGACATCCATTTTTGTGCCCATTGTCATGCATTGGTGGAAACCTTGTGGCATGCATAGTGGGAATGGTAAAAAAAGGTTGAGAGATATTTGTTGGAATCATGATTGCCATTAGACAAAAACCCACATGAATTAGTCTTCGCTACAATCACTAGAGTTAGGTTCCATGAGAGGCGGTTAGTCCATGTTGCGAAACACACGGGGAGTGGTGAACCCAATGTCCAAAAATCTCCCCCCCAACGCGAGCCGAGTGAGTTTCAAACTCGGGACCTATCGCGCTGACACCACTTGTTGGAATCACGATTTCTGTTAGACCAAAACCCGGAGGCATTAGTCTCTGCTACAATCGCCAAAGTTAGGATCCGCGAGAGGCGGTTATTCCATGTCGCGAAACACACGGGGAGCGTTGAACCCAATGTCCAACAATATTTATAGAGGTATAAATTTATGCCTAAAAATTAATAGTGAACAAAGTTAATACCATTGGAGATCTCTTGAAGATATGAACCCAATGGTGGACCTAATTTTGGGTCTTGAAATGAATATTGAGAGGAAAAAAAATGGACCCTACATAGTTTCCTTAAGAGAACCTATGGAATTGAGGAAAGGTTGTTACAATGTGTCCAATGGAACATAAAATGGGTTTTAGTTTCCATCAATTTGGGTTTTTTCTTGAATTATCATATGATCGTCAAAACACCAAAAAATGGGTTGATCTGTAAACTATTTTGTATATTCCACTGGACAATTCGTTACAACAGGTCTGATAATATTATATTAAAAATCTGAAATTCTTACACTGTTACAGTTCAATTGGATTTCAATATCTATATATTTTACGGTAATTAGTGCATGCATGCGAATGGAAATTATGCAAAAATATATAATGATAAAATAAAACCTCACACACACACACATAGGACACAAGATATGTTGTGGGAAACCCTTTCGAGAGAAAACATAACTGGAAGGTGAGGCTACTTCACTCTCTTTCTCTGTGTGGAAATATGGTTGCAGGTACAAATAAGTAAGGCATGTGGCTTGTGGGTTGCTACAGTGTGCAAAACCTCTTAATGCACTATAACTCCTATCCCTCTTAGCTATTTTTCTCTGCTATGGAACAAAATTCACTCGGAATAATTGAGTACATCAAATCTTAACTAGAGTTGCAATATAGACTCTTCTAGATTCTTTTACATCACAAACACATGGCTAGACCCCTTTCCATGAATAATGGGGGTTAATGTGACATCCTCTAAAACCTTAGTGGTGAAAACAAGAAATTATTTAGCATATAGACTCTAATTGGCGTGATTACTTCATTGTTGGAAAGTATATATGTGTAAAATAGCATGAAAATATGTGGCGCTAAAGAAGCAAATTTTTACCCCCAAAATTTTCTTTTTGATGTCTCAAAACACTCCTAGAATATTTCAGACCTTGTTTTTCCAAACTAGGTCCCACCAGTCAAAATGGTCTCATGGATTGATTCCTCTACTTTTTCCACTTCGAATGCATCGTGATGGATGAAAAACAATAGCATTATCCAATTTGGATCATGGGTTGTCTTACCATCCAAAGAGACTAGAAAGTGTTCATCGAACATTTCTCTGCCACGTCGCCATTCTAACACCCACTTTCGAATAAATTTCCTTACCTACATCATTACTTTGTCGCATATTGTATGATAGTGCATTTCAAAATGGCTTAAGGCCATTATTTTTCACATCTAAGTTCCACCACCATATGCGTGGAATGTGTAAGGAATTCTTGACAAATATAAACTCTATATAAATGCTAGATGGTGGTAACTCCTTCAATATGTGTACCACCAACACTATGTGTAGCTACCAAATATGTGTGTGCATTATCTTCCATGGAGTAGGGCCACCTTTGATGCTATTGTATATTAATTAGTGCATTGACGAGTGTAATAAATTCATGTGTGTTACCTATACAACTATCTAGTGTGTTTTGAATGCATGGGGACACTAATAATTAATGTGATGTATATAGAAACCAATATTTTATATGGTATAGAACATAATGTTATACCATTGACATTTTTTTCCACAAGTGAAAATGTGAATCAAATATAACAAATAAATTAGTTGATATCTTCTCCACCAAAGAGGCATGGTTGCCGCATAGAGTGAAAAAAGGTAAATTTGGTATTATTTACAAAATTATAAAACAAATATAAATCCACTATCGAAGAGATGGAATGGAGGAATCCATCAATTCAATACCAACGAACAATCACCAACTTATAAGGGAACAAGGATCATTAATGCTTGTGTGTTTGTGAAGATATGAATGAAAGGTGAAGTGAAATTTATGTTTGATGTTTCGTTATTTTAGCATACCGCAATATACCTTATATATTAAAGCATTGATCTCAGTATAAGTATAAAGTGCACTATATACATTCTTTTATAAAATATTTTAGCCTAAATCAATGTGTCTATTAAAATTATGCATCAATGTAGTGATATCTTATAATTTTGACTCTGTCGTACACATTATCTCAAATGGGCTATGGCTTTGGGATCGGATTTCAGCTTCTGTATGGTGCTTTTGGATGTTGGACTGTTTATCTTGTGAGTATTCTTTATGCGGAGTCCTCAGGTCAGGTAGAACTAGAGCCACTGGAAACCAAACCCAATGCTTGAATCTTTGCTGGACCTCTTTACTGTCGAACACATGTCGTTGTATCATTATCAGCGTAGTCATATCTTTCTCTAATTTTGACCTTGCCACATAAGTATTCAAATGGGGTTGCAGCCTTGGGATCGATTTAAAACTTTGTGGTGGTGCTTTTAGTGTTGGACTATTGGCCTTTTTAGTGTTTTATATGAGGCTCAGATAGAACGTAGGTTCGTCGGATATCAAACCGGGATGCTTGAACTTTGCTGGTTGTTTTTACGGTCAGTTCGTGGCTTGGATCATAGCTTTTTAGTAATGACCTGATGTCAACGGTGTCGTAATCGACTGGTTTTCAAAGAGGAGAATTGGAATTTGCTTTCCTGTTCTGGAAATGTCTACATCGACAAGAGATTTTGACATACTTGACATATTGATTACAGTCCGATCAATTCGTCAATTGGCTTGACTTTACCTACTACTTTCTATACTCTGGCATTGGCTGATGCGGGCATTTGATCCATAGCACTGATACCTATTGGATGGTTGAAAATTGGATTCTCCGAAATTGAACTGTGGATGTTGTCATCATCTTTGCACTCCTCTACGAGGTCCATAGCATCGGTGAGAGCATCCCGAAGGTCTTGCAGCCAATTGGCCATCGTTTCGTAGTTTTTCCGCTCCCCAGCATCATTCAGCAAGAATTTAATACGAAGAAGCTCTTGATATATTGATTCAAACTCCTGTTTGAACGTCACAACCACAGAAACTTCTTCCTTTAGCTTTTCCGCAAGAACGGGACAGAGTTTATCTGGCATAAATTGAACAACACTAGCACCTGCCATCTTTACCTTCTTTTCCTTTCCTCCTCAACTCTGAATCTCTAACTACCTTTGCCACCCTATCAGCCCAGTCATGAAGTGGTTAAGATAGGAAGCGAGCAAGAAAAGACCATAGTATATTTAGAAACAAAACGCTAACAATTCAGATACACGATTGAAAATCTAACACAAGATAGGGATTGGCTCTGTGAAATGTCATTCTTGAGAACGTTTATGGTGTGGCTTTCTTTTCAGGGTCAAAAATTTTGTAGTACTATGTACAGCTAGAAGGTTAAGTCTTTTCTACACGTCTGTATATTGAGGGCCTGATCAGCTTGTATGATCATATTTATCTGTTTACCTTCTTTATGTGGGCAGGATTCTGCTTCCATGTGGTGAAGATCGCGCATATACTATTTCCTGGCGCTTGTTTAGGAGTGGGGTTACTGAACTTGGGACTTATAAAATTGAAATTGGATTCATTAAGTCTTTACAACATGCAGTCTCTTGATTATAGAATAAATCTAGTAGTAGTGTTGTTCAATCCACTATTAATGTATCCACAAATGAAACGCAAGCAGTAAATAGTACTTCTTTCCATAACCATAATAAGGCAAAGACAAGTGATAACAATTGTTACATAGGGGAAAGGCGATCAAGAGATGGCAATGGCGATCAGGAGAATTAGTCCTTTCAAAGCGTTTATATGACTAGGCATGGTTTGCTGCTGGCCATCGTTAAACCAAATATATGCTTCATCATCATCTTTGAGACAAACATAATTCCCTAAGGTTTTTCTTTGCCACTTTTCATGGGAAGACTAGAATCCAAAATACCTGCTTGATCATCACATCATTCGCCCCCCTCTAGAGCTACACAAGGGGCAGGTATTTTTGAGGCTTCTTTAATACCCATAACTCCTATAATAAGTAATTTTATTCCAACAACACGTGCTCCCCACGAGCGAAGAAGTTCAATGTGCAATCTGTCTTTTAGTAACAGAAAAATAATGCCAAAAATAAATTGCCCTGCATCATGACCACAGCCCCAGAGAGCTCCCACTGCAGCACTTCCCATTTTGGTACGACCAATTGAAAGGGGAGAAAGAGCAGCAAGGTGGTCAGGTCCCGTTAAAGTGTGCAAAACACCAGCAACAAGTCCCGTCCAAGCACTACTAAGAAGCTATGTTTGTAGAAGGGAGAGAGTTTCCTTCTTTCCTATTGCAACAGCAGCAGAACCTCTTGCTCTTGCAGCAGCGTCAGTACCACCAATGGTTGCCACTGCAAGAGCAGGATGTATGGAGATTACCGTGACTGCTGACAGTAGAATAACTGCTCCAGTGCTAGATATCTGAGATGACAGTAACATAGTAAGGCCAACTAGACAAATCAACGCCAAGAATTGTTATACAGCAATGACCCTTTGACAGTTATATTTCAGACAATGACCAATTGGAGAGAAGACACTAAGCACCCAGAAGGAAAGAATTAATAGCAGTATAGGCACATATATGCATCACTAGATATCTATGACCATATATATTGACAGTGTATATATAAGCATATTCTGACATTTAACGCTCCTGTTGGATCCTTATTGTTTTTCCCATGTGAATGAAATATGCAAAAGCTGATGCTTACAGAAACATACCTATAATATATGCTCAAAAGACTAACTGAAGGGCTACACGTCAGAGGGAAAAACTGAAGAACCATAGGGGTCCCAAAGAGCCCACAAGGCACAAAAATCAGTCCAAGTTTGCTTGCATAATTTTAATTTTACATACTCGAGAATAGCATCATCTTATCTATCATTTTAGATAGGTTTATACCACTTTTGTCTATATCAGAGATGATGTTTTAAGTTTTGTTGAATCATGAAAATTA
Organism: Pinus albicaulis; assembly: GCA_034641835.2. Classification (NCBI taxonomy): domain Eukaryota; kingdom Viridiplantae; phylum Streptophyta; class Pinopsida; order Pinales; family Pinaceae; genus Pinus; species Pinus albicaulis. The sequence continues at coordinate 651,339,612 of CM076570.1, forward strand.
CAATGTCAATAAAAAATATACTTCTATTTTATGGGATGGGTGAAGTGTCCTTGTCCTAACAGTTGTGCCTGCTTAGCCAGAAAACTATAATTTATATTTAAGCTCCTAACAAATTCAATATCAGCACATTGACAAGGCAAAAAGTGAGCTTTCTTTGCAAAAACCGATGGAAGTAGTTAATGAAGGGAGCTTCTTTCACAAAGAACCATGGTCATGTGGTTAATCAAGTGAGATTTCTTCATATAGATCCATGACAAAGTATTTAATGAAGTGAAATTTGATCACTGAAATCCAAATAAATCTTACAAATTTAATTGCTATCAATATTCTCCTGTTTCATGGTATTATATGCCTGCATGCTATGCAAGCATTTTCAAACTTTCAATGCCATTGCTTCCAACAATGATAAGTTCAAGCATCTTAGTTCTAAACTTACAATGTGAAACTATTATTAAAAGCATTGTTTGTATTCAATGCTTAAAATTTTGATAATATGGCTGCACCACAATGCTGCCTTATGCTTTCATGGGAATGATACTGCCACTGCATGTACAACTTGATGATCAAGGATTATTTTGATAAGTCAATTTGTATGCTGCCATTGAGAGGTCTGTGAGGTAATTTGGTCTGTTGTTGCCAGATTATTTACTGCATGGCCTTGTCCTCGAGGAGAGCTGACTAAGATCATATACGACCCCTCATATCAAGGTAATGGATTATTCTTCATCATATTTTTTCATGGCATTGCATCAAGGTAGGCTCACCATTTACTATGCTTTTACAAAACTACTAGCTTGTAGCTTTTCCTATAAATGCATAGCCTAAAGTTGGATCTTTACATCAATTTTATTTTTTTATAAGCAGCAGCAAAGTAACAGTCACAGATAACTGTTCCATCGCAAGCTTTTGCAGTCTAACCTCAAAACTATTTTCCCTTGCTTCGATCTGGTGCACTTTGATTCAAGTCCTATTGCATAGTACGTTAAGCAAGTTAAGCAGGTGCATATATACATATAATATTCTATGAGTAAAGGTTAAGCGTCGCTTTCAGAAGTATTATGAGAATTCAGAGGCTAATTCAACCATGCTCACCAAATAGATGTGTTGTAGTCAACCCATGCCCCACTTGGCAACCAATGTTCAGAACCAGATGGAGGAAGTAAATTCTAAAATCTTTGACTTGGAGCTAAGCATGGATACCCAGAATGCTTCAGTTGAAAGGCTGGTATCTGAGAACAATGTTTAGATTATTCCTGCTTCTGCCAAAAGGCGCAACAGATCAGATGCATCTCTAAGAGATTTGGAAATTGAAGAAAATACAGTCCACCAGGCCATCAAGCCTACAAAAATTGATGATGCTGTTGAAAAGGAGCAAACTCAAAACTAGTAGAAAGTTTCCAATGGATGTTTTCCCCTGCTTTTATCCAGGTTCATGTTTTGCAAGTTTAAGCTTTTACTAGGGTAGTTTATTAGAATTTCATGTACTAGGCACATTTCTTTTTTAAGACAGACTGTGAAAGCATGGAGGGCGACAGACCCCAGCATATTCTGTTTACTTTGAATTTCATAGCTTCAGACTTCTTTGTATTAACTCTCTTTTAATATAATCTTTACTTGTATTAACTCTCTTTTAATATAATCTTTACTTGTTTCTATTAAAATAAAATAATAGCAAAAGCATTGTTGTATGTCAACACAAATGATAATTTAAAGTACTTGCTCGATTTCCTGCAAAAATATTAAAAAATAGCATTTCAAAAAAATGGCAATTGCCTCTATAAATGATTAACTTATTGACATAAATTTTATTGGTTTAAATGCAAACAGAAAACCCTTCACAGCTCAAAGCTTCTATAAATATAGTTACAAGGCTCAATGATCATTGCATCCACCATGTCGAACAAAAGCCACAGTTAGTACTGCCAGAATAAATATAGGAAAAACTTAAATCTGGCTCAAGGCAGCTAGAAAAACTAACTCTGGCTCAAGGCAGGGACTAGCTGCCTTGCAGCCATCCTTGTTTTGCAATGTAAATCTAAACCCTAGTGGTCCTTACTCTTCATAAAATTTTCCACTTATAAAATATAACCAAATATAAGGAATACAGCATAAAAGATAAACTATCTAAGATAAACTGTAGAGTGAAATATCTAAGTAAAAGTGCACAAGATAACTACAAATATTAAAATCTTAGGGAACATTTGGTTAAAACTTCTTCTTTTTCTATACTTTCAATGATATATGTTGTGGAACCTACTGTTTGTGATTGGCCCTGAAATCCATTCCAAACAATTCATCTCGAAATTTTATCTTTAATTTGCCTTATTTGATGTTTCAATATGTATAATTTTAAGCATATATATAAGACAACCCAGGGTGAAATTTCAAAAAAAATTATATCCTAGTTCACTATATGTAAGGAGATATACTTTGTAGAAGTTAGAGCTTGTTAATAATCCAAATTAGTTTTAAACAAGTGAACTTGTTAATAATCCAAATTAGTTTTAAACAAGTGAACTTGGAAATTTTCTATAATTTGTATTATGTGAAGTCTTAGATAGTGAAAATTTGAGAATTTTGAGAAAACATATCAAGGTATGTTTGATAAATATTTCATACTATGGTTCACTATAATTTTGTAGATATACCTTGTGGAAATTAAAGTTTATGAATAGTCTTTAAATAAATTTGAAAATAGTGATCATGGCATTTTCACTATAACTTCTTCTTCTTCTTTTCTGGGGTACTTCAAATTTTGAAATTTTTTCTGATTTGAGGAGCCACAATGAAGTGATTCAGGTAAAAATTACATAATAATATCTAAATAATTGAACATATGGCGCGCTATAAAAATATAAGTTTTATCCTGGGAAGAGGCTAAAAATATACAAGTTTTGGAAAAGTTACCATAACATTTACTTAGCACATCAAATTTTGGTCAAAATTATGGAATTAAAGAGAATACATAACAAAGTATTAGAAGACAAAATTTTGTATTTAGAAGGGCTAAAATCACATAGATATATCAATACAAAGTTTAGACATCCAGATAATCTCCAAATTAAGGTTTTAAAAGTATGAAATTACAAGTGACATAAATTTTGATTAGAAGATCCATTTTTTTAGGTGACTAAAATTTGTGATGAAGAGGAGTATTATTATTATTTTTTCATAATGCTCAAAAAAAAAATCCAAAAGCTAGTACGCCAAAGTAAATGTCTTGAAGTATTAGTCATGACCAATGAAAAAAAATTACTTAAAGTATCGATTATCCACATTGGAAAGTTAATTTAAGAAAATAAGTGATACCATGTGGGTTTAATTATCACTGGTGAAAGGATCGAATGGAAACTTGGAACAAAATATGGAGGAAAACAAGGAATAAATCCAAAATTTCAAGGTACAAACATTAAAATCCACGGCTAAAAATAAGGAAGATATTAAAAAAAAAATTCAAACCATGTATTATAGAATCTACCTAAAAGGGATATGGAGATCCAAGGAAATAATGAACATAAGAATAAGCATGGTGTTAAGACTCAATCACATATGGGAAACATTTTATCACAATTAGAGAGCACAAATATTGAATCACATAACCATAATCATGACTTTTCAATCTAATATCCACATCAACAAGTCTTCGAGTTAGCACCAAGGAATTGTCCTATTCTAGATATAAATATGAGGAAGTTTTATGGTAACAATCCTATAACATGGATATTATAGATGGATCAATACTTTGATTTACACCAACTCGCAACGTCTAAAAAGATATATATTTCATCCATGTTTTTTAGAATAATATCAACATGAATGGTATCAATGCCTTTGTGAAAGGAAAAATTATTTTATTTTATCTTATTCCATTTTTATAGAGGAATTGATAGCACATTATGGATATATTGATCAAAAATCATTCTTTAGTCAATTGATAAATCTTTGACAAAAAGGTCTACTTGCATAACACATTCAACAATTCCAAAAATTGAGTCTCATGGTAAATAAAAATTTAGAACATAATTAGGCATACCTCTCTATGGGAAATTTAAAGGAAAGCATACAACATGAGTTGCATATCCTTGAACATAAATCCCTAGAATAGGCTTTTAGTCTAGCAAGTAAAGTAGAAAGTAAGAAAATTTGGATTCAAAATTATACTGAGAGGGGAATTTAATAAGTATAATGAAAATTTTTACTTATTTAAACATTTAACCATCATAAAAAAACAATCTCATAAACTAATCAAATAACACAATATGTATGTGGAAACCCTTATTGGAGAAAACCACAATTTTTTTTTATATGAAAGATATTGTAGCTACCAATCTACAATTATAACAATTTGTAGGCACCAACCTAAAGGAGACATCAATCCCCATTGTTACTTTGTAGGCACCAACCTGTAGGAGACACCAACCCCCTTTGTTTCTTTCTAGGAACTAACCTACAAGAAACATGAATCCCCTATGATGCTTTGTAGGAACCAACCTACATGAGACACCAATCCCCTTTGCTCCTTTGTAGGCACCAATCTAATTCATTTAGTTTGCTTGCTTCTTCACAATTTCTATTAGCTACTTATTATTTCACCAAGTATTCTTGATATGTATTCCTTCACCAGGTCTATTAGTTGCTTCTGCCTTCACCAAGTCTACTTGATGCTTCTTCCTTCACCATGTATACTTCTTCAAAAACTTATTGCCTTTCGATTCTTCCCAATAATAAACTTGCACAACATGCCATGTATTCAATTTTGAAAATATGGTTTTGAAATTTATACCATAGGTACCCAAAAGTCTCTTTCTTTTCTCCTCTCGATTTCAGACTATGAAACTTCTTTGAAATAAAGTTATAACAAAAATTCCAATCTAACCTATTTGAAGCATGTTTCAAGAGCATTGAGGAACCCTAACTTCGGATAATTTTGTTACCAAATTATAGTGAAAGCATTGTGTAACCAGCTCCAAAAATAGAATAAAAAAGATATCAACGCCTTAGAAATAAGCCACTTCGAGGGGGCAACCTCCAATACATTACATAAATGAACAATTCTTGGATGATACAATTTACAAAACCTCCTTTCTATATATAGGAGTCCATGGGGCCGTAATGTAATCCTAGTGGGCCACAATGTAATCCTAGCCGACCTAACAATAATAATTTAAGGGCACAATAATAAAAAAATGGGGGTTACAAGGGTACAACAATAACAATAAGTGGGGCTACACTAACATAATAAGGGACTACACTATTAATATAGTGACTTAACATGCCCCTCTCCTTCAAACAAGTGTTGTCCTCAACGCTTGATTATTTCTTGATGCTTCTGTATAAAATTCTCATCCTCCCATGTGAAATATTTTACAGGAAAGTTCTTCCACTTGCTGAGATACTCTGAAATTGATCGTAATTTTCGAGTTCTTGTTTCTATGACTACTTCATAACTTCTTTCGATGTGATGTTGATCTTCCTGTTGTTTCATTAGATTCTGCACCAAAGTTGGGTTATCCTTTGAGAGTTGGAGAACTTGTTGTTGATGCTCGATGTGATCTTCCATTAATTTATCATCCATATTTTATATTATTTGATCCTTCAAAACATCCAACTTAGCCTCCATTTCTGCTTTTAAACCATCTATTTCATCTTCAATTGATCTTCGTAATATTGAAACTTGTTGCACTTGGTACCGTAATTTTGATATCTCATACTGCAACTCTTCCTCTTCATGCGTCATAGTATAGCTTTTTGAGGGATTAATGGGTATCGAATTATTTTTTGGAGGCATTATAGAACCCAATACTGATAAAAATTCTAAAATATTCCCTTGGAATCAATTCAAATTGATTCTTCAAACAAGACTTATGCAATTCGGAAAAATACACACCTTTTTCTTGCTTTTGAGGAGCTCGATATTGAAATTCGATTATCTCTGTAATTGAAAACCTTCAATATCTGAAATTCAACCCTGTCGTAGCCCTTTGAAGCTTCTTTCAAATGCCACAGGTCTGACCTAATTTGGATTCTCCAAGGAAATGTTGTGTCCAATCTCCCACAATAACCTAATTCTGGACTGGTTCAGTAGAGCGAACTTGTACGAATTGCCACGTGTCACTGTTTTGTCCTTTGTCTCTGAAATTGATAGCAAAGAAACTACAGGCCGTGTACTTGCGACCGATTTTGACGGCACTCCAATCCAATATTCAGAGAGAGAGTTATTGAACTTTTCCCACGATCACCTCTTTGAGATGAAATTCAAGAGCCTGAAAAAGCACTACCTTCCACAGATCATATCTCCAAAAATATTGCGAACCAAGCTCTGAAATTTTTTGATGAATTTCCTCAATATTTCAGCTTCGCACCATATGAATTTTAGATTCTGAACCTTCGTGGAAAAAACTTTATATCGAAAATTCCACGATGACCTGTTTAGGAGCTTGAAAAAAGACCTAACTTCCACAGATGATATCTCCAAAAATATTACGAACCAAGCTCTAAAATTTTTCGAAAATCTTCCTCAGGATTTCAGCTTCGCCTCCTAAAAATTTCAGCTTCTTAAACTTCGTAGAAAAAAAGTTATAGGGAAAATTCCACGATGACCTGTTTGGAGCAGCGAAACCCTAGAATCCAAAGCTCTGATACCAAATGTTGTGTAACCAGCTCCAAAAATAGAAGAAAAGAGATATCAACGCCTTAGAAATAAGCCACTTCGAGGGGGAAACCTCCAATACATGACATAAATGAAAAATTCTTGGATGATACAATTTACAAAACCTCCTTTCTATATATAGGAGTCCATGTGGCCATAATGTAATCCTAGTGGGCCACAATGTAATCCTAGCCGACCTAACAATAATAATTCAAGGGCACAATAATAACAAAATGTTGTGTAACCAGCTCCAAAAAGAGACGAAAAGAGATATCAACGCCTTAGAAATGAGCCTCTTTGAGGGGGCAACCTCCAATACATTACATAAATGAACAATTCTTGGATGATACAATTTACAAAACCTCCTTTCTATATATAGGAGTCCATGGGGCCATAATGTCATCCTAGTGGGCCACAATGTAATCCTAGCCGACCTAACAATAATAATTTAAGGGCACAATAATAACAATATAAAGTTGCCAGGTACAATAATAACAAGTGGGGGATACATTAATATACATGGCTATACTAATATGTGGACTTAATGTAGAAACAATATTTGACATTTATACCACAGGAAACTTGATATATTTTCTTTGTCTCCTCCAAATTTCATAGTCTAAAAAATCTTAGAAATAAATTTATAGAAAAAATCTCAATATAACATGTTTGAAGCATGTTTCAAGAGAATTTAGGATCACTAACTTCCTCAAATCATATCTCAGAAATTATAGAGAAACAAGGTCTGAAAATTCTACCATAAGTAACTTGAGATCTATTCTTTGTCTCATATACATGTCGGAGTCTAAAACATCATAAAAATAAAGTTATATAAAACATACGAAGCTTACCTAATTGAAGTAGATTTTATGAGCATTCATGAAGCCTAACTTCATCAAACCATATCTCTAAAATTATAGTGAACCAAGGTCTAAAATTTTAGTCATAGGTAAATGATGATATTCTATATGCATCCTCCAAGTTTTAGCTTTTGAAACACCCTTGAAGAAACATTATAGCTAAAATACCAAACTAACATGTTTGAAGAGTATTTCAAGAGCATTTAGAGGTCTAAATTGCTCAAAGCATATCTTTGAAATTATAGCAAACTAAGGTTTGAAATTTTAATCACGGGTAATTGAATATATTCTCTGTATAACATCTAGTTTCACATTATAAAAATTATATAAGAACAATTATAACAAAAATGCCAAGATGCTCCGTTCACCCCATAAATCACTTTTTTGCTTCAACTTTTACACTCCAAGAATCACCCAAAAAATTATCCCTCGTCTACACTTATGACCCCAATTCTCTTCTTACTTTGTTACCCTTCAAACAAGCTCATCTATCCTTCAATTATAAGGTTTCTACATTTTTTACAGTAAATTCTACACGCAATGAGCCATTTCTTCGTAATTATATTCCCTATTAGGATCACCAGACAACAAAAAGATATGGATAACCCAAGGCAACAAAAATTCCAAGTAAAATGATCATGCAAGAAGTCTCCATGCAACTCCTAATGTTATAAGGGTTTGACTGAGTACATTAACTCCTTGTAGGTCCCTAAAGGTTTTTGGGCCTAATGCAAAATCCTCTCGCTCCAATATGAAGAACTCTTCTTTCTGCTATCGATCCTAAGCCTGAACACAAACACAAATAAACAATGATGACAAGTAGCCTTCCACAAAATATTTTTAGCTTAAATCCTCAAGAAATACATGAACATAAATCACTGCAAACACTAATATAAATGAAGGGAACATGAATATTCATTAACCATATAATCAAGAATACATCATTATACCTTCAGCCTTGGTGTTCCTCTCCCAATTCTAGCAAATTCTCACCACTATAATGAAAAAAGAGTCAAAGTAGCATGAATCTCTCAAAACGGAATCACAATAGTAGAATATGACTGTATAGATATCTAATTATAACTCCAGAATTATGACTAGCCTAACCTTCTAGGATGGACAAGTACAAATAGGAATATTCTCAATAATGTGTCCTAGACATCTTGACTAGATGAGATAAGATCATGAATCGAACTGATCTCCTAGGAACCATAAGTGTCTATAACAAGTCCCCCAACCACATGGACAAAACTATTAAATTTTGTTCATAACAACATGGAACAAGTGCCCTTCATGTGGTTGAAAGGTTCCAACTGCACTCACAAGTCAGCCTACATGTGGTTGCAAATAAAAGATGGGAAAAAAGAGGATTCAAATCCAGGTAAAAGATCAATGGTGTAAAGACTCAAGAGGACTAACCCTAGCGAGAAAAATAGGTTGATAACAACATTCATTTATGGGGCCAACTTGTATAATTGGTTGGGTCAGCCTACTTATACTTTGATTGGGTCATCATAATGAAATATTTTGCATCTCCTCATTCCTATGGATTTAGAGGGAGTTCCATATGCCATTGGAAAGGTCTCAAAATACTATTTTTAAGGTTTTAACCTTGTACAAAAATTAACTGCAAATGAATTCTTAAAAATAAACATAAAATACACAATGGCGAAAAAAGAAAATATACACAGATATTTCTCTCCTACAAACCAAAACTTGGAAAACCATATTGATGTTTCATTATATTCCTTTCAATGTTACAATATATTATATACATGTTGAAGCATTCATAAACCCCAATCCATTATCCCTGGATTAGAACATAATCGTAGTTCCCTTGACTAGATCTACAAAATACCATGGGAAAAACCATGCACAAAACCATGCGGCAGGTCTTCCCACCATCCTTTGGTCTTCCCTCCATCCTTGGGTCTTCCCAACCATCCTAAGATCTGCATAAAAAAAAAATGGGCGCTACCCCTAACCCCGTGTAGGGGAGCTATCGCCCCCTAAAAACCCCCTAGTAGGGGGGTTATTTCCCATGCAACCACCCTTGTTGCACTCAGCACAACATAATAATGAATGAGCCTAATCATGAAAAAAATATAATACATGCCAAAAATTCTCCCAGTTGTCATTTTCTTTGCACATTAGGGGTAAAAGGAGTATACAACAATTGATCCAGAGCTACAACAACCATTGTTTCTCTACACCAAGAAAACTTCTTAGCGTTCACGTACTTTTTCAATGCATCTAAAACATTCTTCAAAGAATCCACCTTTACAAAAAATATATTTTTGTCTTCAAACATATCCCTCACAAAGTGATATTGAACATCAATATGCTTTATTTTCAGATGATAATCAGGGTTATTTTCCAAGAAAATTTCACTTTCATTGTCACAATATATTCTTGTAGCTTGTTGTACCAATCCCATAATTGAACATAATCTCCAAAACCAAACTGCTTACTTTCTTGCATGAGTGGTTACCATGTATTCAACCCCTATAGTTGAAAGTTCCACTACAAACTGTCTCTTGCTCATCCAACTGATTGCTCCTCCAAATAGCTTAAACACATACCCACTTGTATATATTCTTTGATCCAAATATCCAGACCAGTAAACATCAAAAAAGCATGTGTTTCCTACAAATTTTCCAATATTGGTATTCCTATGTAGCACAAGCCATAATCAATGGTGTCATGCAAATATTTGAAACCCCAATTTACGGTTTTCCAATGCTCCTTCCTTGGTTTTGACATAAGCCTACGTAATACTCCCATTACATGTGAAATTTTCGGTCTCATACAGAATATAATTTTTACATCAAGCTACCAACTACACTTTCATATGGAACACGAGACATATCCTATCCTCTTCCTATGTATTGGGACATCGTGTTGTAGATAAATTTACACCTAAATGATTAGGAACCTTCACCAGTTTACTATCATGCATATTAAACCTCTACAATATTGTCTCGACATACTTCCTCTGGTTTAAATAGAGCTTCCTCTTTGTCTGATCTCAATTAATTTACATTCTCAAAACATAGTATGCAGAACCAATATCATTCATGTCGAGTTTATAGGAAAACTGGTTCTTCAAATCCTGGATAATTTCTCTATAATCTCCAATCAACATCATATTATCCATATACAATACAAAATATATTACATGATCACCAATTAATTTAAAATAAACATAGTGATACACTTTTATCCTTATGAAGCTAAGGACCTACATATATGTATCAAATTTTTGATACCACATCCTTGGTGACTACTAATTAATCCATATAGAGACTTCTTTAACCCGCTTATCAGTTATCTCTTACCCTCCACTAAAAATCCTTCTAACTACTTCATGTAGATATCTTCTTCCGAATCCCCATGTATAAATGGTGTCTTCACATCCATTTGTTCTACCTCAAAATCAAAAGAAACATCAACAAATAAAATTAATCTAATAGATGATAACTTGGAAATAGGAGAGAAAATATCACCAAACTAAATTCTCGACAGCTGGGAATAACCTTTCTCTACTAATTTAACTTTTTACTTCTCCACTTTTCCTTCAACATCCATCCTCTTCTTACACACCCATTTTTTATCAATGGGTTTTCTTCCATCTAGCAGTTACACAATATCCCATGCCTCATTATTTTCCAGGGCTGCCATTTCTTCTACCATGGCCTTCTTCTAGATTTTTTCATCCTTTGAATCCACTACCTCCTTGAAAGTTCTTGGATCATAATTAGTAACAAATAAAGAAAAATTGAACTCAAAATTGGATGGGTTATACCTCTATATCTTCCTTCTTTCTCAAACTAATATTGTTAAAGCTAGATTGTGTCATTCTTCCTCTTTCTATTCATGTTCTCATATAGAGTCTGATTCTTCCTCCTTCAGTTCACTCTCTATATTCTCTAGTTCCTTTTCTCTTGGTAGGAATTCATGTTTTATGACATCCTTCACTTCTCTAAATACCACATCTTGAATATACACAACCTTCCTTGTTTCTGGGTTCAAAAGTTTGTAACCTTTCCAACCATCTTTATACTCAATAAAGATGCACCTTTCATATTTACTATCCAACTTAGTTATGTTTTCCTTTCGAACATGTACATATGCATTTTATCTAAATACCCTAAGATGTGAGAAAGAGGGTTTCTTACTAGTCCAAACCTCATGTGGAGTTTTATCATCCAACACTCATGGAGGTGAATTATTAAACAGGTAACATGCAATATCCACTCCCTCTACCCATAATTCCTTCCCTAATACAACACCACTGAGGATGCTCCTTGCCTTTTCCATTAGTATCATATTCATTATTTCTGCAACTCCATTATATTAATATTTGTATGGAGTAGTCTTCTTTGATGCTATACCACACTTCTTGCAGAGCTCTTTGAATTCCTTCTTACAAAACACTCCGCCTTTTTTAGTCTTCAACACCTTGATTTTCTTCTTTGTTTGATTTTTCCACCAAAGCTTTAAATTCTTTAAACCTATAAAAAACTTCAAATTTCTTCCTAAGGAAATATATCCATGTATTCCTTGAAAATTCATTTATAAATGATACGTAGTACACATATTTACCTAATGATGGAACCAACACATGTCCAAACACATCACTATGCACACGCTCTAATATTCCTTCTGCCCTCTTAGCACAATAGGTAAAACACACAAATTTTTCATTTCCATATACACAATGTAAAAATCCAGAGAAAAATTAGACATACCTTCTACCATACCATTACCATGTAGCATTTGAATCCATTCTCTCCAACATGTTTGAGTCTTTGATGCCATATCATATTCCTTTCACTAGAGACTCCAAGGTTTTTTGCTCCACTTCCATGAACGAAAAACCTACTACACCCATAAATAACAATACATCCCAGTGAGAATATTGTAAAAAATTTTGATCCGAACTCCTCCTATCAATACCAGTGCTCCTCAAACCATCTTGCAGATATCTTTCTTGAGCATTGTCTTTACACTTGCATCATCCATCTTACTTATATAAATTATATTTTTGGCTAATATAAGAATGTGAAAAACACTAAGAAGTGTTCTAATCCTTCTACCTATCATCTTTAGCTTAGATTTTCCTCTTCCTATGATTTTGGTATTCCTGTCATCACTTAGGAAGTTATCAAAACCATAATACTTATTTTCTTTGTAGAACCACTCCCTATGAGGAGTCATGTTGAAGGATGCACTTGATTTAATCAACCATCCCTCATGATCTACATGTGTACTTGAAGAAGAAGCCAAGTACGCATACCCACCTTCATCTGAGGTATTTTTCACCTTTTTAGAATGAGCATCATCAGATCCCTTTCCTTTACTTGTAGTTTTATATCTATAGTCCTTTTTGTAGTTACCTTATGTTGTGAAACCAGCTCCAAAAAGAGAAGAAAAGAGATATCAACGCCTTATAAATAAGCCACTTCGAGGGGGCAACCTCCAATACATTACATGAATTAACAATTCCTGGATGATTCAAATTACAAAACCTCCTTTCTATATAAAGGAGTCCATGGGGCCACAATGTAATCCTAGCCAACCTAACAATAATAATTTAAGGGCACAATAATAACAATATGGGGGTTAAAAGGATACAATAATAACAATAAGGGGGTTACACTAACAACAATAAGGGACTATACTAGTAATATAGGGACCTAACATGCTACTCTCCTTCAAGAAAGTGTTGTCCCCAATGCTTGAGTAGCTCTGGGTGCTTCTATATAAAATTCTCATCCTCCCATGTAGAATCTTCAATGGATAAGTTCTTCCACTTGATGAGATACTCTGAAATTGATCGATTCCGTAGCTGTTGAGTTCTTGTTTCCCTGAACGCTTCAGGTTCCAATATGATTTTTCCTTCCTCATCAAGTTCTGGAAATATTGTTTGAACTGGAAGATTTTCACCTATAACCTTCTTTAAGCATGAAACATGGAAAATTGGATGCACTCGTGAAGAAGCAGGAAGCTCCAATTTGTATGCCATAGTACCAATATTTTGTAACATCTTGTAAGGACCATAGTACTTTGGTGATAATTTGTTATCCTTCTTAGCTTGCTTGAGGGACATTTTTTTGTATGGTTGTAGCAATAAAAATACTCAATCTCTTACGTCAAAACTTCTCTTGCTACGATGTTGCTCTGCCTTTTGTTTCATTCGATTTTGTGCCGAATTTATGTTATCCTTTAAGAGTTGGAGAACTTCTTGTTGATGCTCGATATGATCTTCCACTACTTGAACCTTATAATTTTCTCTTAAAGATGCTATGATGGATGGAGGATGATATCCATAAAGTGCCATAAATGGGGTAATTTTTTCTATAGTATGGAAGGAAGTGTTATAACACCATTCAGTGAGAGGTAACCACTTGACCCATTGTGTTTGTTTATCGTATACAAAACAACGAAGATATCCTTCCAAACATTTATTTACTATCTCTTTGACCATCTGGATTGAGGATGATAAGATGAGCTATGAGCTAATTGAGTACCCAAACAAGAAAATAACTCCATGCAAAATTTGCGCAAAAAATGGGATCTCTGTCACTTACAATAATCTTTGGGTTTCCATGTACCTTTTGAATTGTTTCCATAAATGCAATAGCAATTTTATTAGTTGTAAATGGATGAGATAATGCATAAAAGTGTACATACTTGGTAAGTCTATCACCTATCACCATGATGACACTCTTTCCTTCGCACTTAAGTAAACCTGTGATAAAATCCATTGAAATCTCCTCCCAACATTGACTTGGAATGGATAAAGGTTGTAGAAGACCCGAGGTCTTAATTGTCTCAACTTTATTTTGCTGGCAAACCAAACATTCTGCCACAATATTTTGAATATCAGATTTAAGGCCATCCCAAAAAAAATCTTTCTTCACCCTGTGGTAAGTTTTTAAAAATATTGACTGTCCTCCTAAAGGAGAAGTGTGCAATTCCAAAATAATATTTTGTTTTAGTTGGGAATTCTTACAAAGATATAAGCAATATTTGTACCATAAGGAATCATTTTTCAAACTAAATGTATCAGATGTACTAGGATCTTGTTGCAATTTTTGAATGAGTGCCCACACTTCTTCGTCCTTCTTCCATTCATCTCTTGCTTTGGTTATCCAATCTGGTTGGATAATAGAAATGGCACAAAGAAATGCTTCCACCTCTTCATTCTTTCTTGAGAGTGCATCTGCAACAACATTTAGCTTCCCTTTTGTGTATATTATTTCAAAGTCATAACCCAACATCTTTGTGACCCATTTTTGCTGCTCTTCTGAAGATAGTCTTTGTTCCAAAAAGTGTTTAAGACTATCATGATCAGTTTTACCTTGAAGTGTCTTCCCATTAGGTAAGTTCACCATTTCTTTAGTGCATGCAGTATTGCTAACATTTCCTTCTCATAAATAGGTTTCTGTAAATACTTTCCTTTGATTGGACGACTTTCAAAAGCAATAGGTCTTCCTTCCTGCATTAAAACTGCACCAATTCCATTTCCTGAGGCATCACATTCCACAATAAAGGTTTTTGTGAAGTCTGGCGTAGCTAAGACCGGTGCTAGGCACATTGCCTCTTTATGATGTTCAAAGGCCTTAGTTGCTTCAGGAGTCCATGAAAATGCATCTTTCTTCAATAATGTTGTTAGAGGTGCTGCTATTCTCCCACAATTCTTAACAAACTTGCGATAATACCCTGTTAACCCAAGAAATCCTCGCAACTGCTTTATGGTTGTGGGGACTTTCCATTCCTTAATGGCTTTAATTTTGTTAGGGTCTGCCTTAACACCCTCGTGAGATACAATATGACCCAGATATTCCACCTCTTGTACTCCAAAGAAACATTTGGATGTTTTTGCATATAATTGTTTCTCCTCCAATAGTTTGAGCACCATGTCAACATGTTGAACATGATCCTTCCAAGACCTGCTATATATTAGTATGTCATCAAAAAATACTAGCACAAATTTTCTAGGGAAGGGTTTGAAAATGGAATTCATCAACCCTTGAAATGTAGAAGGTGCATTGGTAAGGCCAAAAGGCATGACCAAAAATTCATAATGACCCTCATGAGTTCGAAATGTTGTTTTTGAAATATCTTCAGTCTTCATTCTAATTTGATGATATCCTGAACGAAGATCCAACTTGGTAAAATAAATTGCTCCATGTAATTCATCCAATAATTCATCAATCACAGGAATGGGAAATTTATCCTTAATGGTGAGCTTATTGAGCTCCCTATAATCCGGACACATTCGCCATGATCCATCCTTCTTGTGTACCAATACTACAGGAGCAGAGAAAGAACTTTGACTAGATTGAATTATACCCGCCTCTAACATTTCTGCAATCATACGTTCAATTTCACTCTTTTGGAAGTAAGGATATCTATAAGGCCTGATGTTTGGAGGAACACTTCCTGGAATCAAATGAATAGCATGATCATGATCACGAATAGGTGGGAGTCCTTTGGGAGTTTCAAACACCTTGGAATGATTGTCCAAGACTTGTTGGAGATCTGCAGAAATAGATTATTTTGATGTTGGAACTTCTAGTGAGCATAATTGTGCAATTACGCCTCGTTGTTCTTTCTTTAGAAGTTTTTTCATGACATTAGAGCTTATTATCTTTCCCGGCTTCGCCACAATACCCCGTAATTCGACTTCCTTTCCTTCTAAAAAAAATTTCAAGAAAAGTTCTTGAAAATTAAAAGCTACCGTCCCCAAATATTGTAACCATTGTACTCCTAGTACAACATCAGCACCTCCCATAGGAATGGAAAGCATTGGAATATTCAATACATATTCCCCCATGGTTAGCTTGATATTATGGAATTTTCCAAAGAAATTTATAGTTCCTCCATTTGCAACCATCACTTGACATTCTGGTGTTGGGTATAGGAAACAATTTAATTCCTTGGCTACCTTACAATGAATAAAATTATGGGTGCTACCTGAATCAATCAACACTATTACCTTTTTCTTCTTGATATGCCCTATCTTGAGAGTTTGAGGATTGGTAATTCCTGCCAGTGCATTACACGATATGGTCGGATTCATTTCTTCCTCTTCTAGGGTTGGTTCTTGGTGTATATACTCTTCTTGTTCATTTTCTTCTTCCTCTTCACAATCTATGTAAAATAATTTCTTCTCAGCACACTTATGACCTTTAGTGTATTTGCTATCACAACTGTAGCAAAGCCCTTTTGCTCTTTTTTCTTCCAATTGTTGTGGTGTCAACCTTATAGGTTGTGGAAATCTAGGAGTAGCAACACTTCCCTCTTTATAGAAGTGAGTGGTAGGCTTCCTTGTCGCCATAATTTTACATTCAATTTTTCTTGCCAACCTAAATGCCTTCTCCAATGAATCAGGTTCCAAAATGAGAACTTCATGTTGGATTTTATCCTTTAAAGTACCTATGAAGAGATCAATCCTGTGTTCCTCTGGAATATCAGTTACCCTTATATTCAATTTTTGGAAGTCCTCAATGTGCTCCCCCACTAAACCCTTTTGTTTGAGATTTATCAATTGGCTAAAGAAGGTGTTGCTCTTTGTATCCTCATAATGTGCTATCATTTCCTCCGTAAAAATTGACCAAGTGACAATTTTTTTACGGGATCAAATCCATCGATACCATACAAATGTATTTTGTTCTAAATGTAAAGTTGCAATGCGTACCTTTTGTGTGTTTTGCACATTATGGAGATCAAAATATTGCTCCATCTATAGTATCCATGTTACAGGATCCTTTCGATCAAACTTCCTCATATCCATTTTTGGAATATAGTGGTTCTTCCCGTCAACATTAGATTTTATGAAATCACGATTAACATTTATTTTGTTCTCATCATGAGTTTCCTCTACTATCTTTTCACCATTAGGAAAGATTTCTTGTATCAACTTTGTCGAACCTTCCATGTCTGCTTTTAGATCATTCTTCCTGTTTTCCATTTACTCATCGATCTTAGCTTCCATGTCATCCATCTTAGATTCCATGCCAGCTTCCATGCCATATATCTTAGATTCCATGCCATTTTTCAAACCATCCATCTTAGATTCCACGTTTTTCTTCAAACTATCCATCTTAGTTTCCATGCCTTTCTTCAAAACTTCCATGTCATTTTTTTTTTCTCTTTGCGAGAGTGAAATTTTTTGCACTTGCTCTTGTAATTTTGATATTTCATGTTGCCATTCTTCGTCTTCATGAGTCATAGTAGAGCTTTCTAAAGGCTTAATGGGTGTTGAATTATTTTAAGGGGCCATTTTAGAATCCAATATTGATATCTATTCTAAATATTCCCTTGGAATCAATTCAAATTGATTCTTCAAACAAGACTTATGCAATTCGGAAAAATAAATACACACCTTTTACTTGCTTTTAAGGAGCTAGATATTGAAATTGAATTATCTCTATAATTGTGGATCCTCAATATCTGAAATTCAGCCCTCTAGTAGTCCTCTAAAGCTTCTTTCAAATGCCACAAGTCTAAACTGATTTAGATTCTTCAAGGAAACTTTATGTCCAATCTCCCACTTGCCACGTGTCACAGTTTCCTCCTTTGGCTATGAAATTGATAGAACGAAAACAACTGTCCATGTACTTACCTTCTGAAACCTCCTTTCTATATATTTGAGTCCATGGGGCCACAATGTAATCCTAGTGGGGCCACAATGTAATCCTAGTTGACCTAACAATAATAATTTAAGGGCACAATAATAACAATATGGGGGTTAAAAGGGTACAATAATAACAATAAGGGGGTTACACTAACAATAATAAGGGACTATACTAGTAATATAGGGACCTAACACCTTATTTTCTACATTTGCAACATACATTACAAATTTTCCTAGAGATTTAGATCTCCCACTTGAGGATTTACTTTTATTTTTGATGGCAACGTCCTCTTACAAAAAATGCATCACCATTCTGGCTCTCCATGTTATTCTATATCATATCCTTTGACAACAAGGTTCAAACTATTTCATCAAATTTCAAGGTATTTATATTGCTACATATGTCAACGACCAAACTATCCAATGGATCTAGTAGAGAACACAACAAACCAATGCACTTATATTCATTTGAAATTTTAATATCAGTAGATAATAAATGAGCTACCATAATATTTAATGTGTTCATATGCTCTGTCATCAAGTCTCCATCCCTCATCCTCAGGTTATACAATTTTTTTCACGAGCACAATTTGTTCACCAGAGGACTTAGATTGATATTGTAAGTCCCTAACTTGTCCCATAAAACCTTTGGTGTAGCATCTCTTGAAACATTCAGTAATGATAAATTTGTGACACACATTCATATTTTTCTCTTTTAATTTTGATATAACTTGGTCCAGTCTTCTATCGACATTTCTGTTGATTTAGTACCTGGATCCATTTTGATCCACATATCTTTATCTACCAATAGATCCTCCATCTTGTTGAGAAATATAGTGTATCTAGATTAGATGAATTCTCTTACTTTGATAATTGATTGTGATGTATTTTACTTAACTCAATTATTTTCTTATTTCACTTTATTATAGTTAGTTTTCTTATCATCAAAAAACTATCAAAACAATAAATAAAAATGAGACAAGAGGACATAATATATAGGCTATTAGTCAGTGCCAAAAGCTCTCCTTTGAGAGGAAAACCCACAAGAACTATTCTCTTCTTAGAGAACTTCAAATGATGAATTCCAAAACCTATGACCCTTGACCAATGTCCCTGTTGAGAACCAAGTCAAACTTCTCTTGATGAGCTTCTCTTCCACAAAGTCAACTTCAGTCAAACTAGCTTTCCAACAACTGCAACTTCTCCTTCAACCTCTTTTTTTGACCCTACAATTTTGGCTACTGCAGAAACATTAGTTTCTTCACATGTGGGAGAATATGGTGATTTTACCCTTCTCTTTCCTTCGCTTGAGATTGTTCCTTCTCCTAGGAAATTTGGCTTACAAAGGGACTTATTTTTTACCAAAGACTCAAATCATTTTTTTAGTTGCAATATTAATGTGCCCTAAATATCATTTGTACATGTGAGAATGATGGCCAAAACAATCCCCAAAAATAAATTTATTCTTCTTTAGAATCCTCTTATTCTTCGTTGATTTAAGTATTTTTTTCATCACTTTATCGAACTTCTTATGATCTTCTTTGATAGAGGTAAAATGTGATCGAGGTCCCTCTTATACATGGGCTTCTAGAGAGCGTAATTATGCCGACATGTCCGTTGAAAAATGCAGCAAGAAATTCTCAATTTGATTTTGCCTTGATTAAATTGAGAAAATTTGAATTTCCACATCAGCAGACAACTTAGATCCAGTTAAATTGTGTGACATGGCTTGTGTCACCCAGTTTACTCAGTAAACTTGAGTTGGAGGTGTTAGAGTTCATTTAAGCATGTTTGATTTCTAATATGTTGCAATAAAGTTCTATTATGTAAAGTTGTTTTCACTTAAACTAGTTTTAGTTGTTGAAGGAACTAGTTGTGGGTCGGTTCTGCAGTGGGAATTTAGTCAAACTCATTGATCATCTAGTTAACAAATAAATCATCCCAAAATAGCTAGTACATGTAGAGAATTTGATTTCCCCAGGTTTGGCGGAGATTCCAAGGAAGTGTAACATTAGTTGTAAACTAGTCTTGAGTGTACAATTGTTGCATGTAGTTAGATGTTCGGCCTAAGGAATTGCGCAATATTCCATTTTGGAGAAACTCCTAAATAATAGGGGCCTAATTTATCAAGGAACAACACAAGGAAATAGGTGGTCAAGCAGAGGTAGAAATCGACTAAGTCTGGGTCATATCTTCTTAGTGAGAAAAGATATAGTTTATGCACTTGCAGGTTGTGCTCATTTGAGCAATCAATTTTATTACATCTCTATTCATCAGATTAATGAAAGTAGGAATTGGGGTTTTTAGCATATTTCTTTCCCCAGGAAAAACTCTATTTTCATGTGTGTGATTTCTTATCGCATGTCTGATATTTTTGTTCTAAATTGTGAATTAATGTCCGCAGAGCGGCAGAGTAGGTGTGTGTCTTGTGATTTTGAATAAAACTTCATGAGCAGCTGAAAGGAGGCATTATAATTTCTACATGGTATCAGAGTAGGATTCATAGCAGAGAATAAATTGCGAAGTTTTTTCTAAGCAGGTGTTGGGCCCAAATTAAGATATGTTCTCACCCTGTAAGTAATTCAAATTATGTTATAGTTTCGGGGGAATTCATCTTCATATTAACAATAAAGAGAATAAAAGATTATGAAAACAAGAAAAATTAGACTAATGATGAAAAGGATGTTTTTGTAATAGAAAATTAACTTTTCTTATCTTCGCATGCAGGAAGGTAGAATGGCTGGACCAATAGGAAACGGAAGGCAACCAACGAACGCAAACATATGAAACCCTGGTAACTCCCAGCAGCCAATAGAAGGCAGACAGACGAATTCGAGTCCAAGAACACAAACGACAGCCACGTGCAGTGGGCTCTCATTTGGGAAATAATTTTGCATTTTTGAAATCGACTTTAAAAGGGAGAAGGACGAACGAGAAGGGAAGTCGAAGACAGGACATGAAATTCATTCTGTAATAGACACATCAGAAACAATCTGTCTAATTGTGTTTTTGTAACATCACTAGATGTAATATAGAGCTTTGAACAACAATCTTTTGAATTTTTTACTGTGCTAGGGCTTCTGGTGGTCTGGGCCGAACCTCTGGAAGTTCCATGCAAGTTTTCATACTCTGTGTAGTTGCAGAACCAATGCTTAAGAATCCAATGTAGTTGTAAAGTATATTTCCATTCAATACAGATACAGTTCTCTTTCTTCAGGATTGTTAGAAATCGTGTTCTTGAAGTAGGACAATCGCAATCATATTTTCCGACTTACGACAATATTTTATTATCACTAGATAGTTCCAATTCTTTTAATACCATTGCATTTGAGTTACAGATCGTAGAATAAGTTGATTTCAATATTATTTGTCTTTATGAATTGCACTCTTATTCTAGCATAACAAAGCATTCAACCATCGATCAATGTTGATTAATTAAGTCATAAAGAGAATTCCATTGCAAAATTACTTAAATAATTGTTGTACGATTTATTTAATTCGCTTCAGTTATACTGTTGTTCCATTACTGTTCAGCTTAGTTATCCTGTTGTTCCATTACTACTGAGCTAGTTATATTTTTGTTCCATTACTGCTTAGTTAGCTAGACTGTTGATTCAATTTGATTCCATTACTGTTTAGCTTAGTTAGACTGTTGTTCCATTCAATTCCATTGTTGTTCAGTTCACTTTCGAATTCAACTCAATTTCTGCTTGATTTCTCTATATTGATGTTTGGTTCAGTTAAAATGTTGTTTAGTTCCATTAGATAGATGCAAAATCTTGTTGCTCAATCTTAGGTTAAAAACCTATCCAAGCCACCCCTTGTAGGATAAGCAAGATTAGGAAGTTAGAAAATTCATCCTCATAAGTGACAAGGAACATCTGTTAGATGACCTGACTCGCATATATTGTGCCAACACTCTTGGAATAAGAAGACTTACCCTGGGTTGATAATGAAATGAGAAAGCACTGGAGTTGTCAATAAAAATTCACCTCTTTCAGCACCAACATTTTGGCGTCGTTGCCGGGGAGAGTGTTAATATTCACCTCCTTTATTCATCTTTCTCCATTGTTGTGAAGAATTGGGTATTGAAAACGATAGGTAAGAACCTGCATACCGGCAAGCAACATGCTTGCCCTATAGCCCACTCACCCCTCAATATACAAGATACAAACCCACGAAAACATTCTTAACTCTCTCTCCAAGAGACAAACCCGCAAAAACATTATTAACATTGTGGAACTTCTTACTAAATAGACATCATTTAAATGTAATACTATGAGTTGAAAGTATAAACTAATGATCAATCGATGAATACCAAATGAAATGGTGTCATAAAATACCTTAATAACTACACTATATTCAACCATGTTATCCATTATTCAACCAAGTCATATTCCATGAATACTAACTAACTCATCAATGGGTGAACAAATAGCTGAAGTTACGAAAGAAAAATTATGAGTACTATGACTAGCGCCATCGGAAAAGCCAATATAATTTTGAGGGAGCGTTGACATCTAAAAAATAAAGTGTAATACAAGATGAGAAGGGGAAGTAGCAAAAAATTGTAAAAAGATGTTAAAACTACCACACAAATATAAAAAAATATGATACAGAAATTTACAAAGTCTTCACGGAGTGAATTAAGCATAGTATGTCTTCAGGTAAAGACCATTTCTGGGCTTTCCTAAATAAATTTCTTCATAATCAACTAGATCATAAGTCCCTTTTTCTAGTATATGTTTTACATTATAAGGACCATGGCACATGGTCTTGAATTTACCGATACGTAATTTAGCATTCCTACTGATCATAAACTAAGACTAGGTCACCTTCTGAATATGATCGAGGACTAACATTTTGATCAAAATGTGCCTTAAATCATTTATTATGAGTCTTACTAGCTAATGCAACATCACCGATAGTCTCATCTAAATGTGCTAATTATAAAAAAAAGTCCTCCTCCATAGAAGTGGCTTGTAATAACTCTATTTCCCGTTTTAATGACGAAATTTCAAATTCAATATGCAAGAGTGCTTCCAAACTGTAAACCATATGAAAGGGAGTAAAACCAATTGAAATATTTGTTGAGGTATGATACTCCCAAAAGGCTATAAAAAGCATCAGATGTCAATTTCGTTTTTAAATTCCACCAATCCATTTAATCATGGTAGGAAAAACCTTATCAATGACTTCTATTTGGACATTCTCTTGCGGGTGATATGGAGTTGAATTGTCATGATGCATGCCTAGATTTGCAGTAAGTTTAGTCATCATATTTTTTTTTAAATTACTACCATGATCTGTTATGATGGCTTCAATGGAACACCGAACCTAGAAATCACATGATTGAATAAACTGGTTGGATTTTTGCCATCATCCTTATATGTAGGCATCTCCTCGACCCATTTTTTAAAATAATCCACAGCTAGGATAATATACCCATGCCCCCTAGCCGAGTGAGGGTTACATGTAATGAAATTGATGTCCCATTTTTCAAAAGGACCGATAACAATGATTGGGTGAATAGGAGATGGAGGCGCACACATTTTTTGATGGTAGATTTGGAAATTGTGGCACTTATGGATGACAATTATGCAATCTTTGAAAATCGAAGGCTAGAAATACTTAATGCGATTTATTTATTTTTTTTGCAGTGGAAAACCCTGAAATATGATTTCCACAGGCTCCATAAAAATAGTCGTTCAATGACTTTTTAGATTCCTCATGAATTTAAATTTTTTTAATATGGAATCAACACCACTACGATAAATTGTATCGCCAACAATAGTGTATTGTTGAGATTGGTACCGAATACGATGCTGGTTGGTTCAAGATAATTCTGGCTGAAAAGTATGAGTTTGAAGATACATAATAATATCTCTATACCAAGGCTCTAAACTAATGATAATAAAAATTGTTTCATCTGGAAGATAATCCTCTTCCACGGTTTTTGTCTCGGTATAAGGAAAGTCACATAAATTCAACAAACACCAATGATTTCTTAGACTTAGATTTTTCGAATTCTAAATCAAATTCTTGCAAGATAACTATCCATTTATAATATTTCCCCCTTAGTAATTATCTTGTAATAATTTTAACCATAGGGTTGTATTATAAAATCATCGTTCTTCTACATAAGTGAATGTAGTGACGAAATCATAATTTGGACAACTTGAACGATTGTAAAAACCATTTTTCTACATGCACATATTTTATTTTAGTTTTCGTAAGATTTCTGCTCAAATAATTTATCACATGTTCATCGTTCGACTCATATTCCTGAAATAAAACCATGCAAATGGTGACATCATATGCAGCTAAATATGAAAATTAATCTCAATGATAATCAGGTGGATGCAACAACAATGTATGAGTTAACGCATGTTTGAGTGCATCAAAATATTTTTGAGTAACTTCATACTATGTAAATGAGATGCCCCTTTTCAACAATAGAGTAAACATTTAGTTAGATCAGCATAATTTGGGATGAATCGACGTAAAAAAATCTTTCCCTCGCAAACTTTGGATTTGGTGCAAGTTAGAAGGAGGAGGAAAATTCAGAATAGCCTCTACTTAAGTGGATCGACATGAATTCCTTCTCTTGATATGGTAAATCCCAGTAATCGACTGAATTGTACACAAAAAACAAATTTGTGAGGATTCAAGCATATATTTTAATGTCTACATCTGATAAAAAGAGCTCTCAAATGCATTGGATGATTTTCCCATTTCAGTGAATGAGCTGGTAAATCATCCAAGTAGGGTTGTACAATATGCTTGCTATCATGAAAAGCGTAAGACATTGCCCATTGAAAGGTTGCACCGGAATTATTTAATCCAAATGGGATCTTTCGATAAGAAAAAGTTCCTCATGGACAAATGAATGTAGTTTTATTCTTAGATCAGCAGGGAGTATGTTGATTTGGTTGTATCTGAAAAATCCATCCATGAAAGAAAATATTTTGTTACTGACACAATCATCAATGATTTAGTCGATATAGGGGGTAGGATAGTTATCTTTGGAAAAATATTTATTAATATCCCTATAATGTACACATACTTTGATGGTCCCTTGATTTTTGTTAATAGGAACAATATTGGAGACCCAATCGTTCAAGGGAACAAGATAGATAAAACTTGCTTTAAGTAGTTTTTCAACCTCAACTTTCATAGCAACAACTTTTTGTGGATGCATGAGACGTAATATTTGTTTGATAGGTTTAGCATCTGGGTAGGTCTTAATTTCTTGAACAACAATATTTTGGTAAATTCCTAGCATTTCCTCAGAAGACCAGGAAAAAATGTCACAAAATTATTGAAATAGGGCTTTGTATGTTTTAATTTCTTCAAGTAAGCACGAAGCACCTATGTGAATGTTATCGATAATAACATATTTGACTAAGATATTAATTGGAATGGCTGTAGATATATTTCCTAAGTTCTTTTCAGATTCATATTGAATAATTGACATAGGACATTGAGGATATTTTTCAATCTTAGGGAAAAATATGGTAGACAAATTATTCTCAATTTTATCAAGGTTAGGAAGAAAAGATGAACAAGATGATAATCGTCTCATGGAATTTCATCCAATGTAATAATTTCCATGATACTTTCATCTGTTGGAAACATTTTATCAAAGCTATAAGGGAATGATATTGGTTCTAACAATGATAATTGTGAATAATCATCAGTGATCGCATGCACTCGATCAATTTCAGAGGGTGGTGGATCAGAAAATGTTTTAACTGCCTTATAAGCTAATTCTAATGGGATTAAGGGCATATCTTTGCCATAAGAGGTCAAATCAGATTATTAAGGCACAATCTAAGGATCAGTAGATTCCATCATGTTTGATGATATCATATTAAATTTAGAAACGTTAGAAGAAAAGTTGGGTGGAGGGAGTGCAAAATTTCCCATGAGTGACAAATATTTGAGTAAACCAACACCATCATCTTCATAGGGAGTAATCTTTTTCTGTTGAAATTTTCAACATGAAACAATGAAATTGGCATCTAGAAACAACATCCAGAAAATGGCATCCAGAAATGGCTACCATGGAGGCTTTTGATTTAATTATTTCTTAATTAAATTAGAAGAAATATGTGTCAAATTTATTTATTCCTTAAATAAATTGGACAATAAATTGTAATATTTTCTCATAATCACTTGTAATAGTTAACTGAGTGTGATATACTTAGTTAGCTCATGAAAATTGAGTTGAGGGTGGTTGGTGAGGCATGTAGAGTGATTCTATTTGTTTTAGAGTACAAGTTGCAGTTAGTGTATTAGTTTAATTCATGAGAAATCAGTTAACTCAATCAAGTGAGTTAAAGTCACTCTAACTAGTTGTAACTGGTTGTTGAACTAGTGAGAGGTCAAGTGAATTAAATTAGATCTAATTCACATGCAGTGATATGTCAAGTGACTGATGATTTACTATTAATATCTACATGCATGTCAGTTCCAGTGGAGACCCAGTTGAGACAGAGGTTAAAGGGATGTTAACTGTCAGTCGTATCATTAGTAGGTTGCCCGCATGCAGTTAAAACACCATGGGATTTCCCATGATATTTGTGCAGTCAAGGAAGGCTTAAATTCCTAAGGAATAGGGATTTCATTCCTCATGAATTGTGTGAGCACGGCAAGCTAAATACAAGCTGAGAATTGGCTAAGTTTTGGCCCATTTTTTTCTGGATCAGTGTGGTACAGTCAGGAGAGTGTAGCAAATTCTTGTGAGAAATAATGCATTGTATTGTTTCGTGATTCCTTGGTTTATTATACAATATAGATAGAGGGGTTTTGCTCATTTTTCTTTCCCCAGGGAAAAAATATGTGTTGTGGATTGATTTTCTTCTTTCTTTTACTTGGTGTGATTGTGTGATCATGTTTAAATTTCGCAGAATTAATTATAGAAGGATTCAGTATTTTCCTCTAGTATATTGCATGACCAGATTGAATCCATTGCTATATGTATTGTTTTTATAATTTCTACATGGTATTAGAGCACCAGAAATCACAATAGTGGAGAATAAATTGAGTTTTTGTTGAACAGTATTCAAACTTGCAGATACTTTTGTTGGTGCGACAAGTGGTTCAAGATGGCTTTCAATGGCTTAAGATTGGAATATGCATTCAAGGGAAGTTCTAATTATATTGCATGGAAAGATAGAATAGAGGTAGTGCTGGAGGACAACGGGTTGAAATAATTCATTTATAATGATATTCCCAACCTCGCAGCAGTAAATGTCGCTCTTCTTGATGCTTGGAAAAAGAAGGTAGCAAGGGAAAGGAGAATATTATTAGAGGGAGTCTGAGATCACATTGTATCCAGTCTCCATTGAAAGGTGACTCCACATGCAATGTGGAGGGCCTTGAAAAAACTATTTCAGAACAAAAACAACCAAAGAAAGTTGGTATTGAAGGACAATCTCAGGAAAATCAAGAATGAGGAGGGTGCGACTATACCAACATACTTGGTAAGGTTCACTAAATGTTGAAATGAGCTTAGAAGTGTTGGTATGACCATAGAAGATGCTGAATTTTTGAGCCTAGAACTTCTAGGCCTTCCCAAGAGCTGGCATAGTTATCAAGAATCTGTCAATGGGAGGAAGAAGTTACCAGATTGGGATCGACTTTGGTCAGATTTGGTACAAGAAGAATTCAGGCGAAATACCAAGGATGGATCCTCATCCAAGACTAATGACAAGGAAGATTATGCCTTGGCCAATAAGGCAACGAAGGCCAAGGGAAATAAATCCCAAGGCGAAGTGGGCAAGAAAGACTTATCCAAGATCAGATGTTTTCACTATCATGAGCATGTGCACTATGGTACAAATTGTCCACAGAAGAAAATAAAGAAGGAGCCTGCAGTTGCAGCAGGTGAAGCATTGGCTTCACAGTTCGTGCTTGATTTTACTCTCATTGCTTGCATGACCAACACTATAATGGGATGCATGTGGCATTTAGACAGCAGTACCTCATTCCATATGATGGGGAATAGATATCTCTTAAGTGACTTGGATGAGAATGACCTCTATCATAACAGAGAGTTTGGAGATGACAGAAGGTATAGCGTGACCGACATAGGTATAGTTACCTTTCAGAAGGAGAATGGATCCCATCTCAGACTAGTAGATGTTTTGTATGTTCCAGGCATAAAGAATAACCTTGTATTTGTAGCGGTATTGGAAGACCGTGGTTATGAAGTGATGTTTAGAAAAGGAAAAATTTTCCTTAAACACATATCCATGGGACAGTTGAAACAGATTGGTGCAAGATTCAAGAACCTATATTCTCTCAAGGTTTAGGATGCATGAAAGGATTTGAGGAGAAAATTAGTGGTTAATGTAGCCTCAGAAGTAGTCTTAGAAGGTTGTGGAGTAGCCACAATTGGAGAAGCAGAGAGGAGATTGAGTGGAAGATTCCACTCAAGCAGAGACCTCCAGGAGGGGGAAATTTCGAGCTAGATAGGAAGAGGGAGTGCATGCATCTATACCTCCAGGTGTGAGGTGGGGCAATGTGTAGAATTAATCCCAAGAAGAAATTGGGTAGGGTTCATAGAGATGGTGTGTCTCATGGATTGAACCTGGATACAGGGATCCCACAGTACAATAGTAGAAAGAAGGATCATTTAGATTGATGCATTCAGATGTAAAGAAGACAAAAATCAGAGTGACAGGTGTTAGATATTGGAGCGCAGATCAGATTTGGCAACAGCGCAGAGTGCATGGATGTAGATGTCAGCAGCGCAGAGAGTTCAGTAGACATGTGCAGTAGGATCCAATAGTTAGAAGACTTTGATGAAAAATGAATTATATTGATTCAGTTGTTTGGAGGCTATTCAGTTTCAGGAGAGTTGCATGTGCGGACAACACTAGGAACTATTGCATGCAAGAACATTTCAAAGGTATCGGATCGAGATAGATCAATTCCTTTCTTGTTGAGAGGGAGTGTTGAAATTTGCAACAATAAACAGTGAAATTGGCATCCATAAATAGCTACCATGGAGGCTTTTAATTTAATTATTTCTTAATTAAATTTCAAGAAATGTGTGTCAAATTTATTTATCCCTTAAATAAATTGGACAATAAATTGTAATCTTATCTCATAATCACTTCTAATAGTTAACTTAGTGTGATAGAATTAGTTAGCTCATGAATTTCGAGTTGAGGGTGGTTGGTGAGGCATGTAGAGTGATTCTATTTTTTTAGAGTCTAAGTTGCAGTTACTCTATTAGTTTAATGCATGAGAAATCAGTTAACTCAATTAAGTGAGTTAAAGTCAGTCTAACTAGTTGTAACTGATTGTTGAACTAGTGAGAGGTCAAGTGAATTAAATCAGATTTAATTCACATGCATTGATCTGTCAAGTGACTAATGATTTACTATTAATAGTTGCATGCATGTCAGTTCCAATGGAGACCCAATTGAGATAGAGGTTAAATGGATGTTAATTATCATTTGTATAATTATTTGGTTGCTTGCAAGTAGTTAAAATACCACAAGATTACCCATGATACTTTCACAGTCAAGGAAGGATGAAATTCCTAAGGAATAGGGATTGCCTTCCTCATGAATTGCGTGAGCAAGGTAGGCTGAAGAGAAGCTGAGAATTGGCTAATTGTTGGCCAAATTTTGTCTAGATCAGTGTGAGACGATCAGGATGGTGCAATAGATTCTTGTGAGAAAGAATGAATTGTATTGTTTCATGATTCCTTGGTTCATTCTACAATATAGATAGAGGGGTTTTGAGCAGGTTGCTTTCCGGAGGAAAAATATCTGCATTGTGGATTGATTTGCTTCTTTCTTTTACTTGATGTGATTGTGCGATCGTGTTTAATTTCCGCAGAATCAATTGTAGAAGGATTATGTATTTTTTTCTAGTATATTGCATGATCAAATTGAATCCATTGGTATACATATTGTTTGTATAATTTCTACATTTTCCCCAAAAAAGGTAGACTACATGTAGAGTTAGGGTATGAATTATAGTAATATAAGTGGTCTACTTTCACTATTTTCCCTTGACGAGGAAATAGTATCATGCGGAAGAGTGACAAGACCACTAAACACATAGCATAGGTCCAAATTCGACCTAGTAAAAGGTTGTAATCAAGTTGTGCATCAACAACTTCAACTTAAATTGAAATTTTCTTACCTTTTAATTCTATTGGTAGATCATTTAATATCCCGTAATGACAAAAACCTCTTCCATAAAAGGCTTTCATAGTGGTAGGAGTTTGATTGATAGTTTAAGAACCTAAATATTTCCAACAAGAAATATGCATGACACATGTAGAATCTCCTTCGTCAATTATTGTGCGAAAAACTCATTTAGTTTTGATGAAAACTGGTATTTGGAATGATATTTGATGTTGGAGTATAGTTATATGACTTTCAAGATTGAAGATGATAAGGTTAGAATCCTAGGATCAATTTCTCTGATAGCTGAAAATAGTAATTTTATTTGTGTTGGACATGTTTAGAGCACTTCAAGAGACGACATTGTTGAAGGATACATTTCTAAATCTTCAACAATGTTGTAGTTCTAAGTAGCTCTAGCATGTGGGTTAAAATTTTCAAACAACACCTTTAGGAGGCGATCAAATCACCATGTCCAATTTTCTTTTTCAATATGTAACAGTTCAGAAGGAGGAGAATTTTAAGTGGAAGGTTGACTAGATGGACTAGCATTGTTTCCATTTACTATAGGACCCTTAGATATGTATTCTTTAGGTCTTGTGGATACCATAATTTGTGAATAAGTCATCATGATATATGTTGATGTGGAATAAGAGGATGGATTATGTGAAATAATTTTACTTTCTTGAGAGGGGAAAGGATTTTTAAAACCACAGGAGTAGGAGAACCTTTTACGAATTTGGTAACCTCTTCCCAATGTCATGAGTAGTCCTTTGTGTAATGATATTCATTACAAATCAGACAAGGATAACAAGGTTTTTTTTCTCATTAGAAGGTTCATTTTTTGTTGGCTTTTCTTTCTAAGAAGAATTCTTCTTTGCTTTAAATTTCCCCTTCATTTTACCTTCAGATGGTTGATTCTTTCTAGTAGATGATTCTATAACATTAATTTTAGAAGTAATTTCTAGAGAAATGTTTTCACTAGGTGAATATTGTATAGCCAAAGTATGATATTTTTTATAATTTTTCTTTTTAACCTTAGACTGATGGCTGAAATAACCAATTACACCATCACCGGTGCAAGATCCTGTATGTGTTGATTCTAGTTTATCTGAAATTTTTGGATGAGGTAGTTTTGGGATTTTCTTTTAAGAAGTGCTAGATTATGTATAGACAAGGTCTAAGTATTGAGCACGGGAAATTACCTGCTCTTCTGTTATAACACCTCTTTTAGCAACATCCTCTGTAATATTAGGAAGCAATGACTTTTTGAAGTATTCGGCCAAAATTTGATTTGGAATATAAACTTTGTCTAAACAACGCCTACACCTCCATTCATGTATATGATCTGAAATGTAGGTAGAATTTGATTGTTTTAGTGAAGTAAAAATTTTAATACCAATTTCATATCGAATTGGTAGCTGAAAATGTGTCAAAAATGTTGTTTCTAAGGAGTTTAAATTATGGAAAGAGGCACATGGTAACTCAATGTAATATTTTGTTGTTGAATTGGTTAAATTTCATTGGAAAAGGCATAGTTTTATAAAATCATCAATAAATTAATTTTACACACACCAAATATGATATGTCATAACATGATTTTATGTGTCCTCTCCTTCTTTACCTTCAAACTTCAATATATCACTTGTAAACTTAGTAAGAATCGTCGACCAAAATGGATAATAATGGATAGGATCATTTGTTAACTTGGATAAATATGGAAAATATAAGGTTGTGATGAACGTTAACTGTCGGTTGAAGTATTTTTGTGGATTTTGATAACCCTGAGGGTTAAGTCCAACCCCTGGAGGAGGATACCCAGGATATCCTAGAATATTTTGTCTGGTTGTTATTTGCATTCCTCCAGGGTAACTAGGGTGAGACATAATAGGTTGAGGTTGAAATGGAATTTGGAAAGTGTGACCAAGGTATGGTTGACTCTGAAAAGGTGGACCTTGAACCATTTTACCCAAGTAATATTTTCCCTATAAAGGTTGACTTTGAAAAGGTTTACCTTGAAATAATTGACTCTGAAAATGTTGGCCTTGAAAATATTGACCTTGATGCAGTGTTTGAATAATCCCTATACTAGGTTTTCTAATAGGAATCTATGTTATATACTAGAAAGTTGGACCAATTTGATAAGCAGGTGCTTGAGGGCTAGCCTGTGTAGGTTTTTGAATCGGTATTTGAGGTGTAACTTGGAAAGTCATTTTTTATACTCCTGAGATAGGTGTTTGAGGTGAACTTGGAGCCGGTTGTTGAATAGATGTTTGGACAGTAGATTGAACAGGTGTTTGAGGAATACCCTGAATAGATCATTGGACTGGTTTCTGAATAGGCGTCTGTGGATTACCTTGGACATGTGCTTTTGGAATCCCCTGGATAGGTTGTTGGAATGGTATTGGAATACCTTGAACAAGTATTTATGAAATGATTATCCAATACGATTAACAGGTTGATAAAATAGTATTTTGGAGCAACTTGAATAGGTTTTTGAATAAAATCGGGGTTCCAAATAGTATTCATCCCTTGGTAAGGACCACCAATCAAGGGTTGAGACATAACAGGTTGACTTGGACTGACCTGAGGAATCTGACCATAAATTGGATAAGTTTTGGAAAAAGGTTATCCTCCGACCATAGGGTATGACCCGATAACAGGTTGTCCTCTAGGTGGAGGATAAGATGATTCCCCCCCAAGAGGATAATGTACACCATTTGGTGTTACTTGAGGATTACCTAAATTACGATATACCATGTTAACATATCCGTTTGATTCCAAAGGTACTTAAGAAATGGAATTCATGCTCTAAATAGTAGAGATAGATGGACCATATGACGAAGTAGAAACTTGAGGGGAAGGAATGGCTCCTGAAAAAGTTCCAAAAAGTGACTAATACCCAAAAGGAATTGATAGACCACCATACAATAATGACTCCAAAGAGCTTGTATACATATAGGTATCATTGGTTTGACTCTTAGGAGGAATTCTTGTCATGTTTCATCTTGGTGAAAAGTAGAAAGGAGTGTGATAATGTGGAATACCTTGACCTAAAAAGATCAAGGGGGTGAAATATCAAGGATCTGGTCGGAAAGGATCAAAAGGGAGCCTTGCAAAAATGGTTGGATCACCAATAGTAACAAGAGTACATGGTGATTCTTCCTCCTCTTCTCCAGTAATATTTTCAATACTTATGATACCAGGAGGTAGACCAGTTGTAATTATATTTTTCCTTGATGGTGAAGGTGTTGCAAGAGTAGGGGTTATAAAAATTTAAGGTTATTCAGGTTCAGAAATGTCAGATTTAGGTTCTTCAATGTCTGGTTCAGTTAATTCTATATTTGAAACTTCTCTGATATCATATTCTCTTTGAATAATTTTGATAACTCCTTACCCAAATTGAACCAAGACTAATTCTACTTCGTGAGGTTGAATCACTTCAGTTTTGGCTCTCTCATATTCTACA
Source organism: Pinus albicaulis (assembly GCA_034641835.2). Classification (NCBI taxonomy): domain Eukaryota; kingdom Viridiplantae; phylum Streptophyta; class Pinopsida; order Pinales; family Pinaceae; genus Pinus; species Pinus albicaulis. Next base: position 651,373,390 of record CM076570.1, read on the forward strand.
AGTGTATATGTTTCAGGTTGATTTGAGATCTCGAATCTTGTTAATTTTGATTTCTCAGCTTTTATCTTCTCCAATTGATTATGTGTATATTCAAGGGGTAAACCCTGCATTCTACATGAATGCCATAGTGAATCAGCCACGATGAATTTTTATTAAGAATTTAATTCACAATCCACACTTAAGGTCTGTAAAAAAGTGAAAAAAAGCAAATAACACAAGCTAGTAAATGTAAGGAGTCAAACCATGCAAAAAAAAAATTCACACTGAAATCACTAGTTGGTGATTAAATCCAACGTCTCAGATATCAATTTGAAAAGTGAATAAAGATAGAGTAGGCATAACCAGTTATGCTAACCACTTGCTTAATGAACATGATATGGTGCAAGTAACTTCACTTATGCCATATCAAGTGAAGAATACCCTCCAAAAAGGTCCAAATGAGTCTATCCATTGTTTGTTCCAGGTACAACAGATACTTTCCCTCCATCATCACCTTGGGTAATAGCCCTACGATTATGGTCTCCAAGGTTACCACTTACAACAATTTAACCTGGGGGGATAGTCGCAGATCATACGTACATGCAAGGGTAGACTAACAAAGCTCAATCCCCTTGTAAGTTCCTCAACATGGTTAATCTGAGGTTGACCTTCAAGTGACTCCCAAGCACCTTTCAACACCATTTGCAATACATGTAAATCACTCTACCATAACCAGTGAAGTGAGGTTGATCACTCCACTAGGTTTGATATGATATCATGCTTAAATCCTTTGTTAGTGGATTTTCCCAGATCCAAACTGTAATAAATGGATTTACTCCTTGTCACAAGATTCTAGTGTTTTTTTTAGCTTTGGAAATTTAACTCACTTCCCTATTCCAAAGCCCTACAACCTGATCTAATGTAGGTGGATAGAGCCCTAAAATAATAGTAATTCTAATTGATTTTATTAGATTTTTTTTTAATTTGTTACTTACTCGATGGGTAAATGGATGTGAAACTGATGGTGTTATAAACTGACCCAAAAATTTAATGCAATCAAACATGATATTGTGATCTTTTTATTTCGATGAATTTATAATTATGACAAAGAGAGAGTATTTTCAATTTATCTACGAAAATGAAAAAACTCCTAATTTTACCATATCCCTTTTCATGAATGAAAATTTTGACTTTCAAATGACCCAAATGTAGAAATTAATCTTTAATATTTCAATTCGCCCAATAACTCAAAAAACCGTGAAAATTTCCTTTAACAAACAATCACTCAAATTTCCCAAAATTCATAATGAAACCATTCAAATCATTAAAATGAATTTGTCCAAATGAATGCAATGAATTTAATGTTGTCTGAAGTACAATTTTGAAAAACTTCAGCACTGAAAAAAGAATATATTTCACTTCAAGTTCAGTAAAAGAAGCACTTTTCATTAAAAAAACACTTATTCTTGAAAAACACTACCTTTCATTAACAAAATGATATTTCACAAAGAGGTGATTTAAACACTAAATCTAATTTGATTGGAAACAAGTGTAATAATTTACCCTAGATGAAGCATTTACCCTAATCATGAAAAAATAAATTTTCAAGTAGACTCTTTCACAACATTCAATTGAACTCAGAGAGACTTTGTGAAGGTGGAAACACGTTTAATAAACCATATAAAACAAAAGTTCCAGGACTTACTGAAAGGAAAACTCAAATTTTCAAAAAATAAGGTATGTACGTAGGTAAGCAGTATGATCCAGCGCACATACGCATTGTTTTTAAGGGATAAGTGTGCATAAGGGCACTCTATTTCTAAAGATAAAATGCGTAGTCTTAGAAAATTTTAGAAAAAATAAAAAGAAAAACAGACAATTCACACAATCCAAACTTTTAATATCTTACAGACACTCATATAAGGCTATAAGTAAAGGCTCAAAAGTCAAAACAAGGAGATGATGAAGAAAAATGTGTTCCCAAGTATGGTTTCCAATTCGTTATGGCAGACTGATTGCTTATGCATACAAAAGAAATCTCCCTAGATTCAATGAATGATTCTAGAAACAAACAGAATAACTATTAGATCTTTCCCTAAGTTCATTCCTATTGAATCATAAACAAGAATGGTAAAAGATGAGATCCATACCTTTCAAATGAAATTCCTGATGAAGATCCTCGTTATTATTTGATGCATCTCCTGAATGCTTGGAATACATATCTGTAAACATAGTAACAACAAAATATCAAAGGCATATGATAGATAAATGGATCAATACAACTCATACTAGTGATCAAGGAAACTGGTACCTAATATCATTATTAATGGAAAAATGGAAGAAAATACACAATACATAAACTCCATTCATAAATACAATGGGAATAAAAACTCATTTTTACTAATATAGAGAATCAAGGAGTAACACAACCTTAGCCTTGATGAAGTATGGCTCCTTCCAATGATCTCCAATCTTCTCCTTGGATCACAAGCCTTATAGCCCTATTTAAGTAGAATAATTTTACCTTTTGTATTCCCCCTTAACCCTCTGGCCTGTGTGTGATTTATAGGCCAAAAGGAAGAGGTTTGAGATCCTCATCTCAAGGATGATATCCTCAAATGGTGGGATTAGGGTTAAACAAATAAAGGGAATTAGCTCCATGAACAAAGGGATCAGGCATCAACTCAAAGCTTTCAGTTGGGAAATATTCTCCCAACAAAGCTTCCATATTTCACTTTTTATGATATCTGCAAATAGTGGGATAAGGGTTCCACAAAGAAATGGAATCAACTCCATGAATAGAGGGATAGGGCCTGAGTAAGCATCAACCCAAATATTCTAGTTGGGAAATATTAGCCCAACAAAACTTCTAGATTTCACTTTTTATTTTTTATTTTTACTTTCATTGTGTCATGTGTGTAGTTTACAGTGGAAGATAAATCACACTTTTGCGCTAGGTATAATGGTCAAATCTGTGTATGCATAGAATTTAGCTAGGGAATCACGCAGGTACTCAAAAATAGGTTTTTGGACCTTGTAATCCATAATTCTCATTTTATTTGGGATTTTTTAGGTTCTAACCTTGCAGGGTAATGATTTGGAACACTTTAGTGGATAGAGAAAGATCCATATTGACAATTATTTGACATGGTGAAAAAATGAGGTGAAACAATGAAATCTTGTATATTCATTCAATTCCATGTCCCTCTTCTCCCACAATAAAGTCCAAAATACACTAACGAAATTGGTTTTCCTATCTGAAATGATGCTTCTCAGTATCCCAAATTTCACCCATATATGCTAAGAAAGAAAAATTTTGTACTTTTGTCCCTTTCATGGTAATTTTATAGGGCATTAGAATGCACATCATATTGAAACTATCAACTACCACAAATAGGTAGGAATTTATCTTCCTAGTTTTGGGTAAACCTCCCACAAAATGCATGGAAATTATTTCACGAGAATGAGTGGGTAGAGGTAAGGGACGGTATGGACGTTGTTTTCTATTACTAGGCTTACTGGTACAACAATGCATACATCCTCTATTGAGCCTTGATACATATTCTTTCATTCTAGGAAAGTACACATACCTTGGTAAGTTGGTCATTGTCTTCCCTACACCAAAATACCTAGCAACCTTGGAGATGTGAACCTCTCTCATTAGTTGTAGTCTCTCACCATTAGGAACAAAAATCTTGTCTAACCTTTAGAGTAACCCATTCTAGAGATAATAGTCAATTATCTTTGATCTCAGACTTTTGTGATCCATATTTTTCCTTTGGAATTGACTTTCATAATAATCACATCATTAGTATGTAGAAATTTCTGAATCTCAATTCTTATGCAAAAATTATTACTCTTAATCCAGTTATGCTCCTCCTACTTATATAAGTTATCAACTGAATAAATTCAAGTTAACATAGAAGCAAAACACATAACATATCTCTACCAATTCAGATCTAGAATAAGCACATGCACACATTGACAAAGTGACATAGTTATTTCTGGAAAAATTATCCCTGGATAAACCCAATGTGGGAAAATTGGTCTCTGGCTGCTGGAAGTTCTATTATTAAGAATATTTCTAAATACACAACTCTGGGTTCCAGATCTGGAAAACCCGATAGAGAAAACTCTAGATCTATAACTCACTAGATGATCTAGGGCCACAATAATGACTGATCCACACCCTCAAACGAGATTTACAGAAATTAGCCAGATCTAGGCCTAGAAACCCCAGTGCTGCCCTTGAAAGGCTCTGCGTCAGCCTTTGAAGCCCTTGAAAGCCTCTACGTTAGCCTTGGATGGCATTCACACCCTCAGCGTTGCTCCTGGAAGAGACTGTGTTACCCCTGAATGGGTGACGCAGTCACTGCACTGCCCCTAAGGGTCTCTATGCAACCCCTGAAGGGTTCCCTGAAAATTAAGTTGTCCTTGTTGTTGCCTTCCTTTGCGCTATCCTTGAGTTGATCTCTTTTCTACCTCTTTTTGTATTCTAGACCCTTCAAATCATCCCCTTGGTCTAAATTCGCCTCTCTGTAGCTGAAACACTTCTGAGTATTCTTAGCAAACCCACCCTAGAATCTCAGCTTAGCTTCAGTGCTCTTCCTCTGTGACTCTCTACAAATGACCCCAAGCCTTTCCTTTATACTTTTCTCGTTGAAAAATCAATGACCATGATCAGATCTTGAATCAATGGCTGAGATTAAAAGAAAGGTTGATCTATGTGGCTTAAGACAATTTCATCACATGTTTAATTAAATTCACTTTAATTATTTAAGTTCCCTAAGTTTTAACATAGGAAATCCACTTAAAATATTTAATTAATTTAATATCTCCTAAACCAGATGAAATTTCCCAAATCCATTTCTGGGACTTGTAGATCAGGTGAACTCTAGTCCCTCCTCAAAATTTGTGAGCTAGAGCACAACTGATGCTACCCCAAATATGAAAAATCTCAACACTCCCTCTTAGCATCAAGGGTGTGCTCTAGCAATACATCACACTTATGCATTGCATGATTTTGGGCACTGGTTCTGTGCTGCTGAAGCTTGGCCTCCTGCCACTCAACTCTGCACTGCTGCTGGCGTTCTGTACTGTTGCCCAGAACTCTGCCACTGCCACTACAACCACTGTACTGCAACTCCCTCTCAATATGTTGCATCTGTGTTGCTCATAGCACTGCCACTGCTGATCTGCTACATTGTAAGTTCAGTTGTTGAGAGAAACAAATGAATCTCTTCCCAATATTTGACAAACAATTCAAATGGGTTGCATCCTCATCACTGAAGCTCCATAGGCTACAGATCTATGCTAGCATCTAAAGAATGATGCACAGTTATAGCTCTACACTGCGTAATTATAATCCCTCTGCACTAATGAATTCATATCAACTCCTTGTGTTGAAATCTATCACGTTGTTGCTGCACTGTGTTGTCCCTCTGAAGCTCTCTACGCTGCTACAGCTTTGCACTTCGTAAGCAGCACTACTCTACACTGTTGAAGTCGCATCAACCTATGCACTGCTACTGCTTCTATGTTGTTGTTTCTTTTCTCTGTGTTGCTTCTCCCAGCCTCTAGATCTGCCTCTGCCTCTACCTCCTCCATGATCTATGCACCCACTACTCCACTTGTCCCACTACTGTATTAAGGTTTTTGTAGCTTGCTTGTGATCTAAGAGATGAGATTCTCAAGGATATCGCCTCTCTTCCATGTAGCTCTTCTACATTTCCATGTCACCTCACCTCCGTGGTTCATGAGCACTCATGGCTGCATCATCTCCTAACCCATCATTTGCCACAGCTACTTTCAAAGAGGATGATTCCTTGTCCCTTTTCTTCTCTAGACAATGGCTAGAAAAATTTCCCATTTCACCACACTAGAAGCACTTGATCTTGAAAGATCCTTCTTTTTCTTCTGCTGCTTCTTTGATGCCAAGGCTTCATCTTCCTCCTCTTCCTTCTTTACTTTTCTCAACCCAGAGTTGTGCTGCTTCTTAGTGAATCTGTGTAGTTCTTCTTGTCGCAGGATTTACCACAAGGTGTCCCAATCTGGCAGGTCCGCTCTGCCCAAGATACTTTGGACAAAGGTTTCCCACTCATCTATGACTGCATTGAGGGCAACCCTGACTATCATTGCATAATATATGGTTGCACCCATTGCAGTCAGTTGATCCCTGATTGAATATAATCTGAAGAGGAAATTCTCGATGTCTTTTCCCTTGGTCATCATGAATGACCTCATTTGGGCCTCCAACAATATCTTTCTTTGGACTGATTTTCTCTCATACAGGGAATTCAAGGCCTTCCACATTTCATTATTTGCCTTCTTTTCAGCTATGTGTGGTACAATATGGTCCTTGATACTTGTTGAGCCTCGGAATTTAGCCTTCCATACACCTCATTTTACTCACTTTTTTCCCTTGTCCATTTCCATTTTAAGCAATTGATTAATAAAAATAGTTAAAAT